>CM053616.1:9649297-9702355 GCA_028646535.1 Procyon lotor | reverse complement strand
TGACCTGAAAGGGGAGCCGAGAGAGTGGAGACGGACATCCACATAACACCGGGAACTCTGGAGCCATGAATGCCAGGATTAAATCCTGGCTCTGCCACTTCTTGACTGGCTGGCTCTTTCCCAAGCCTGTTTCCTCTTCTTCCTGGGCATACCAGCAGACTCTATAAATATGGTCACACAACTGAGTTCTAGCCAATGGAATGTGAACAGGAGTGTTGTGTACCACCTCCAAGAGCTGGCTTGTCAAAACCGATTGTTTGCTCATCAAAACCCTTCTTTCCCCCATGTGCCAGTTCATGAAGACAAGCCCTATATGGTAGGCAGAGTAATAGCCCTGCCTGAGATGTATAGGGCCTAATCCCCAGAACCTGTGAGTTTGGTAGATGACATGGCAAGGAATTGCAGATGGAATTAGGGTTGCTAATCAGCCAGCCTTAAAATAGTGAGATAATCCTGATTATCTGAGTGGGCCCAGTGTCATCACAGGGTCCTCAAATGCAGAAGAGGGAGGCAAAGGGAGAACCAGAGAGATGGCAACATGTGAAGGAGTTGGACTGATGTTGTTAGCTTTGAAGATGTTAGAGGGCAGGGAGCCAAAGAAAGCATGTCTAAAAACTGCCAAGGGCAAAGAAACACAGATTCTCCTGTAGGGTCTCCAGAAAGGAAAGCAGACCTGCCAACAACCTGATCATAGCCCAGGGAGACCCATGTCTGAGCTGCTCTACAGATCTGTGAGATATTTATGCTGTCTGAAACCACTAAATTCATGGTCATTTGTTACAGTAGTAATAGGAAATTAATATATACTACAACCTGGAAAGTCATGTGTTGAAGATGTCAGAGCCATCAAAGGGAGGGAATATGGGTCCTTGTATCAGCTCTTAGAAGAGAGCAGCAATCAGTCAAAACATCTGCTTTGGACTTGAAACGAACAAAAATTAAAATTCTACTGTTTTGGAATTTATTGTTATGGTGCCCAGTGTTACCCTGACTAAAACAATTTGGCAAGTTGCAAAGCCCATCACTGTCTTAGTTTCCTCATCTGTAAAATATGTTGCTTATTATTTGGAGGGTTGGTTTTGCTCACCTCCAATTAAGAAAATTAAAATTTATAAATATGAACCTGGGAGACTATAGATTAGAATTGCTGGCGAAGTGTATGATTGTTGGTATGCTGTTTTTTCTAGGTTTTCTTAGAAAACCATGCTGCTTTTTGGTAATGAGGAAAACCAGGTGCTAATTGCTAGGCTGCTCTGTGTCACTTTGTCTTTTTGATTTAAATACAGTCACTCAACTCTCTTTCTAGAAAAAGCAGAGACACAGGGTTTCTTCCAGAAGTCTTGGAATTTTGGAAGTGTTACTTTTTCTTCTTGATCACCTCTGGCCATGCTTTCCCTCCACCCAAGACCTTGCCAATTGCAGGCACTTCCTCCTTGGTACCATCTGGCATTTGACCATCACCCAGGTTCTTTTGACATTTAAAAGATCACACATATACTAGACTCTTCTGGTGGTTTTTAATATAATTAAAATATATATAATATAATAAAATTTTTGATGTAATTTTATATTAAATATATAATAAAATATATAAATATAGAATATAATACAAATATATAAATATATAAATAATTATAAATTATAAATAAAACTTATATATAATTATATATAATAAAATTATAAATAAAATATAATATATATAATAAAATATATAAATATATAAATATAGAATTAAATATATAAATAAATATATAAAAATATAATTAAAAATTATATAATTTTTAATATAATTAAAATAATATAATAAAAATATAAAGCTAAGGTGGGTGATGTATTACACAGAGTATTATGCAACAAGTGTGCTAAAATTGAATAATATTTGAATCAATATTGAATAATATTGATTTAAATAAATTTGCTTGATCATTTTCCTTGACCATCTCCTTGTGAAGAGTCCCAGTTTCTGGCCATCTTGCTGGGCTCCTACTTTTTATTCCCCCTTCCTGTCATTGTCTTATGTCTCTCTCTCAAGCTGTTGGAAGTAGCTCCAATTCCCTCTTGTTGTAGTAAGTCACACATTTTTACTTTTTATTTTATCTCTTTGACTTTTAGATTGTTCATTTTCACCTTTCTTCTTCAAACCCCAAATAGCCATTCTTGGTTTTCAATAAAGAGCCATTTATCATAGAGATAAGTAATGCCATTTACTTAGAATTCCTCTAGTCAATATTGGCTTTGAGTGATTGTTTCATTCTCTCCCATGGAGAATTGAGGGTAGAAATTCATATTTGTATGAAATGACTAATTTTACATGAATCAGTCTGTGATGTTTAATAATTCTGACCAATACGAGATCAGTTTTAGGGATAAATCGTCTTCTCAGTTTTACACATGAAGAAATTGATGGACATATGGAGGTTGTTATTTGTCTAAAATCACAAAGCCAGCAATTGGCAGAACTAGACTTTTGGTGACAGGTCCTTGGTTTTCTTTGGCAGGATTCTTTACGATACACCAACTGATACTGATATACATTAATGAGATAAGCTGCATGTACAAACTGCAAGGGAATAATTGGAAATCATAGACTTGTTACAGCTTTTCAAGTGTTGGCTTCAACCAAAGAAATGAGAAATTTTATGGAAAGGTCATGGGAGAGCTTTATAGCTTTTAAACAATTGGATATTGAAGTCTGTGGAGACTGGAAGATGTGGTCCGATTAATAGTCAGCTAAGCTACGATTATGCCTCTGACAGTGGCTCCAAAGTACATTTTGTGAAAGGACATGTTTGTGTTCCGTGACATTAACTTCAAAAGGTTATAGTTGTAGCTGAAAAAAATCCTAGCTTCCCTTGGTCAATTTGTGGAATCATCCATGAATTTTACCAAACTCTCCAAAGGTCCTACTTTTTGTCTGCAATATCTTTGGGTTTTATAAATATACTGTACAAAGTAATTAATTTTTTTATATGTATCCTAAAATACTCTTTAAATATTTGATGATGGGATGAAATATCCTATCATTGTGGCAGACTAGATTATTTCATATTTATATGAAATGGCTAATTTTACATGAATCAGTCTGTGATGTTCAATAATTCTGACCAATATCAGATCAGAGATTTCTTCAGAGATAAATCATCTCCCTAAAGATTGTCTCCCGACAGTGTGAAGTCAGCCACTAGCTGGTGATATAGTGAAGGTCAACCAAGCCAGGAATCACCTGGGAGTCCCAGTGAGATTTATATGAACCAGCAGAGTGGCTGAGAGCTGAGTGAGGCCTGGTTTAAATCCCTATTATTATCTACCCATACCCTGAGAACAGAGCGTAAGACTTCCCTGAACTGGCACTGGGCACCCCATTAGTCTCTCCAAAGACCTAAGGGAAAGAGAAGCTTTGGTCTCACTCATTAATCTTGACTCTTGATTCATAAAAGGAAGTTTTTTGTATAGCTGAAGGGCATCAAGACATACAAAGCCCACCAGTTATAAAATAAATAACTCCTGGAATGAAAAGTACAATATAAGGAATATAGTCAATAATACTATGATAACTTTGTATGGTGACTACACTTACCATGGTGAGCGTTGTGTAATGTATAGAATTTTTGAATCACTATGTTGTACCCCTGAAACTAATACAACACCGTATATCAGCTAAAGATTTTTATTTAGATAATCTCTATACCCAACATGGGGCTTGAACTCTCAACCCTGAGATTAAGAGTTGAAAGATCTCCCCGAGATCATCTGAGCCAGCCAGGTGCCTCTATGTCAGCTGTATTTCAGTGAAAAAGAAGGTTTATTTGTCATTTAGAAACCCCATTTTTCCTTTCAACAAAATCCGTTTCTTAAGACTGACTTTATGGCTAAAGGATGCTGTAAGTCAAAGGATGTAACTGACTTGTCTTTTTTTTTTTCTTTTTGGTTACTGACTAACGTGCATTCTTGCTCAGAAGATCCTAGTTCTCCACCAGACTGTGTGTTACCCTGGCTGACAAGAGGAAAAGGATCATGCAGATTCGTTTCAAAAATATTATTTCTATATTACACATATATATTTTCATAGCTAGACAATAAATAAACACATACAGGCTTTCTTAACATGTCTTGGCATATGAGAGAGAATAACAATAAATCAATTCAGAAGTACACATTTACAAGCCTTCAGGATATAATCACTTTGGTCAGGGATATGTATTAGTGATATATTAGTTTAATGGATTTATTAATCTGTTAATTCACTAGTAGTTAAAATAAATAGAAAATCTTTTCCTTGATTAAAAAAACAGACAAAACACAACAGAACAATCCTGGAGTTAGAACTGCCATTGTTTCTCCAGAAAAGAAAATGTGGGGAGGTGAGTTGTTTTACTGCTTCCCTGTAGAGGTTAGCTTTAAGAGGAAATAGGTTGAATCTGTCATGTAATTGCATACATACCGTGGATTTGTTGCAAAGCAACCTAGAGTTGGAGAACTTTCCTCATGGCCTTCTCAAGATCTTCTTGAGTGGTTAGCACAAGCAGGGACTGAGAACCTGAAATAAAACCCTTCAGCAGTGTGGTCATGGAAACCTGCCAAAAGGAGCTTATGGAATTTTTAACCTGAAAATATCTACATCTGTATCTTTGTTATTCCCTAGGCTGTTATTTAACAATTTTAAAATTTACCTCTAATTTGGAGAATCAGTTGAGTGGGGGGAAATTGATCAATTAGAAATCAATTATTTTAAAACCATACAGTTAATTCTACTTAATGTACTATCTTAATAATTATCTTAAATCAATAATGATCCTCTTCAACAATGAATGAAAATACAACTTTCAATGCTGTTAAAGTCTAATGAGTGTATAAGTGTATGAAATGAGAAAATTGATCTAATTTCATTGTTTGCTTCCAATTCTGACAGCTAGGAGTCCATGGTGCTGCCAAATACCGATAATGTTTCATATCCTCCCTGTTGGGTGAAGTTTGTTTTAAGTGTCAGTGGTATTAATTTCATTTAGGACTTGATGCCCATAGTTTTAGAATTTTGTTCAAATGCTTGGACTAAAACAAAATTCCTTTGGAATTTTTTCTTATTAAAGTAGATACAATTATATTCATTTTGAAATAGCACATTGATCTGAAACATAGAAGTTTATAAATATCTATGGTTTGCTCATGGTACACCTTCCAGCCCTAGAGCAGGACTGTTGATTGATCCCTCACTTGTATTTTCAGCTAGCACTTTAGGCAAGGTGTCATGTTGGGAAATTTTGCCCCTTTTTGGATTGTTCATCCCCCCCACTTTTTTTTTTTAAATCTTGCCCTGTCTTTCCATTTCCTATTTTTTGAAACTAGGAATTTGTTTGTGTTTTCTGGGTTTTCAGGATTTCCCACTGTATTTGTCAACTCGGGCTGCCATGACAAGATACCACAGCCTGAGTGGCTTAAACAATGGACATTTATTTTCTCGAAGCTCTGGAGATTAGACATCCAAAGATCAAGCTGCTGCAGGATTGGTTTCTGGTGAGGCCTCTTCCTGGCTTGTGGATGGGCACCTTCCCCTCTGTTTTCACATTGCGTTTTCTTATCTCTCCCTTTCCAGGGAGAGAGAGAAAGAGAGCGCGCGTGTGAGAGAGCGAGAGCGAGAGCAAGAGAGAGAAAGAGAGCGAGAGAGAGTGTGCGTGTGAGCGAGCACTCTAGCATCTCTTCCTTTTCTTATAAGGACACCATTCCTTTTGGATTAGGGCCTCACCCTTATGACCTCATTTAATCTTACTTAACCCCGAAAGGCCCCATCCCCAAATACAGTCACATTGAGCATTAGGGTTTCAACATATGAATTTTGGGGGACAGAGTTCAGTCCATAACACCCATCATCATTCCCTGCTCATGCTCCAAAATATCTTCTGCCTTCACCCTTTCTCAAAATCCAAATGGATTTGTTCCTACTCTTGGGATTATTCTCTTTGCTCATGAAATGAGTGAGTTTTTAGTGACTACTAGTGGGCAAGATATTAACTGTAGCCTAAGAGAATATATTTGTATTTAAAAAGGAATCTTCCACAAATGCTACCTTACTTCAAGTTAAGTAAATATTGCTATAGGTGGCAATCTTAGCCACACCTAAATGGAAGACATAAAGGCTTCCAGAACCCTACCATGGATGTCATTCTGTAAGAATGAATTCTCCAACCTACAATTCTGTAGGTTGTACAGAAGTCTGTAGACTTCTGGTCTGTCAGTATGCCCATGTTAAAAATGGAAATTACAGAGAGGACGTCTCTAGTTACCTAAACCTTACTGACAACTGGACAGTACCTATTATTTCTAATGCATGATAAGAAATAACTAGTCAAAGATGTTTTCAAGATAGGTCAATCAAAGAATTAAGCATAAACTTTCAAGATCATAGGACAGAAGACGATTCTTGACCTAGTCACCCAGATGAAGGGAGCTTGAAAAGTTGCTACCATCCTAATAAGGGGTATTTGTCACTAAAGTATTCATTAAAATGGAGGATCTTGAGGAACTTTCTAACACTGGCATCAAAGGATGCTTTGAACTTTTGTTCTTCTTGCTACTGATTTGTCCAGACTGTGTTTGAAATGGTAATATTCTGGTTTCCTTGCTACGTGGTGAACCCTACTAATTCTGTGAGTAGGCTTCCTTAAAAAATAATAATAATTGGCTTTCAGCTCTGCCTGTGGATTTATTCAGAATATAGTTCTGTCTTTGGAAGAGCATTATATTAAGCTTTGAATGCCCAAGTTTTTCAAAAGGACTCCCTTTTACCTCAGAGTCCAGAAATGCATTCACCATTTGGAGAGCTTTCTTTTTGTTCAACCCGGAAAAAGTTTGCCTCATAAGTAACAATATCTGTGATTCCCAACAAACGTAATTTATTTCTCATGAACACAACCCACTGGTCACATCTGACTTGGAAGAAAACCACAGTGGCTGTTACTTGCTAGCGTCCAGAGAGATCTCTTTGTGCACCCCATGTTTCCATTTACTGTAAGCACTTTGCAGGCTCCTGTTCACTCTCATTATTGTCCCAGAGGCCCTACACTTATTGTGCTTTGTGAATCTCATGAGTCAAATAGAAACAAATAATTCTTGAACAAATGGAAAATTTCAATGTAACAGATGTATTCTCAGACATTCAGGAAGAGTCTTGATGAATTGGCTCAAGTCGCTGGGAAGATTTTAGGCAGTCAATATGTCTAGTGGTTTAGAGAGTAGATCCCATTGGGCTAAAAGGTAAGCAAGGGAAGGCTTTCAGAGACTTAGAACCCAGAGGAGTCTGTTTTGCACCATATCATTAGAGGACCATCCTAGTTGCTTTAGGAAATTTACTTCAATTACCACAAAAATACGTTCAGGTTAAGTCCCTATCTTTAATATCAGAAAAGCTCAGGTTAGTATTTTCCATGAGAACATTCTTATTTGCTGCTTCTGAGATGATAGGTTGGTGCCACTAATATTCACCAAGTCTTTTTGTACCAACAGGTCCCTCCTTGCTAATTTTGTGGGCCATAAGAATATAGAGGACTTTAAGGAATGAAAAGCAGTGTGCCTAGGCACCCTTGGTAGCTGTCAACTCCTACCATTGCTCTGGAAGATTTTAACGATGTGGCAAGACCAAAGAGAACTGCTCATATTATGCAGTGTTTTCTTGGCTCATACCAGCCTAGAGAGGCTTTGGCTCTGATAATGCGTATCCACCTGAATTCTTTCTGCATTTGTTCTAATCCTGGTTCAACAGTTTCATTTGCTTCTGTCTATAAGGGCATTATTATAGAGAAGTAAACTGCTAATCAGCGCAATGCACCGTCTGGAGATTTTGAAAACACAAACAAACAAACAAAACCTGACCTCAAAGCTCAGACTGAGGCATGGGGGAGCCGCTTGTTTGCATTTCCTAATCTATTCTCCTGGCACTCTGTTCTGCTCTTTTTCTGTGGAAATTCAACAATAGATATGTGCAGATCTTATTAATTTGTTGCATTTCAGCTCAAGTCTTGCCCAGAATTCGCCAGGACCATTAATCCTAAGCTTCTCATGAATGTGATAGATATTTCTGGTTGTAGGCTTCAATTGTCTTTGTCAGAATATGCATTTTCATTATAATGAGAAAATACATTCAATTATCATATTTGTTGGATGCTTTGCACAGTCTGATTTTTTTCAGAAGTAGAATTCTATCATTCCTGTTCAGAGCAAGTGGGTTTATTCCATTTGTGTCTAAATAACATTACCTTGGCCCTTGAGTAATGGATGCATTGGTTAGAATGCTCTTGGCTATAAGTAACAGAAGATCTGATTATAATTGACTTCAATAGTGTGGGTTGATCATTTTCTTACATAATAGGAAGTCCAGACGTGAATATTTTTTGTTCGTTTTAGGCATTCAATCATGTTATCCAGGACCGGATTTCCTTCAGTCTGTAATCTCTGCCATGCACAGTACGTCAGTGATGTCTACACTGAGGGATGCAAGATGACCACAGGGACTACCCTGATCATGTCTACATAAACTTGTCTTCAAAGTCAGGAAAAGGGGCAGGGTTCAAAGGGGCAGGGTGGGGAATTGCCTCTTCTCTGCCGTGGGAAATCTTTCGTGAAAGACTCCTCTCATCACTTTCTTCTATGTTTGTTGACCATGATTGGATCATATTCTCTCCTTAGCTGAGTAAAAGCTGTGGAAAGGAGTATCAGGTATTTTAACCCATCTCTAGAATCTGGCCTTCCTACATGGAAGAAGGACTAAAGATAGCCGCAGGACAGTAGGTCAACGAGGCCTGGCTCTCGGGTGGGCTGACATCACTCCCTGATGTGCTCTTTAAAGCTCATGGTGGTAGTTCCTGACTGAGGCCCAGGCCCCTGACTGGGCCCACCATCTGGAGGAGAGAGGGCCATGTCTTGAAGAAAAAACTTTCGAGTCATTTTATACCAAGTTAAGCAAGACCATCCCTATGAAATGCACATCCTTTGTGAGTTCAGTAATTTTAGAGAAGAAATTTAGTTCTTTGAATCTCTTAAAGTGCTGTAGGATTTGTCAGTGTTGATTAATGACTACGTTCTCCTTGGGAACCAAGTGAGGAGAGTTTTCTGGCAACGAGTTCTTTTGGTTTCCTTCTGATTTCTTTTGCTGTTTCTTTATAAAAATTTCTCGGCCTTTTCCTTCTTGTCTGACCTTTAAATATTCGTGTTCTCTGGTTCATTGTGTTCTTGGTACATATCCTTGCCGCTCATCTTCCCTCTCCAACCTTACAGCTATTCTAGCCTAAATGAATCGATGATTTCCAAATCTTATCCTCCAGTTTGCATTTCTTTATCAAGCAAGCACCAGATCCCTCTAACCAGTTGTTACTGGCTGAGCATTATCAGGGGTTGTCTTGTTGATTCTTCAAGCTCAAATGTTCCAGGCTCTATTAACCTCTTCTCTTTGTGCTGACTACCCCCAGTTTACTTTGCTTCCTTTATTTCTGTGCCCTCAGCTCTACCTCGATCTATCTAAGTGTTCTCTTTCATCTTTCGCATGGAATCCCTCCCTGATTGTGCCTCCTGATATTTCTGCAGTCAGCTTCCTTCTGTCCATTTCTGTGACACAGCCTGAGTTCAGCCACTTGTCGTGTTTCCCCTTGATTATTCATTGCAGCCCCTCTCAAGGAGCACTATAAGCTGCCGTCACCCTCCCTTCTAACTCACATCCTTTCCTACTGCAGTCTAAAGTCAAACTAATTGTATTGACATTCATATCTGATTAAGAGATTTCCTTTCCTTGAAATTCTCAGGTGGCATTACATAAACTTCAGGACAAATATCCAAACTCGTAGCACATTAGCATGAGACCTTCAATGACCTTTAACTTTTGTTGGTTCGCAGATCTCTTCAGGTTTCTAAGGCAAGGTATGAAACTGCTCTGCCTGCTTGTACCAAAGCGCCTCTGGTGATATATGCTGACTTTTTGCTCACAGGACTGTCTTTGCATTTTTCTGTAGGATCTTTGAAAACATGGTCTAGCCTTTGGAGCTGCAGTACACAATGTGTCTGATACATAACAGCCTTTTTTTTTTTTTAATTTAATGTAATTTTTTCAGTGTTCCAAGATTCATTGTTCATGCACCACACCCAGTGCTCCATGCAATACATGCCCTCCTCAATACCCACCACCAGGCTTGCCCAACCCCCCACCCCTTCCCCTCCAAAACCCTCAGTCTGTTGCTCAGAGTCCACAGTCTCTCATGGTTCATTGCCCGCTCTGATTTCCCCCCATTCACCCTTTCTTTCCTTCTCACAATGCCCTCCATGTTTTCCCTTACACTCCACATGTAAGTGAGACCATAAGATAATTGACTCTCTCTTCTTGACTTATTTCACTTCACATAATCTCTTCCAGGCCCATCCATGTTGATACAAAAGTTGGGTATTCATCCTTTCTGATGGAGGCATAATATTCCATTGTATATATAGACCATATCTTCTTTATCCATTCATCTGTTGAAGGGCATCTTGGTTCTTTCCAATTTGGCGATTGTGGCCATTGCTGCTATGAACATGGGGTATATGTGGCCCTTCTTTGTACTGCATTTGCTTCTTTGGGGTAAATACCCAGTAGTGCAATGGCAGGGTCATTGGGTAGCTCTATTTTTAATTTCTTGAAGAATCTTCACACTGTTTTCCCAAGTGGCTGAATTAACTTGCATTCTCACCAACAGTGTAAGAGGGTGCCCCTTTTTCCACATCCTCTCCAACATTTGCTGTTTACTGTCCTGTTGACTTTGGCCATTCTAACTGGTGTAAGGTGGTATCTCAGTGTGGTTTTGATTTGAATCTCCCTGATGGCTAAAGATGATGAACATTTTTTCATGTGTCTGTTAGCCATTTGTATGTCTTCTTTGGAGAACTGTCTGTTCATGTCTTCTGCCCATTTTTTGACATGATTATCAGTTTTGTGAGTGTTTGAGTTTGAGGAGTTCTTTATAGATCTTCGATATCAGACCTTTGTCTGTAGTGTCATTTGCGAATATCTTCTCCCATTCTGTGGGTTGCCTGTTTGTTTTGTTGACTGTTTCCTTCGCTGTACAGGTTTTTATCTTGATGAAGTCCCAAAAGTTCATTTTTGCTTTTGTTTCCTTTGCCTTTGGAGACATGTCCTGAAATAAGTTGCTATGGACGATGTCGAAGAGGTTACTGCCTATGTTCTCTCTAGGATTTTAATAGACTCCTGCCTCACGTTGAGGTCTTTTATCGATTTTGAGTTTATCTTTGTGTATGGTGTAAGAGAATGGTCAAGTTTCATTCTTCTACATATAGCTGTCCAATTTTCCCAGCACCATTTGTTGAAGAGACTGTCTTTTTTCCACTGGATATTTTTTCCTGCTTTGTCAAAGATTATTTGACCATTGAGTTGTGGGTCCGTATCTGGGCTCTCTACTCTGTTCCACTGGTCTATGTGTCTGTTTTTGTGCCAGTACCATGCTGTCTTGGTGATCACAGCTTTGTAGTAAAGCTTGAAATCAGGCCACTTGATGCCCCCAGCTTTGTTTTTCTTTTTCAACATTTCCTTAGTAATTCAGGGTCTTTTCTGGTTCCATACAAATTTTAGGATTGTTTGTTCTAGCCCTTTGAAAAATGCCGGTAGAATTCTGATAGGATGGGATTAAAAGTATAGATTGCTCTGGGCATTTTAACAAAGTTTATTCTGATCCATGAGCATGGAATGCTTTTCCACCTTTTTGTGTCTTCTTCAATTTCTTTCATGAGTGTTCTGTAGTTCCTCGAGTGTAGATCCTTTACCTCTTTGGTTAGGTTTATTCCCAGGTATCTTATGGTTCTATGGTACCAAGAATGGAATCAATTCTCTGATTTCTCTTTCCATATTTTCATTGTTAGTGTTTAACACAAAAGCCATTTCAAAATGTTTGCTGATTGAATAATGTCTGTCCTCTTTCAATGTCTATATTAATGGTCAATGTAGTATACAGTCTTCATATATAGGTTACTTTAGAGACAATGTCTGTATCTTTATTTTAATGTCCCCCATTGTCATCATATAATGGGGATCTTCATTATCTTGTTTTCCTCTTCAGTGAAAATATATGAGCATCTGACAGGATTGCAGCCTGACTGTCATACTTAAAATTTCCATTACCAATCTTTCCAAGATGGAGCAATGATGACTAGGTATTGGCATAGGAAGTACCCAGAGGGGGACCATTAATGTTCTCCATTCTTGAGAATGCTCCATGAAAGGGAGTAACTTCACCTCCATCCTGATTCTCTGTCTTTAAGATACAGAAGTATGGAATGAAGTATGGTGGTTTTCCTTTATCATCCTTTTAAAGTATTTTCTGTATAAACACATCTCCAGAAGTCCTTTTCTCTCGACAATGCATTCATTGATTATACATTTCACTCCATAAAGGCAACTCTGATTTAAGTCATTTTAAGCTATCAGAGAAATTACACTGACAAATTTCCCTTACATTCAGTATCAAGCTGCACTAGATTCTTATGTAAAAATAACCTGAATTATATCCAGAGGGCATCCTGTGTAAACTCTCAAATGGCAAATACAGATTTAAAGAAGATTGTAAATCCACTGCATTTAAATAATTACATGGAAATGTGCACATTGCATATGATGGAATAAAAAAGTGAAGGGATGGATGGTCACAGGTGAATAGGGAGATGCAGGGGGCTTTTCTTTCTTGTGTAGATAATGGCTGTAATTTCTTACCAAGCATATTGATTTACACTAAGAAGGTAGGTACATTTCTTTTATGTGTGGGCCCGTGATCTGTTTTTTTTCAAAATGCCACATGAATGGCTAGTATGAAATTATAAAGGGCACGTGCTCTGGAGCTTGATTTCCTGGATCCAATTTCCAATTCTGTGGTTTGCTGGGGGTGTGAGTCTGGGTAAGCCATTCGATCTTTCTACATTCTGCTTTCCTCTTAATGTAAATGGTACTTTAACAATAATAATGGTACTTACCTGAAAGGACTAACATGAGGGTTCAATGAGTCACACTTGTCAAGTGCTTACACCTGTACGTGGCAGCATGAGCTTGGGTAGATTTAAGAAGTGGGAAGGTGAGGGGCACCTGGGTGGCTCAGTGGGTTAAGCCCTTGCCTTCAGCTCAGGTCATGATCATAGGGTCCTGGGATCAAGCCCCATATCAGGCTCTCTGTTCAGTGGGGAGCCTGCTTGCAATCCCCTCCTCCCTGTCAAATAAATAAATAAAATTAAAAAAAATAAAGAAGTGGGAAGGTGGCTCTCATTGAACAGGACACCTAATGCTCATTGAACACACTGAAGAATGCCGACATTGTGCACCTACCTTATTGTACCCTATCATTCCATTCCAAAGTATGTCTTTATATTAAGCTTTTTTTTTTAACTTGCATTGGACAGATGAGGAAAGTGATGCTTAGTACTTAAATGACTTGTCCCAGTTTAGAAAATGGCCGAACTGGAATCTGATCCACTGTCCCCTCCTAGGATGGTGAGGAATTTGCATAAGAAAACAGTCCATTTCAACATCTGAAATTGAAAGACTTTTTATTTTGAAAAATAAAGTCATCCAGTAATCCCTAAAAATGACTAATGGTGAAAGACATTTTTTAGAAATCATGGTAAGGTGGTAGGAGAGGGTATTTATTTGTGCTCATGTATACTTCCTCTGTTTTTACCTGCCCTGACTGATACTAACTCCTCAGTATGATATAATGGACACGTAAAAGTGTAATTGCAGAGTTCTCTTTCACTTTGCACCCACCAAATACTCAGTCTTCTGGGTCTAATAGAAGGAACAAAAGGGCTGACTGTAGGGCATTTCTAGCTGGAGTGACCTTTACTAGACCTGCCTGTATGATAGAAGAATGAGTAAAATTATTCCTCAGTTTAAGATGACAGAGACAGAGCGGAAGATATAGTTTAAAATTTAGTCTCTTATTTAAATATTGTACTAAGTGTATCTTTAATATTTATTTCATATCTTCACATAAGGAAAAGTCACTCATGATGACTACATCTCTAATGGGAAGAACAATTCCACATGGCAAGCACCATGGAGGGGTTAGTCCTTCCCTCGTACTGTGTAGGTTCTGTTCATAGCACCAGTGCCTTATGCTTTATTCTTATTCCTATACATTCCACCCTCTGTGAGGGCCTACCATGTGCTGGTCTCTGAGTTGGGTGGGGTGAGGAGAATATGGCCAGCCGGGTAGATTGCCTTGCTTCTGGACTTACAGCGTAATGAGGAAGAATAATTAAACAGGTAAAATAATACACATTCGGTCTAAATCATTTGCTTTTTAGTTAATGTCACAATTTCCTGCTAGAATGGGTGAATACTAGCTTTTTTCATCTAAAGAGTCTACTTGAGTTATGTTCTCAGAATTAAGGACTATCTCAAAGATAAACTCAATTCTTTCTCCGCGAAAGGCTACATTACACTCTCAAGATGTCGTTTTTCCAGGTTTCCCTCCAAGGCCTGAGGTCTCATAAAGGCACCCCACTCCAGAAGGACGTGGGCTCATTTTGCTCTCGGTGGCCATCTTGTTTGACAGAGGTTGTTCTATGCAATCCCTCATCAGGACTCCATTCTTTTTAAGAACCTGCACTTTTCACTTTTTTATATTTATATCCAGACTGCATCGTCCTTCTCATGTTGTGTCCTTTCTAAAGGCACCATTATGCTTTGCTGTTTTCCTCCCGAGCCAACTTGTGGCTCAAGGGAATGGCCACTTTCATGCATTTCATGCCAACTCACTCTCCTTTGCTGTACTTGCAGTTGGGGCAGGCCCAGCATGAGGGGCACCAGAGTTAGTTGCGGGGTGACAGCAGGGGCAGACTTCTTGGTAAAGTGGAACTGAGTGTTTGCTAGCCATCCCACCATGTTTAATAGCAGTAACCACAAAGCTGTGGGGATGGCTGAGTCCCATTTTTGGGTTATGAAGCAGATGCCCAAATGTGGAGTTTGCTCTCTTTACCTTATTTATCAGGTTAGTTATGGTGCCTATATGTGCTAGTTGTAGCAATCCCCATTTATTTCTCTTCCTCCAAGCTAGACGTATCATTGAGGGCAACATTTCCCCAAGATCTCTGACCAGGGAGCCCTTTGTAAGTTATAATAAATCAGAAGAAAGCCCATAGAAGTTACTAATCTCTAACGCACACTTGAAATGAGGTTAAGGACCAAGAAATATTAAATATCACAACTACATATTGTAGTTTGGGGGGAAAAAAGGCATGGCATTTACTAAAGGTCATCATACAAATGCCTTGCAAAGTGGATCCGTGGTGTTATTTGTGAGTTAATATTCAGATCAAACAGCTTCAACTCATGCAATCTTCTGGCATCCATTTATATGCCAAAGACTTTCCGAAGGCATGTAACAAAAGGAACCATTGAATACTGGTGTCTCCTAATTGTCCTCTGCATATATACATGTCTAGTATTTTTTAACATGTATATTTACATATACTTAAATATATGTAGATACATATGTATGTAGATACTTATATATGTAGACACATAAATAGATACATTTAAAATAGTACAAACAATATTCCTAGCATTAACTTTTTAAAGACATTTCTATTAAATAGAACACCTGTTTTTCATGAAACATACCTTGTACTATACTAATCTAAAGAAATGAGCAGTTGTGTTTATGTTATTTTCTTGTCTTTAGGATGTTAATTTACCTTATAAAATGAAAATTATATTTTTGGGTAAAATTTTGAAAAATTACTTGGCCTGAGTTCTAGGCACGGCTCTGCCAGAGATCAGCAATGAAATTCTATGGGTCATGTTAACGAACTTACCTGCCTTTCCCTCTCCCCTTCCTGAGATAAATTTCCCTAGCAGTCTTTCTTGCTCAAATAGGCAGTTCCAGGCTGTTCTTTGCCCAAGAAGGCTTACTGAATGCCCCAGATATGGCCTTGTTACCTCGGAGTGGTTTGAGATGGGTTGGTCTACCTCTTACCTGTTCCACGTAGAAGAGATGAGGTCTTCCTCAACCTATTTGCCCCCAATTTTGATAATGCAAATTGGAATTACAGAGAGATTTTCCACTAGTAGTAGATCAGAAAGCAGCCAACATGCAGAATGCAGCTAAGCAAGTATGATATGGGATTTATTTGGAGTGAATTTTCACTGGCTTCCTCTTAGGAATATCACCTTTGAATTCTATTTCTTAACACAGATTAAATAGTTCCTATTTCCATATTTTCTCATTGCTCTTTTGACTCTTTTTAAAGCTTTTTCTCAATGCTTATTAGCTTGCCCAGGATAGTTTGTATGTTGAAATCATTTTAAGGAAGTCAATTTTCATATTCGGCATAAAGTTATTGGATTAAAAAACCCCATAAAATTGGAAAACCTTTCAATTTTCTACCTTATTTGTTATGAAATGAGAACAAGTACTCTAAAAGAACATTGTGGTTACTCTTTTGTTTTTTTAGTCTATCAGTCAACTCAGACCGCCGTAACAAAATACCACAGGCTGTGCGGTTCAAACAACAGAAGTGGATTTTTTCTTGCAGTTCTGGAGTCTGAAAATTCAAGATTAATGTCCAGTGGGGTCAGTTTCTGGTGAGAGCTCTCTTTCTGGCTTGCAAGACATTTGCCTTCTTGCTGTGTCCTCATATGCTGGAGAGAGGGAGAGAGAGAAACTAGAAGAGAAGGTGGAGGAAAGACAACTCTCCTCTTCTGATAAGGCTACAGTCTTACTGGGCTCGGGCCCCACCATTATGACCTCATTTAACCTAAATTACTTCCTAGAGACCCTATCTCCAAAAACAGTTGCATGGAGGATTGGGGCTGCAACACAGGAATCTGGGGGAAGGGGACACAATTTAGTGCTTGACAACCGCTAACTTTCCCTCTTGATTAAAAAACATTGCAGAGGGGCGCCTGGGTGGCTTAGTTGTTAAGCGTCTGCCTTCGGCTCAGGTCATGATCCCAGAGTCCTGGGATCGAGCCCTGCATTGGGCTCCTTGCTTGGCAGGAAGCCTGCTTCTCCCGCTACCATTCCCTCTGCTTGTGTTCCCTCTTGCTGTGTTTCTCTGTCAAATAAATAAAATCTTAAAAAAAAAAAATTGCAGAAAGTTACTTTTTAGCTCTATTTTTTGGAGTAATTGACATTTAAAAGAAATTGAGACCATCCATCAAATGCTCCTTTCTCACTGACCCTTAAAAAGGCCTTTCTGCCATTATGTAATTCCCTTGAGAGAAGGGACCCGCAAGAGGGTGAGAAAAATAATCAAAGAAACAAATCAAGCATGGATTTAAAAGAAAAGCTTTCTATTAGCCTGTTTTCCTTCCTTTTTTCTTTTTTTAAGCTCAAGAATGACTGATTCACATTTCTCCTGCCCTAATGCTATCTTATTGTGTTTCCAACTGCCAAGTCATGTCTGAGCTGTTGATCTAAGTTTCAAACTTTTAGAGAAAGAATTGTTCCATATTGAGTCATTTCTGCTTGTTTAATTTCATGTAAAGAAATTGCCTTCAAACCTCTGGATGAGGGTATCTGACTTGGAGGGCCCAGACCCCTTGGCTTAACTTTCTACTATGTCGTCCATTAAAGTATCTGAACATTCACAGTGGAAAATAATCTCCTTGCAGCACCAAGAACGCCTGTTAAGAATCGAGCAGATGGGGATTCTGATAGGAGTTTTTATGGTACAGAAAACAGAAGAATAAGAAGCAGCTTTGGCTCGTTTCCTGAAGCCTCACTTCCAGAACGGAGTGGGTACAGCCTCGATGCTCTGTGTGTCCCTCTGTGCTGGGGGACTAGAAAAGTCTGAGAATGCCTTGATACATTGTTGCAGTGGTTCCTAAACCTTTGAACTTTGGAACACAGACTTATGGGCCCTAGTTTCTGGTTCAGGGGGATGAAGACTGAGAATCGGCATCTCTCCTGGTCCCTGATAACAGGATACTACTGGTTTGGGGGCTAAGTTTTGCAAATCACTGTCTTACAGGGCTCCTCTCTGTGTCACTGTAAAAACACTGTATTTTCATCTACATTTTAAAAATTGGATCAGCAATTTTTGTGGGTTTCTTAAAAATAATGAGAAAAGTAAATTTCTCCATAAATAAAAACAGGAATCAGAGTTGTATGTGACCAATGATAAGAGTTTGATGTCCTGGGGCACCTGGGTGGCTCAGTGGGTTCAGTGTCTGAGCTGAAATTAAAGGAAATTAGAGAGGAGCCCCAGGCCAGTGGTTCTCAGCCTTGGTTGTTTGTTACATCCCTTGGGGGAACATTTAAAGATACTGATGTCAGAATCTCTGAGGTGGACGTGGGTATTTTTTAGAGCTCCTGGGTGAGTCCCTTTGAGATCCTTTTGCCGTGTCCTATTAGAAGTTCCAAATTAACAGAATTGGTTGTGCCTGGACAAGCCCCTGGAAGGCAGAAAAGAAGAGACTCAGTGACAAACTCAAAGTAACTTTTTTTTTTTAAGATTTTATTTATTTATTTGACAGAGAGAAACACAGCGAGAGAGGGAACCCAAGCAGAGGGAATGGTAGCGGGAGAAGCAGGCCCCTCGCAGAGCAGGGAGCCCCATGTGGGCTCGATCCCAGGACTCTTAGGATCATGAGCTGAGCTGAAGGCAGACGCTTAACGACTGAGCCACCCAGGCGCCCCTCAAAGTAACTTTTAATCAGGGTTTTGAGTAGGCGTAACACTGTGAAATCACGAGTCTCACTTCTGTCCTCCAATTTGGAAGCCAATGAAAGTTTTTTCTCCATATAGGAATTTGGTGGGAAGCTCTTCCTGCTTAGAGTCTAAGGGTGGGACCACATCTGTCTATAAGGAAACCCAATCTCTCGAAGGTCTTTCATTTATAGGGAATGTACTAGGCATTTTAAATTGCAGAATATATCCTCTAGCATCTGAACCGGGAGGTGAACTTGTCCGTGAGCTGTAAAATTTGTGAACTCTTGCTGATTCCTAACACTAAGCTGGGGTAAATTGCATTCTGCTCAAGGATGAGTCAACTGAGAAAATCAGATCAAAAGCTCATAAAACTGTCTGTAGCCAAAGAGAAGAACATAACTCTTAAGTATTCAAGAGAACATCCTTCCTGCTAAATATGACTGCTACGTGGTGAGAAAACAACAACAACAACAACAACCCACAAACATTTAAAATACCTGCCTGAGAGCCCAATTTGTTTTAGTGGCTATGTTATTTGCAGTAATAACTAGGCCAAGATAAATAGAGACTAGTCTTTCATAAGAAAGGGTAAAGAATCTAACAGTCCCAGAAGCAACAGAAGGAAAAACCTGGTATCAGAGGAAATGAAATCATTAACACTGTATTTTCATCTACATTTTAAAAATTGGATCAGCAATTTTTGTGGGTTTCTTAAAAATAATGAGAAAAGTAAATTTCTCCATAAATAAAAACAGGAATCAGAGTTGTATGTGACCAATGATAAGAGTTTGATGTCCTGGGGCACCTGGGTGGCTCAGTGGGTTCAAGCCTCTGCCTTCGGCTCAGGTCATGATCTCAGGGTCCTGGAATCAAGCCCCACATCAGGCTCTCTGCTCAGCGAGGAGCCTGCTTCCCCCTCTCACTCTGCCTGCCTCTCTGCCTACTTGTGATCCCTCTCTCTGTGTCAAATAAATAAATAAAATCTTAAAAAAAAAAGAGTTTGATATCCCAGCAAGTGGCTTGAGGAAGATTCATTTTTAATTATAGTCTGTAAATATTGAACTTGGTCTATCTTCCACTGTCACATCTTAGAGAGCCATGCTTGGGTACACGGAACTTCATGGGAGATGCTCTGGTTAGTGAACCTTCCTAAGCAGGACACCTGTCTCTGTCCCTGCCTGCATATCTGCCCTATTGGCAGGAAAAGTGGGAAACCTCCAACTTCCCTTGGCCTCACTAGATTGGGAAATCTAGACTTAGAGCCATTCCTAAGCTACCAGCTACCTGCTTTGAGACTAAACCCTAACCTGGTCCCTCTTAGCTTTTGTGAGATCCCAGAAGCACCAAGAGAAATGAGAGTTTCCGAAATGACCCAGTTAAATAAATAATGATCCCAAATAATTCCAAAGGGAAGAGAAAATTTTTAGTTGGGGAGAGCTACACAATTCCTATCTGTCCCATTAAAAGGAGAGGGCCATCAAAGAGAAGGGTCCTCGGTCTTAGTGTTGGTGAATTGCACACATGTACGTCTGTAGCCTCCTGTGCTGGTGATCAGTGGGGTGGCTCTGGGGCCCCAGCAGCCATGTCTCAACTGGATGTGCTGACAGTGATGGAGAAGGAGGCACTGATGTTCCCCGGAATGATGATACATAACATTGCACCCCACTGAACACATGCTGAATTTGGACAGTTCAGGCATTTGAAGGATCATAGAGTATGAAGACCTCTGCCACACATGGTAGAGGCCTTTGGATTAGCTCCCTGTGGAGGCACCCTCACTGCCCACCATCAGCTCCACTGTTTTCTCTCATCCTCCTACCCCGTCTTCCAAGTACTGATTCATTCCCGTTCTTTGGGACACTCAACCATCTGAGAGAGTACCCGTCCACATCTTCCTTTCTCATGCCCTACAAGCTCTGTCATCTCTGACTAGGAGAGGACATGACGGAAGGCTTTCTTTCACCAGGACTCTACTATCAGAGCCGGTGAGCTCATGGATCAGGAGGGGGAAGAAGCTCTTAAAGCTACCAATTCCATTTAGATTGCTTCCCCAGCAGTGGCATCAGAAACTTCGCCCTTTGATTAAGGCAAGCATGGTTTATCAGCTGGAGCATATTAAGCGTCTTTCATTTTAGGCAGCTAACACCAGTCAGGCCTGGAAGAAAGAGCAACAGGGCAGCCCCAGCTGTCTATTTGACAGGACCTGCTAGATTGTCTCACCCAGCTACTTCCACTGAATGCATGGATTCTAACCATTTTCCTCATTTTTGTGTCACCCCTCTGAGGTTTCACATCTAAGGAGAGAACGTTCAAATGGCTGAACGTGAGTCCTGTGGCTAACCTTGGGCCAGGGCAGCAAAAGGAAGGGTCTGGCGGAAGAGATCTCTGAGGTCCCATTAGTTTTAGATGGCAGCTCAGGGCTCTTAACCTGTACAATCTTACCAAGCCTTTGTGTGACATAAAAGGCTGCATTTTCCATATAGAAAGTGAAAGGCCTTCCAGAAGGAGTAATAGATGCTGAGTGGCCCTAAAATGACAATTGATTTCTAGAAGAAGAGCCAATTTTCTCCCAGCGACAACACATCTTATGCTCATCTGAGAAAAGCATATTCCTTTTATAATATAATATAGACCCTATTTCTTGCAAAATTATAACTTCTTTATTGCGTTAAAGAAGATTTTGCCTTCTTGGATCCTTTTTCATCATAAAGGGCTCTTCATAATCCTTTTATTATCATTTCACATCTGTACAGAATTTCTCAGCTTCTGATTCTTTGAGGTTCTCGAGTAGGGAGAGAAGACAGGAAAAAGGGGGAGGGAACAACAACCTCCTTTGACCCCAGAGTGAGGTAATGTCCTATGTGTGAACTAAACTGTTCATGTCAATGATGTCCTTTTATTGCCTATAGGGATTTATTTCTTCGTTTCTCAGCCATCTCAAAAGTTTTCTTCCTTGTATATTTCTTCTCTCTATATTTACTAATAGATTTCCTACCAATTTTTAGACAGTTTTATTATTAAAATTGTTAATATTTAGAATTACAGTCAGTCTGGTGAATAAGGGCAATCAAATAATGATCAGTGTTCTAGGAGACCAGACCTCATCAATTTAAGTGCAAAGAGTAAGCACATAATTTATCGTCCAAATCAGAACAATTTTGAAAGTAAAAGACAACACATTAAAAATTAGATTATGCCCACGGTTTTTGATTGGGATTCCACACAAAATTTTGAATGACTTCTCTTTCTTTTTTTACTTCTGGCTCTAAAACCTCCAAGGAGGTTAAGAAAATTTGTGATATCTTTCCTAAAAGCATAAGCCCATTCAATTTCTCTTTCATGTTGAATCAAAGAGATCATTCATTGCCAGATCCAATTTTATGTCTGTTTTTAGTTGCTTTCTACTTCCTTCATTTAGTTTAGATATACATAAATTTTAAGCACATTATTTTTTAACTGTATCCCTCCTACGCCTTCCCCTCTATAGTTTCCTGCCATTTTAATTTTCCATCTCCATATTAGTGGAGAGGCAGGTGCTATGAAATGTGAATCAGAAAACATGAATGCATTTAACTCTGTGAACTTGTTCGGTCATTTAACCTTGCAAGCCTCAATTTCCTAATTTGTTGAAAGAGATGTCAGTAATTGCTTAGCCTACCTAGATTTTAAAAAGAACAACGAAATATTGGGGCACCTGGGTCACTCACTTTGTTAATTGTCTGATTCTTGATTTCAGCTCAGGTCTTGATTCCAGGGTCATGAGTTCAAGCCCCACACTGGGGCTTTAAGTAACTAAGTAAGTAAGTAAGTAAGTAAGTAAGTAAGTAAATAAATAAATGCAAAACACAAGAGAAAATAAAAATCATAATATGATTTATATTATAATCATGTCATATACTATATTAACTAGTACTTCAACACTTAGCATGTTCTAGGCAGAGGTGATAATTAACAACGTGTTAAAGTTATCAAACTCCTGTACTGATTGGTAAGAGCCACTGTTACTCACCACCATGGCCATCCTTTTCCTTTCCCAGGATTCTGGGCCTCTTTTCTAGTCCAGCAACAACAACAACAACAAAAGCAATGCATGGAACATTGGCAGATGTAGCACCCCATTCCAATATTACATTCTGATTGGTTGGCAACTAGACAACTCAGGCCCCCAGAGTTCTGTATTTGAGGTGCCTTCATTGGTTCTCCCATCCCTCTCTTCTCAGAGGTCTGGCCGAGATCTTTCACATGCACTTGAACTGTCCTTGAGTGGCTTTGTGCCATGGTGGTATGGCTGGCTTTCAGAGGTTGTGACTATCTGCCTCTGACCAGAGCTCTCCCTCTTATGGTTGTACATGAGAACTTCAACCATCATGAGATTTGGCTTAGGAGAGCCTGTAGGAGAAACAGGGAACTCATGGAGAGGCAATTATGGGGTCTACCTCAGACATTGACCAGGTGCTACTGGCTCTTTTGGCACAGTAGGTGTCTCTGCAACAAGATGGAGAATGGGAATGTGCGGGGCCTTTGATGGCCACTTAGGAATAGGGAGTATCCAGAATATGGGTGACCTTTTCACTTTCCGTTTGATTTTTAGTTTCACTAAATGGTACAAATCCTTTTTTTTTTAAAGAGGATTTTTTAAAAAAAATTTTATTTATTTATTTGACAGAGAGAGAGATCACAAGTAGGCAGAGAGGCAGGCAGAGAGAGGGGGAAGCAGGCCAGGCTCCCTGCTGAGCAGAGAGCCCGATGTGGGGCTCCATCTCAGGACCCTGAGATCATGACCTGAGCCGAAGGCAGAGGCTTTAACCTGCTGAGCCACCCAGGCGCCCCAATGGTACAAATCCTTTAAAACACACTGAATGTCCACTTATGATAACATTAAATATTAGCTTTAGTAATTACTATCAAATGGATCATTCCTCTGAAAATATTTAAGGGTTATATAAAAACAGAGTTATTATTCATTACCAGTAATAAGGGTTACTGCCTCATAAAGCAATCATTTAGTTCTTTCAGTTAGTGTTTAAAGAAACTTTGATTCATTTTTACTGGGTCAAAGGAGTTAGTGAAATTTCAACTTACCTGTTTTTGTTAGAGCACTCTCTTAAACATCTCAAGCATGTTTGTAAAATTAAAATCTATTTTTTTTTTTAGTGTCCACAATGTATTTGCTATTAGTGGTAAAGGGGTTTCAGAATACGGGGATAGGTGTCCTACCAAAAGTATAATTATTGTCATTGAAAATAAATTGCAATAACAAGAAAAATGCACCAGTTTGGTGGTCTGGTTCTAGTGTTTTTACCACCACTTACTAGTTATTTGATTGGTGAATAATGCGACTAGAAAATAATCATACTAGTGTTATTATAGTTTAGCTTTATTACCTATAATTAGATCATATTGTCATGGTAACTGGAAAGAAAGTCTTAAATAACTGAATGTTCTACTTAAAATTCTATATCTAATATTGCTTTTGTTCAACAAGGTGTGTAGCAGGCTGTTAGCTTTAGGATGAACCAATAAATCGCCAGTATAGCATAGACTCTAAAACAAATAAAAGGAATATCTTCACCAAAGAAATATATTACCTCAAGTTCAAATACGTAGTTTGTACTGAAAAATTCTTCACAGAGAAGATAAATAAGGTCACTGTGATTGCTTTTACAAAGAAATATTTTACTGCTAAAATGTATTATTATTCCAATGACATAAATACCAATAGATTGTTTTTTAAGTTACATACTATGTTCAATTTCAATGTGACAATCTCATGTGATTTTCAGTATGGCAAATGGCATTAATAGTCACATATTTGTTTACAAATTGTCCTTTATGTTTAGTGATATGAATGATGAAAATTATGGCAGCCCAATGTGGAATTAATTTATGCATATTATATATTCCACAGTTATTCCAACGTATCTCACAATCTAAATTAGCTACAAAAGATACTTCACCACATCGAATAGAGTATTCATTAAAATATAGTACAGATTAGTATGTGCTTCCTTTATTAGTCCAAATTTCAAGTGTCTAGATATCTACATGCAAGATAATGAATTTGGGTCCTTACTTTGCACCATATACAAAAATTAACTCTAAATGAATCAAAGGCCTAAATATTAGGGCCCAAACTATAAAACTCCTAGAGGAGAACATACAGGAATAAATGGTAATAAAAACCACTGGATTTGGCAATGGTTTTTTAACTATGGCACCAAAAGCACAAGCAACCAAGTGGAAAAAAAAAATAGACTGTCCCTCATCAAACTTAAAAATTTTGTGCATTAACGGACACTATCAAGAAAGTGACAAAACAATCTGTGTTTTGGGAAAATGTTATGTGTCATGGGAAAAAATATTTTCAAATCATAAATCTGATAAGGGTCTGGCACCCAGACTATACAAAGAAGTTCTACAATTCAACAACAAAAAGACAATCTAATTCAAAAAAATGGGCCGAGAGCTTGAAAAGACATTTCTCCAAAGAGCGTGTAAAATGGCCAACAGGCACATGAAAAGACATGCAACATCATCAATCATAAGCAAATCAAAACCATGGTGAGATACCACCTTATTCCTGTTGGGATGGCTGTCACCGAAAAAGGGGAAATAAGTAGCAAGGATATAGAGAAATTGGACTTAGAACATCTGTGCATAAATGATGGAAATGTTAAATGGCACAACCACAGTGGAAAATGGTTTGGTGTTTCCTCCAAAGGGTAAACATAGAATTACCACAAGACCCAGCAATTCTACATCTAGAATTGAAAACAGGTGTTCAAAACAAAAACTTGTGGGACACCTGGGTGGCTCATTCGGTTAAGCGTCTGCCTTCAGCTCAGGTCATGATCCCAGTGTCCTGGGATCCCGTCCCAGGTCCCACTCGCCTGCTTCCTCCTCTGCCTGCTGCCCCTGTTGCTTTGCTCTCTCTCTCTCTGATAAATAAATAAACAAAATCTTAAAACAAAACAAAAACTAAAACTTGCATATGAATATTTATTTATAGTGGCACTAATTCACAACAGCTAAAAGGTGTCCTTCACCCAGCTCTGCCATAATCTACAAAAATGTTTAAGTGACCAAGTTAAAAAGTATGAAATTTGAGTTATAGCCTCTCAAAATCTCTGATCTCATTTTTGCACAAAATTGCAGATAAATCTCAATTATTCTATCTCTGCTCATTTGATATATTGGTTAGTCCAGATTTTTAGCAAGTAAAAAAGGATCTGGGACCCATTGACCTGTATATGAAAAAATTACTAAACTTTCATGAAATGGAACCCCAGAGGTTCAGATAATGATGTTCCACTTTGTAAAAATTTCTTCTTGATGAATTGTATGTAGTCACGATCTCTACCGCATTTTCTTGTGAATTTCTTTTTTTTTAATTTAATTTTATTTTCTCCATGTTCCAAGATTCATTGTTCATGCACCACACCCAGTGCTCCATGCAAACATGCCCTCCTTAATGCCCACCATCAGGCTCACCCAACACCCCCCTCCCCTCCAAAACCCTCAGTTTATTTCTCAGACTCTCATGCTTCATCTCCCCCTCCGATTTACCTCAATTCACTTTTCCTTTTCTTCTCCTAATGTCCTCCATGTTTTTCCTTATGCTCCACACATAAGTGAAACCATATGATAATTGTGAATTTCTTAAGAATTTCAGGAGCTATGGTGTGGGAGGGGAATTTGATATGTTTGTTTTTGAAGAATTTTCCTAGGTTTCTGTATAGAACTTGAAACTTTGCCACACCTTTCATAGATCAATGGCTGGGAGAAGGAGGCTATTTCCCATGTTGTTTGAATGATCAAGATGACCATGTTGTCTTGAATACAATTTTTAAATTATTTTTATTTCATTTAACCTTCGATTAGTCAGTAAGGCACATTGTCAAAATACAAAAGTTATCAGAAGGTCTCTCGGTCACTCAGTTCTCCCAAATCTTGGGTATCCAAGATTTCATTTCAGCACACTTTACAGTGAAAAGTGTGTCTTTTACACAAAAGTGGTCAATGGGAGCTATTACACAACACCCCTCTGTACTTAAAAAAATTAATACATTTTTTAATAGATTGTTATATACCAGGTTTTATAGGTCTGCCTCACTAAAGGAAAAGGGGCAAGAAAAGGCAGCACTGAGCCTGAAGATTTATTTAAATCTCAGCATATTTGGGTTGATTGCAAATGTTACTTTTGCCCCTGAATTGTCAAGCCTGAATATCATTGGGCTCTCCCCGTAACATCGTATGACATTTGGAGTACCTTTTGTTCTTGGATTAAACGTTTGAATTTCTAAATAATTTACTGTAAAACTGTGACAGATGTTTCTTCCAACTCATATTGATATATTCTTTGCATAATTATGTGATTGTGGTTTGAGATTCAGATTCCGTCATGTGAAGTCAAAATAAGCATCAGGTCACAAATTCTCTTGTTTCTATGGTGCTGGCTTAATCAACTCCAACTTTTCATTTTAAATGATGGACTTTTTGGCACTGAGTAGCTCTAGTCTTGTCAGATACATTTGGAGAAATTGAAACAAGAAAAACAAGAAAAGTCTTTTACAGTTAACTTTTTAAAAATAGTGTTAAATTTTTTTTAAAAAATGCATATGATTCAAACACATATTTCAAGGCTTTCATTCTGTCTTAAACTAACATTCATTTTTGAAATTTTTATTATAAACGCCATGACTGCATAGAATACTGATACTTTTGTTCTGATCCAAGTGCTTAATTTTAAAGTTTATAATATTAGCTAATAGCCAAAAACCTGTGAAATAGGAAAGTGGCAAAATACCCTAAGCCATTTTTCTTGAAAGAAATAATGTTCAAAGTCAAGGATAACTTCAGTTTCCCATAAATCTCTTAACAACTTTGTGGTTTTATTTGCATATCTAGAAAAAAATCAGAATTGTACTTTGTAAAAAATAAAACAATGCCTGAAATTTAATAAAGTGATGTAAGTGAGAATACAGGAGATTGCAGTCCTTAAGGGTACAAACTGACTACTGTAAATGAGATCCTGCAAGTTATCTTGAGGCTCTTTTGTTGATTTACATATTAATATTTTTATAACTGAATGCAATTTAATTTATGATGCTTTTATTGAAAAGTATTTTCAAGAAGATGGCATAATTTGTAACTAAATGATAAGAAATGTTTTATCATAATTCATACCATAATTCTCTGACTGTTCCTTAAATATAGAGAAATCATTTAGTCTTGGTAAAATGAACCAACTTCCTAACTATAGTTTAATTTTCCCATTTTTTATAGTTATTGGTGCTGGGCAGAATCATGCAAACAAAAACATAAATGAAAGATTTATAATTTTAAATAATAATAAGAGCTAACTTTAATTGAACACTTGCTATGGGCAAGACACTGTTCTTAATCAATTACATGTAACGATGCCTTTAAAACATGTATTAAGGCTTTGCTAGACTATCATAACAAAGTACCACCAACTAGATGGATGACTTAAAAGACAGAAATTTATTTCTTACAATTCCAGAGGCTAGAAGTCCAAGATCAAGGTATCAGCAGGACTGATTCTCTCCAAAGGCTTTGAGAAAGAATCTGCTCCATGACTGTCCCCTAGCTTCTGGAGGGTTGTGGGCAATCTTTTGCATTCCTTGGCTTGTTGAAGCCTCATCTTGACCACTTCCTTAATCTTTACATGTTTTCTCTCCATGTGACCCTTTTCAAATTTGTCTCTATAAAATAACAACAATCAGGGACTCCTGGGTGGCTCAGTTGGTTAAGCATCTGACTCTTGATTTTGGCTCAGGTCATGATCTCAGGGTTGTGGGATCGAGCTCTGGGTCAGGCTCTGCATTTAGTGGAGTCTGCTTTTCTCTTTCTCCCTCTCCCTCTGCCCCTTCCTGCATATTATCTCTCTCTCTCTCTCTCTCTCTCACATAAATAAACCTAAAAAAAAATTGTATTGGATTAGAGTCCATCTGACTCTAATATGATCTCATCTGAAGTAATTATATCTGCAATAATGATTTTTCTAAATAGGGTAAGTTCTGAGGTTATAGAGATTGGGGCTTCACCATATAAGTTTTGGCGGGACAATTCCATGTACAATAGTCAACCCAACCCTATGAAGCATGAGCTAATGTTATCTCCAATAATTAGATGAGAAAACTGAAGCAGAGAGAGGTTCAGTTAAGTAACTGAATCTTGAGTCAGATACATAGATCAGATAATCTTACCAAAAGAAAGTGACAGAGCTGGGATTTAAATGAAGCCAGTTGAGCTCCAGAGTCTATACAATTTTTTTCTAGTTTATTTTTCCTTTAATGTATTTCAGGATATATTTTATTAATATTCAATATTATTGAATATTCAATATTCAAATATGAGTTTGTTCTATCTAAGGCCAATTAGTGTCACTAGAGCACTGAATTTTCTTACCTTAGTGACTTTCATAGTCTACTTTCTACCACTAACTACCATAATCTCTCATGTTACCAACAATTTTTTTTTTTTTTTTTTTGTTACCAACAATTTATGGTAGGCTAGCTTTACTTATGATTTGGGTAACAATTATATATATTTGTTATATATATAAAATATAAAAAAACAAAAATTATTTTATTTACTGTTTTTAATTTTTTAAAAGATTTATTTATTTATTTGAAAGAGAGAGAGAGAGCACACAGGTATGCCAGAGCAGGGGGAGGGGCAGAAGGAGAGAGTCTTCCAGTAGACTTGCCACTGAGCTTGGAGCCTGATGTGGGGCTCAATTCCAGGACCCATGAAATCATGACCTGAGCTGAAACCAGGAGTAGGAAGCTTAACTGACTGAGCCACCCAGACACCCCTATGGCCTTTATTTTAGATGCCTAATCTACTCTCTTATCTAAAATATCTATAATTAAGTTAATATAAATATATTCAAATGTTTGAAGCTTTCATCAAATCCATACTCTGATCATGTTATGCGCATGTTGTCTCTAAAGAACAATTTTGAAAAGAAACAAAGAACAAGGGCGCCTGGTTGGCTCATTCAGTTGAGTGTCTGCCTTCAGCTCAGGTCATGATCTTGGGGGTCCTGGAATAGAGCCTCAAGTTTTGTTCCCTGCTCAGTGGTGAGTCTACTTCTCCCTTTCTCTCTGCCCCTTCCCCGCTTATGCTCTTTCTCTCATTTTCTCTCTCTCAAATAAATAAAATCTGGGGGAAAAAAAAAAAGAAAAGAAACAAAGAACAAATACTATCTGAACTCTTCTGCTCCTTCTACCATCATATGTGAAAGAAAATTCACATCAGTCTTCCAAAAAGGCGAAGGTCGTTGAGTCTCCCCCCATAAGGAAACAGTCCTTCTGTACATACTATAGAGATGGGGAACTCAGTTATCTGTATTCTGACCTAAATTGTCACAAGTATAGAGGGGACCTTGTGGAGTTGCTTCGAGTTCTTGGAAAATACATTGAATAGTGAAGGGGAATTTTGGCAGGAAAAATGCTCCTTCTACCTCCCAGGCTGTTGCCTTTGTCTGCATGGTCCAAGCTGGGTCACCACATCTTCTGTGAATATTCCATCAGCTGGAAGGGGGTGGGGAGGGGTGGCACAAACCAGAAGTTGCACAGATCACTTTTGCTTACATCTCCTTTGCAGTATCTGTCACGTAGCCATACCCAGTTGTAGGAGAAGCTGGGAATGTTCCAAGCCAAAACTTTTTTTACTAGGGAAAAAGAGAAAACAGGTATTGAGAAATGAATAGCAGACAGTTTCTGCCACAAATGGGTAAAAGTAGGCTCTGTGGCAATACAATTTGACAATAAAAGAGTACCCTTTACATTGAATAGTAGGAAATGGAAACATTCAATTTGCCCTTTATAATAGAGAATAAAACATAGTAAAACTTTTCATTTACACATGAAAGTAGAGATGGTGGTATAAAAAAACCTATGTATCCCTCAACTATCTTTGAAGAATAATTATTAATTCTGATACGAATTCAACTTTACCCTCATTCAAGTACCACTTCTCCGCACCAATTGTTTTGGAACAAATCCCAGGCATCATATAATTTTATTCATAAATATATCGTATGTATTTTCTAAAGAGAGAGACATTTAAAAATACAGTTGTAATACCATTGTCACATTTTAAAAAGTTAATGATAATACTTTAATATCATCAAATATCTAGTCAGTGTTCAGATTTCTCTGATAGTCTCATGAATGTTTTTCTCCTTTACTTTTTTCTTGTTTTTCTTATTGTTCAAATTAGGATCCAGGTTAGGTGGCTATATCTTAATTGTCTTTTATTCTATAATATTTTCTTCCATTTCTTCCCCCCCTTAATTTCTTTGTTGAAAGTGTTATTTGATGTAGAATTTCTTATATTCTGTTTTTTTCTGATAACATCCCCATGGTGTTACTCAATGTATCTTTCTCTTCCTTATGTTTTCTTAAATTAGTGGCACATGGCATTTGGTTGTTTTTAACTGTGATGTTAGCAGTTATTGATGATAACTGCCTGGATGTATGAGTTACTAGATATTGAAAAATGATATTCTAATTCTATCATTCTTCATTGATTAGCTAGACTACTTCTATAAAGAAGTACTTATATGAATAAGTACAATATATAAGTACTTATATACATAAAGAAGTATCTTCTATTAATCTTTTGAGTATCCTGAATTACATTTTACCTATGAAAGATTCATGATTTTTCCCCTGTAGTGGCCAGCTCAGAAAATAATGAGTTGGTTTTCTAACCTCTTCTAAAGTAATTGAGATTTTCTCCCCTCTGTTTGGAGTATCACTGCAGACTCATGGATTTAAGTATATTTGATCTTTAAATCCATTGCAGATATTAAGTTTACAGATGCTCAGTTTTCCCCACATTTTGGCAGCAAAGAGTCTTAGCTTGTTTCAGAGTCCTACAGACACCTTAGTAGTCCTTAATAGCTTCCTGGCTTGACATGAAAAAATGTTCCAGACTTACCTTGTATACTTTCTATTCCTCATTTGAAAATAAGTCAATAAATAGGATCCAACTTTTTGTATTTTAATGTCTGTAATACTCCACCTGTTTCTTATTAAATGTCTCATAATGTATTTTTCTACATTATTTTACTATTTACATAGTAGTTCCATTGTATGGTATAGTTTATTTAAATAGACCCTCTGATTTTCTCCAGTTCATAATTATCAGAATTATGAAGATGAATTCCCATGTAGCTATATATTTTCCTACATGGGTATATTATTATTCTGATCATAAAATCAGTACTTCTTTAATTGCTGAGGCAAACAGATGGACATTTTCAAGAGTTTGTTACATACTAACCACCGTTTTCCAGAATATGTACATTAATTTGCATGTCACCAACAATGTTTGAGTGCCATTTTCTTACATCATATGGGTTATTTTCATTTAAGAATTGTGGCCAATTGGAGATAAAAATCGCACTCTCTTTATCACTAATCAGGATGAAAAAATTTTTGTTGTCCTTTGAACATTTGATTTAGTCTTTTCTGAACTGTCACTTTGTACCCCTTGCTTTCATCTGTACTAAATCATTCTTTTTAGAGTTATGTAAGAGCCCTTAATATATTAACTCTTGGTCCATTTTGTGGTTTGCTAATATTCTCCCCAATTTGTCATTTTATTTTTCATAATTGTGACATCTAATAATTTTAAATGTTGACATCCATACTTATGAAATTTTACTTTTATTGTTTTGGTCTTTTGTTTCCAACCTAAAAAGACCTTCCTACCCTAGCATAGTTGTTCATAATTGAGCCACTTCCTTCAAAGTAATACATTTGCAATGGCATCTATCTTATACTGTTAACACCTAAAGATGGCTATATTACTTCTCTTTCTATGGCATACCATAAATACAGGGTCTTTTAATACAATTCAGAATAATCACCATTCAGACATATAAAACCCAGGGATTTTATGGGTACAAAAGAAAACTTCTATCCCTAAAGAAAAGTTACTGAAAAACTTTCAGGCATGGAAAATTATAGAGAATATGATCATTTGCCTTAATTTTTTTTTCTACTGGAAGACTCCTAAGGGCAGAGGAAAGTGATTAAGTCCCCCCAGCATAAGTGATAGGAGAGCCTGAGGCAGGTATAACATACAAATGATTCTTTTAATTTTTATTTGAAAGCTTAAACACTTGAGCAAAGTTTGCCTTCCACTACCAAACATACCTGTTTGTGTTTTTTAGAAGCCAGATTTATTGAGGTATAATTTACATACAGAACATATTAACCTCTCAAGTTATATGAGAATTTTGACAAATGTATATAGTTGTGCATTATCACCACAATCAGGACGTAGAATATTTCCATCATTCCAACAGCTTCTGTTGTGTTCCTTATAGATAATACTCTATCCTCCCTTCCAGCCTGTGGAAGCACTGACCAGATTTCTGTCCCTGTAGCATTGCCTTTTTCTGGAATGTAAATGAAATCCTATGGTATGTAGCTTTTTATGTCAGCTTTAGTTATTATTTAATAATTTATGTCAGTATAATTATAAATTATTTTGAGATTCATCAATGTTGTTGCAAGTATCAGTACTTGTTTATTTATTTATTTTTTTAAAAGATTTTATTTATTTATTTGACAGAGAGAGATCAGAAGCATGCAGAGAGGCAGGCAGAGAAAGCAGGCTCCCTGCTGAGCAGAGAGCCGATGCGGGGCTCGATCCTAGGACTCTGAGATCATGACCTGAGCCGAAAGCAGAGGCTTTAACCCACTGAGCCACCCAGGCGCCCCTGTTTATTTATTTATTTTTTTTTGGTGAGGGGTGTTTCATGACACAGTTTGTATATCCATCCATTTCCCACTGACATGTGAATTGTTCCTGGTCTGGGCTATTATGAATGAAGATACTCTGAATATTTGTATATGTGTCTCTGTTTTGGACGTATATTTTTACTTGTTTTGGTCAAACATCGGGGTAAGATTGTGATTAGTATGATGACTATATGTTTAACTAGAAAAAAATGCCAAATTGTTTTCCAAAATAGCGGTACCATTTTGCATTCTTATGTGCTATCTGTGAAAGTTACCGTTGTCCACACCCTTGCCTGTCATATTTTAAAGTTTCAGTTCTTCTAATAGGGGTATAGTCCCATCTCAGTGTGCTTTTAGTTTGCATTTTCCTCATAACTAGTGATATGAATATCAGTTTTTAGTGCCATACCATCTGTATCTTTCTTTCTTTTTTTTAATTAACATATAATGTACTATTTGCTTCAGGGGTACAGGTCTGTGAATCATCAGTCCTACACAGTTCACAGCACTCACCATAGCTCACTCACATACTTTCCCCAGTGTCCGTCACCCAGCCACTCTATCTTTCCCCTCCCCCAGCAACCCTCAGTTTATTTCTTGAGATTAAGAGTCTGTCATGGTTTGTCTTCCTCTCTGGTCCTATCTTGTTTCATTTGTTTCCTCCCTTCACCCCACAACTCCCTGCCCTGCCTCTCAAATTCCTCATTTCAGAGAAAGCATTAGATAATTGTCTTTCTCTGATTGACTTATTTCACTTAGAATAATACCCTCTCGTTCCATCCACAGCCCCATTGTTGCAAATGACAAGATTTCGGGTTTTTTGAAGGCTGCATAGTATTCCAGTGTGTGTGTGTGTGTGTGTGTGTGTGTGTGTGTGTGTGTGTGTATACCACATCTTCTTTATCCACTCATCTGTTGATGGACATCTAGGTTCTTTCCTTAGTTTGGCTATTGTGAACATTGCTGCTATAAGCATTCGGGTGCACATGCCCTTTCGGATCACTACATTTGTATCTTTAGGGTAAATAGCCGGTATTACAATATGTTATTTATTTCTATTGAGATGTTTTCTTATTGTTGACTTGTGACTTTACTTATTTTATCTTCTTTATTTATTTTTAAAGATTTTATTTTATTTTAAGTAATCTCCACACCAATGTGAGACTTGATCTCACAAGCCTGAGATCAAGAGTCCTGCGCTCTACTAATTGAGCCAGTTAGGCACCACCACTTATTTATTTTAGATACAACCACCTTACTATGTATATGTTTTGCAAATATTTTATTCTATTCTGTGGACTTGTATTTATATTTCCTTAATGGTATCATTCAAAGGGAAGACATTTAAATTATTTTCAATAAACTTTTGATTTTGGAATTCAACCTTTTGGAATAAGGAAATAATGAAAATCCATAGCTCGTATTGTGTGTGTGTGTGCATGTGTGTGTGTGTGTGTGTGTATGTGTGTGTATGTTTTAGAGAGGAAAAGGGCTGGAGGGTCAGAGAGAGTCTTAAGCAAGCTCCATACTTGTGCAGAGCCGGATATGGGGCTTGACCTCACAACCCTGAGATCATGACCTGTATCAGGTGTTGGATGCTTAATCGGCTGAGCCACCCAGGCATCCCTTGTACTATCTTTGTTTTGATTCACAAACCCTACCTGTATTTGGGTGTTTCTGTTTTTCTGTCCCATGCTGTTTTAGGGAATTGAGCACTCCATCATCGAGGATCTAACATCAACTAGTTAAGCAGAGCCAGCTCTACTGAGCACTTTGGAAGAAATGTGTGGCCAAAAAGTCCAGGCCTGTGTCATTCCCTGTCTCTTTCTCTTTTTTTCTTCCTAACTTGCTCTCTTTCTTCTATTAGATACAGATAGTACTAGCAGTAGAGGTAGGACTAGTTGCTGGGGGAGGTTTCATCACGTAAATATGTGGCTTGTGGCATTGGCCAGGATCTTGATAACAAGGCCTGATGGAAGAATTATGTTTGGCTTCACTGGGTGTTTCCATATTATTCCTGCCCCTCCCCCGCAAGACCATCCCTTCATTATCTTACCAGATAAGGCTGAAGAGACTCCAGCACTTGGTAGAAGATGGGGACATTTTGGGAATGGCATCTGCTAGGCACAAAACCCAACAAGATGAAGTAAGACCTATTACCCCCAAACTGACTCCAAATTCTCTGGGAGGTCCAATAACTTAAGGAAACCTGAGATGAGAAATCGAATTTATAATCATTAAGTATTTTTAAAAGAGGGTATCTGGTCATATTTTTTAAAATTATTATTTCAAAAACAGTTGAAATTTTTCTTATTTATTGTAAGTTATAGAACACTAAAAACTCCAACTGTTATTATTGAAGGGAAAATTTTCTGAATAGTGGCTATCAGAGGCAATATTAATCTATTTCTGTTTCAGAAAAGGAAAGAATGGCTCTGGGATTATTAAACTCTAGGTAACAAATGATTATTTTCCATATTGTTTTGGTCTGTTCTCTAAGTTTCATCTTTACTAGGAGGAATTTTTGTCTTTTTTTTCCTAAAGATTTTATTTATTTATTTGACAGAGAGAGAGAGATCACAAGTAGGCAGAGAGGCAGGCAGAGGGAGAGGGGGAAGCAGGCTCCCCGCTGAGCAGAGAGCCTGATGCGGGGCTCGATCCTAGGACCCCGAGATCATGACCCGAGCTGAAGGCAGAGGCTTTAACCCACTGAGCCACCCAGGCGCCCCGGAACTTTTGTCTTTATAAGCAGACTAAGTTAAAGGAGAAATTGTACTTTTTTTTTTTTTTTTGATTGAAGTACAGCTGATGCACAATGTTACATTGGTTTTAGACTCACAACATAGTGATTTGACAACTGTCTATGTTATGCTGTGCTCACCCCAGGTGTGGCTACCATCTGTCATCATATAATGTGGTTACAGTTAAAATACCACTGGTTATATTCTCTATGCTGTACCTTTATCCCTGTGACAACTCATTCCATGGCTGGAAATCCAGACCCCCTACTCCGCTTCACCCATTTTGCCCATCCCCCTCCTCCTCCTCCCCTCTGGCAACCCTCTGTTTTCTACAGCAATTTTACTTTTTGACCCTAAATGACTCTGATTTTCTACAGATTTAGTTTTAATTGATTTGTTCAGCAAGAAAAGGAAAACTTTAGCCGATGCATGACATTCATCACTAAAAAGCTATTTTTGAATACAATAATCAAGTTAGGTTCAATTTGCCAATTTTATTTTATTTACTAAAAGATCTGTGTTAAATTATAAATCCGATGTTTGAATCATAATCTTGAAACCATTGAATTATTGGTGAGTTTATTACATTTATGTTTTCTTTTAAAGCTCATTCTTTTGGGTATACTTTAGAGGCTATTACAAATTTCTGCTTTAGTAAGCATTTCTTATGTTCATTAAGATTTACTTTAAAATGGTCTTTCCTTTATTGCTTTTATGCATGCTAGGACAGTAACATAATCATCTCTGCAAGGTTGTCTCAGTATAGATCAGCTCAGTGGGTGACTTCAGCAACTATTTTTAAATGAAGATCATGAAGATTCATAGGTATAGGCCATTCTTAGAAAAACTCAAGAAATTTAGGAAAACACCAGGTTGAGCTTTAACCATAATTTTGCTGTCAGAGTAATAATAGATAGCTGTAAGTAATATCTATAATAAATAAAATCTTTACTTCATATTTATCCATTCACTAATTTTTTATCCATTTGATGTTGTCACCACAATGGGAAATAATAAAATGTATAAGATAATACTACTGCCCTTAAAGTGCATGTTTGAGTATGAGATAAGAAATGTTTGCCAATAAGTTTAATTATGAAATGGGAAGGGATGAGTTCCATTAAAGAGCTTCATAGAGATTATGTATCTGTCAGGAAATGCTAGGTTATGCTGACATAACAAACATCCCCAAATCTTAATGGTCCATAATGACATGTTTATTTTTGATGAACATTATGTGCTCATCATGAGTCCACTAGGGGCTTGCTCCATATTTCCTCACTCTTGGGCCCAGCCTAAAGGAGTTTCCACCCTCAGGAATGTGACTGGTGTTCAGCAAGGTAAATGGTGAGGGTGGGAAAACACGAAAATTTTGCACTGGCTTTTATAGTCTTCTGCCCACATTCCACTGGGTCAAAATAAGTTACCTGGCTAGCCTGACTTCATAGGGATTAACAAGTGGGATTATAGCATCTGCATGGAAGCAGGAGAGCTAGAATATAGTGTCATCTCTAGCAACTACAACAAAGGAGAATTATGTCTTAATAGGAAGACCAAGGAGGGCTTCACAGAGGAGGTGACATTTGAGTTAAATTATTATTGATGAGTAGAATATTAGCCTCTGGGATTAAAATACTTTGTGCAAATAATAAATCTTGTGAAACTAACCAAACTTTGAAAACAAGTCTACCTGAACATAGTTGACTTTTTGTGACTTATTTCAGCATGACATTGTAGTCAAAAGAATCATTAGCCCTTCATAATATTGACAAAATACTGAAGCCATTGTGTGGCACAAGAGTGGGAGATCCTCTCAAAAGAAATATGGGAAAACTTAAAATTCTTTCTCTCTTTAACTCACAGTAGCTCAAAAAGCATAGAGAACCCTTCCAGAATGTCTGCTGCTTTCCCCTCATCAAACTCAACCCAGCTCTCCCCAGACTGATTCCACATGGGGTCAAACTGATTCTACACTGCTGTGATCATTCTACCCTTTCTGTTACAGAATTCCGTTCTCTCTTCCTGAGCTGTTCTCCTCATTCTAGTGTAGCTAAATCTAGCCTTTCTGGGCTTTTTTTCAGCTCTTCTAGTTTTGCAGACACACGCACCAAAAAACACCCAGTGCATTAGTCTCCCAAGCAACAGATGCTATTTTCTCTTTGAAGGTGAGGAGACGAGAAGGTTATAAATACACATACACTGATATCTTTGTCTATTTTACCCAATGTCATGTGTGCGACTATGTTGTTTTCCCAGAAACGTGGCTCTTAGAGCCAGAGAGCTTCTCAGGTTAGTGGCTGGTCTTGCTTCTTGCTTCAGGTCCTTCAGGCATTAGTATTCTCATGTTGTTTGAGACTTGAGGAAGTGGTGTGGTATATAAGGGTCAGGGACTGTTGGTAAAGAACATGGATAAACACCTAGTTATTGACACTCTGATGTGTGCTTTTCGACCATACTACACTACCTGGAACTTCACCATTCCAGCTGTTCTGTATTATTAACCTCCAAGACTTAAATGTCAATAGATTTCAATTTAATATCTAAACATTTTTTAAAATTAATTAATTAATTAAAATTAATTAATAAAAATTTATTTTTATTATTTTTATTTATTATAAACATATAATATATATTATATGTTTATAGATAAATAATATATATTATTATAATTTTTATTATATAATTAATATTTATTATTTATATATTATATTATACATATAATATATAATGATTATATAATAAGTAATATTATATAATTTAATAATAAATTAATTAATTAATTAATTAATTAAACAATTTAATATCTAAACAAATATTTAACAGCCTGCCAAATTTGAACCCTTGTCTCAGTACTAGAGATTTAAAAAGCTACTTTTTACACAGTTCCAACATTCAAGGTGTTCACAAGCCAGTGAAGGGACAAATGCTTGCTATTCTCCCACCATCAAGTGAGTGAGTGACTAGCAGGACGAACAAAATGGAATGCGAATGGAATGGAACCGGAAGGAGATTCTGTCTGAATGTTGAGTAACAGCCACAACAGTGTTGTGTAGCATTTTTGAAATATGCAAAGAGGGCCCTGGGAGTAGCAGTTAAAAGATCCCGATTTAGGTCTTGGCAACGTCACCCTCTCAGCAAAGGCATTACGCATTTTACCATTTTAAGCAAATCTTGTAACTCTTCTCCTCTTTGGTTTCTTCATCAGTAACATGGAGGGTGAGACAAGATTATTTCTGAAGGACCTTCCATAGCATGACAGCATTTTCAATGAAAAGAAATGAGTTCAAAAGAAATTGAGTTCATCACGAAATTTCTCATTCTGAAAATGAGATTCTGAGAGGTAAGGTCGATTTGCCCAACATCTCGGCTTTTGTTGACAGTCAACCTAATAGCTCTCCTCTTTACCCAGCTGCTGCCTCACTCAAAACTAATAGGATTTTATTCATTAAAAACAGGCTTCTTAAGAGCAGGTGCTCGAGAACTATTAACAGGGAGTCCAAGTTAAATTTCCTTTCTGAAAATATTAAAGTACATTATTTTAAAAGCATAATAACCGATGTAATAAGGCAAAAAAAGAAAAGGAAAGAAAAGGCATTCAAATGGGAAAGAAATGCATAATGATGTCTGACATGATTTACTATGTCGAAAACCCTAATGTGTGTAAAAAAGAAGCTCCTAGAAGTAGAAGTGAGCTAAGCAAATAACTTCAGTGTTTCCATACAGCAGTGCAGTAATTTTATCTGAGGAAGATGCCGTTTCAGCTATTAACTCCTCAATGATGGCTCTCCTGTCATAATGGCAACTCGGCGTGACAGTTTGGGATATTTGCCCTCTGCCAACTCTAACGAATATGTTCGGGAACTGTGTCCGAGTGGCTTCACTCCCTGTTATGGAAACTATCAAGTACAGGTATTAAGAGTCAGTCACTAGAGACGGATTTTTTAAATTGCTTAGTTTTTCAATCAAGTCAACAGACCTATAATATGTATGTGTAGCATCAGAAATGATGCAAGGCACACATATGAGATTAGAAGGTGAAGGGGAGCGGTGCCTGGGTGACTCAGTCAGTTAAGGGTCTGCCCTCAGCTCAGGTCATGATCCCTGGGTCCTGGGGTCCTGGGATCGAGTCCCCGCATGGTATTCCCTGCTCAGCGGGGAGCCTGTTTCTCCCTCTTTTTCCCTCTCACTCTGTCCCTCTTGACCCCCACCCCCATTCGTGCTCTCTGTCTCTCATTCACTCTTTCTCAAATAAATAAATAAAATCTTAGAAATAAAAATAAAAGGTGAAGGGGGTAAGTCTATTCTACTGCCCCCTCCCCCAAATCAGTAGTTAATAGCTTACATTCTTGCTGAGGCTGTGGAGCCCACATATAGGAACAAGTAGGAAAGGATCATAAAAACAGTAAGTACAGTTTTGAGCATAGAAACACGTGCTGAAAATGGTGTTAATCGTATCTACCCCCAAGGTTAATTATGGAAATTCAATGACATTCATGCAAAATCACTATTTAAATTGTAAAGAGCCTTGCAAATGTCTGATGACTTCATTATTTTTAAGGCCATTACTACATTAATGGAGAAAGAGCGGGGAATTTGGCGTTATGCAGGGTTAGCAGAGTCGGGCTTAGCGGGGAGAGGGGAATCATCACAGCTTATTTATTTCTCTGCTCCTCAGGTCCCTCAGAAGCAGAATGATGATAGCTTTTTTTTTTTTGGTTGTTCGGATGAGGAAATGAGCTGCTCTGCATTTGGTCTCTTGCTCAGAATCTTGCACAGAGCACTTCAGGAAATGTGAGCTGCTTTCTCTCGCTGGTTATTGTGAACAGCCCTCACTCATTTATCACTGACCTGTTCCTGTCCCTCTTCTCTGCTGCGTTTCTAACCAGTTTGCTCAGGAGGTAAGCAGGCTAGCCTACTTGACAGTCATGGGGAAAACTACCTCAAGGTCTTTTTGGAAATGAGCAGGATATTAAAAACACACACACACGCACACAGAGCCCGAAGATTCACCCGCCCTTGTATTTCTCCCTCCCCTCCTCAGGGAGGAGCAGAGGTCTCCCTTCCCCACCCCAGCTGGCAGGGGCTCAGCCTGGTTTACCTTTCCAACCCGGCCCCAGCTGCCTACTGCTCCCTAATTTGAGCCCCTGGGCAAATTCTTAAATTTCCTCCTTGTAATGATCTCACTTTAGGATTAGTGGATAAGAAAAAACGGAGGTGCAGATTAGCTGCAGAAGGAAAATCCCACAGCATATTGTCATGTATAGCGATGACTACTTTGGGATTTGGCATGGAGCACACTTTATTTTAAATGTAAAACAAATGAGAAATGATACTATGCTGGCCAGGGGGTCTTGGTTACAAGAGGACTTTTGAGTCCATCCTTTCCTTCCTTCCTTCCTTCCTTCCTTCCTTCCTTCCTTCTTCTTTCCTTTGATTTTATTTATTTATTTGACACAGAGAGAAAGAGAAAGTACAGGCAGGGGGAGCAGCAGAAGGAGAGGGAAAAGCAGGCTCCCCGCAAAGCAGGGAGCCCCACACTTAACCAACTGAGCCACCCAGGCTCCCCAGCGGACTTTTGATTTCTAAACATTAGTTAATTCTGCTTCTCCTTAAGTAAGATAACATATTTAAATGATTGCTGATTAGAATTTTGCTTCTCTGCCCCTGTCTTAGGAATCTGTGACAGGCAGATCTCAGTTCTGATCAACCATTTGGGAGCTGGCTCTGTTTCCCTGATGGGAGCTGCAGGCGCGCTGGGGGCAGGGATGGTGGGTCTGAGACCTTGCAGACATGCTGGGGTGACCGCAGTTGTTGACAGAACACCCCCTTTGAGATGGCGGTCTGCACATTCTTCCTACTCTTCTCAACCCACCTCTGACTAAAAACTTGGATGGGGGTCCCAGTGGTCTTGGAGGAGTCAGTAATATTGTCTTTACAGAGAAAATGGGACCCATTCCTTCTGGGCTCACTATACCAGTACATGGGACGCACTCCCCTTTTAAAGTACCGTGCATGGGAAGTGTGCCAGTTGGTAATTAGGTATAGCTGAATTAGGGGAAATTAAAACTTAACAGTTTTTCCATGTCATTGTTTAAAATGTTAGGGCGGCTTTTCATTTAATTCACTATTTCACACTCTTCCACGCCAAACAGCAGCCAAGCCTAATGCTACACACACTTCTGTCTCTTAGTCTTGAAGTTTCTGGAGAGAGTCGCAGAGGGGGATGCGTACAAACCACAATCGAGGGAGAGGCTGTGTAGCTGACAGGTTGCCTTTGTGATAACGAAATCCCTTTAAGTTCTCTATTTTTCTGATTTAATGAAAGAAATCAGCAAATGTTTATTTCATTTGTGCCTCAATGCCTGCATCAACTTTCCCCAGCATCAAGGGTCTAGGGGAAATGATGGTGCCAGGATCAAGGGAAAGGAATGTCATTACTGAAATAAAATTAAATCATAAAAACTGGACTCATTCTCTAAAGCCTTTGAAAGTGCCCAGGAAAAAAAAAAAAAAAAAGAAAGAAAGAAAAGAAAGTGCCCAGAAGTTTAAGCATCTTGACAAACATTTCTACCAGCTTTCTCTTTTTTCTCTAACCAAACGTCATTTAAATTTTAAAAGAAACTCACTTGTGTTGTTCTTTAAGGTTTGTTTTGGGTATCACACTTTATAGCAAGAGCCTGCTCATTTTCTTTAAAGGGCGTATTTATGTTCATTGGTGAGGTATCACAAAAAACAAGGATCACAGCTAGTTTTTGCCTTGGGGTTACATGGATCTGTGTGAGGTAGTCACAAACCTACCACTAATACATAAATTGTCATTTCTATAAGAAAGTGTGAATCTAGTCCCTAATAGCTGACCCTCTGGCAAATTTAGGACATGGACTAAGTATTGAAGTCTCAAGGTGGTGCATTCTCATTTTCCTCCCTCCCTCCCTCCCTTCACCCCTTCCTCCCCCCACCCCCCAATTTACCTGCATCCCTAGCTCCTACCTCCTATCTATCTCTATCCACTTAGCTAGCTGTCGGGCTTTCTTCATCATTATCTGTTCTCCCCAGGTTCTCTCTTCCACTTGGGTTCTAGATAGTCTTCGCTACTTTTTAAAGCAAATAGCTTCCATTTCTCTCCTTTTAACGATTCAACAAAAGACCAAAACTTTTACCTTTTAACCATAATTTCTTTTGTATCTTTTTAATTTCTGAATTTCTTAACCACCACCTTATTTATTCTTCTCATCCCTGCCTTCTGACTCTAGACAAATAGAAAAGCCATCTCTCTATTGTTCTTCTTTACATTTATTTGGCATACAGCAATGCTCCTCGTTTCCTTCTTATTTCTCTAAGGATTTATTTTTTTTCTTGTCATTTCTTTTGGAAACTTAAAACATTATCCAATATTTCTTCCTGTCTCTGTGGGTCATTCTTTGACAACTTTGCTTTTTCTTCTTTTTCTCCCCACCCCCTAACCCTGGCTGCGAGTTCAATGTCCTCTTTTACTGTATAAGGCAGGTCACCTGCTAGCTTGGTGGTGCAGAACACCGGATCTAGTGTTGGAAAGACCTGTGTTTGGATACTGGATCTTTGACCTTGGGCAAGTTATTTGACCTCTTCAGTCTAGTTTCCCCATCTGTAAAAAAGGTCCAGTAATATCTGTGCCTTTAGTAGAGAGTAGCTGTAAGGCTTAAATCAGACCCAGTAAAAGTGCTAAGCATAGGGCCTGACAGGTAGTAAGGACTCAGTGAAGGAGACATTTAGTGTCCTTTGGAAGATTCCTTCTTTGCTTCAAATATCGTCATCCCTGGTAATAACCCCCAGACTTAATCCAGATATCATCAGCTCTGATGTCTAAGCTCAGTCCTGGAGCTTCTAGTACTTCTAGCAGCCTCCATGTAGATGATGGAGAAAAATCAACATGCCCCAAGCTCGTGTAATCAGGGGTCCTGGAGAACCTGACTGATGCAGTGTTGCCATAAGAATTCTGGTATAATGTCCTCGTGGGGGTTGACATTTTCAAGCAAACACCACTTTATCATGAGATGGTCTCTCTTTGGTCTTCAGACTGTTCCCTCAAGTAATAGTAACTTTACTACTTTAAATATAAAGCTGACAGTTGCAACTTGATTAGAATGCAGTTGTTTGAGTCTAGGGTTAAGACCCTTTTTGAAAATTAAAAGTATTCACATTATAATTTTAAGGACTTTTGGGTTACTTATGTTTGAGCCACCTGTGTCCATATATAGGAGAGAAAGAGAGAGATATAAATACACAACACACACACACAAACAAACACATGTATATAGATCTCTTATTTATTCCAGAGACTTATTTCAAGGAATTGGCTTCTGTGATTTGTAATTATAAAGGCTGGTAAATGGCTGGTAAATAGCATGGGCTGGTAGGCTGGAAATTGAGATAGAATTGGATGCTGCCATCTTGAGTCAGAATATCTTCCTTCTTAGGGAAACCTTGGTTTTGTTTTTCAGGCCTTCTGACTGATCAGACTTGGCCTACTCACATTACTGAAAATAATCGACTGAGAATAATCATTGAAGTTAACTGACTGTAGGAGTTTACCACACCTGCAAAATATCTTCTCAGCAACACCTGGATTAATGTTTGATTGAGCCACTGGTACTGTGGTCCAGCCAAGCTGACACGTGCAATGGACCATCACAGATACCAAAAAATATTCGCCAACTCTACTTTCCAATTTTTACATTTCAAAAACTTGAGAATTCTTGATTTAAGATTCTAGGTTAAATAATTCATTGCATGCTACTTTTTTTTTCATCCCCACATGTTTCTGGATTTATTTATTACCATAGACACATATTAGGTGACTCTGGTTGACGAAGTCCTGGCAAGGTCTAAGGAGGCACAGGTCAATGGACCACTGCATCTCTCCCAGAAGGCTCTCCGCCATCACCCTGGTGTAGGCTCCTAGCCCCTCATGGCGGAACTATTACAATAAAACCATTTAATCTGATATTCCCTCTCCCTTGCTTTCTCCTTTTCTGCTGTTTTCGGGATGGACTGCCTAATTCAACAGGCTATCAAAGATCATCATTAGTTTGTACATGATTGATTTGAACCATCATTCCTTTCTTGGCCTGACAGAGACTGCTCTGTGTGAGGGAGTCAACCTACATGCTCACAGGAATACAAACACACACTTGCTTATCTGTTTAAATGCATGTTTATACTCAAAGCATTTATTTATACCGGATTTATATTCCATTTGTATTCACATACATGAGAGTATTATTGAAACACAAAGTAAAGTTGCTCGAAGCAATTTAACAGCAAACATAAATTCTCATTTACATGTTACTATCCTAGCTTTCTTTTTCCAAGATCGACTGGTGGTTCCTAAACCCATAGACCTACATATGAAAGAATTAATTTTTAAATGAATGAATGAATATGACACTTCATCTGGAAATGTTTCTCAATTTGTCTCTGAGTCTGAGTAGTTTTCCACTACCATTTCTAAGTCCAAATATCAATTCAGTCTTCCTATGGGGCTAATTTACAAGAGGAAAAATGAGGAACAGCAGGGTTATTACAAGCAGCAGAAGTAATTTACTTACTTAACTATTGCTTAGGGCAGGAGGAAAAGCCAAGCCAAAACGGTCTGTGCTTTTGCATAGCAATATGGCGATCAGAATATCAGCCTGGTGCCTCAATTTAAAAAGTGGGGAAGAAATAAAACAGGGTAAAAAGACAAACAAAGGAAAAGCTAAAACTGTGTAGCATCTTCAAGACAAGTATTGGGATTAAATAGCTCTTGACTCAGCAATGTCCTATTCAGCTGATGGCGTTTCCTTAAAAAAAATTTTTTTTTTGCTACTGTGATAAAATAACACAACTAATTTTTGCACTCCATTTAATATCTAGCTCCTTGGTGATACAGGCTGTCATAATCAAGAGAAAATGTTAATAAAAAATAATTTCTTCTATGGCCATCTCCTTTTCTCCTTAAGGACATTGATTCCATTCCAATCTGATACCTATGCGTGGTATAATTATGAATGCTTGCAAGGGCTTGCAGAACTCTAATATATATTGATCTAAGACTTTTGCATATTAGACAATTAATAAGCATTTATTATTTCCATATCACGGGGAATGAATGATGCGACTACTTTGAGAGTAGTTACAATACATTTTTTGTAATACTAATTTTTTTTAATAATTCTGGGCAAAAAATTTTTGTAGTCATTGTCAATATGGCAGCCTTAGATTGTTTATTATTATTTGAGTTCATGGAGAGCTTAACCAAGATGGACTATCTCACAGTTTATGTCTTGCACCAAGTGATAGTCTAAGTTTCTTTTCTCTTTTTTAAAATTTTTTTGAGAGAGGGAGAGAGAGAGACAGGGTGTGTACGTGAGTCGGGGGGAGGGATAGAAGGAGATGGAGAGAAAGAATCCTTTTTTTTTTTTAACATTTCATTTATTTATTTGACAGAGAGAAAGAGATCACAAGTAGGCAGAGAGGCAGGCAGAGAGAGGGGAAAGCAGGCTCCCCGCTGAGGAGAGAGCCCGATGCAGGGCTCGATCCCAGGACCCTGAGATCATGACTTGAGCCGAAGGCAGGGGCTTAACCCACTGAGCCACCCAGGTGCCCCAGAGAGAAAGAATCTTAAGCAGGCTCCGTGCCCAATGCAAAACCTGACACTGGACTCGATCCCACAGCCCTGAGATCACAACCTGAGTGGAAATCAAGAGTTGGATGCTTAACCGATTGAGATACCCAGGTGCCTCGATGTCCTTTCAGATAACTCAACCATCCATCAAAGCTAGATGTTATTAAGCTAAAAATTAATGATGGGAGGGAGGAAAGAGATGGGAATCATACCTAAAAGGCAGCCTTTAGCTTCTTCCTGTCAATTTTATATATACCTTATTGTTATTATTATTATATTTTTTTAATTTGGAGTTCTGCTTCAGCTTCTAAGATCTTTTAGCTGGGACTGTATTTTTTTAAAAAATATTCATCACTATAAAGATAAATGACTGAAAAGTTATTTGGAGGCAATAATAATAGAGTTGTAGTAGTTACAAATCTCAATCCACAAGCTAAGTTGGAAAAGCATACAGTAAAATGTTCTTTAAATAAACCCACTGCATTGGTTCTTTTTCTCAGGACCACCCTAAGGTCCTGGGGCTGGGGTGGGGGGCAAAAGTTGAGGAAGGGGTCCCGGGTCCCTACTGATCAGTGATGAGACACCTCCATTTTCCTCTTGTTGTGTGCCGTTGGGCTTTGTGGCACTGCCTGTCTTGGAACAAGCGGTCATCTTTGGCATGTCTGGGAACCTACTGGCCAGGGTTGGTTTCCAGTAGGTGTCCCACAGCCCCACACCAAGGAGGCGTGACCGCCCATGGGGGCTGTGGCTGGGCACAGAGCACGGGCCCAACATGCCCAACGTGCTACTCTCCAGATCCACAGGCTTCCATTCCCTTTGGAGCCTCAGACCAGGATTCCCTAGCAGCCCCGGGAGTATCTCTTCTCAGTGTGCCTCTGGTACCCTCCCTCTTCTCTCCAAAAGGCTGAGACTTTAAAAAAAGAATTTTTCAAAGGATTTAGACTTAAAAAAAGCAGTGCATGCGAGAAGCTTGGACACAAGAAATTAAGAAAGCCAAGCTACCTTGAAATGAGTGGAGATGTAAGGGGAAAAATGATTCATTCATTAATATTGAGCAAATTACCACTCCAATATTAATATTTCATGGAATCCACGTGTCAACAAATTATCCTGCCAGAAGGTTTTCTATCTGTATGTAAAAAATGAAGAGCGAGTTTCGTGATTTTTTTTTTTTTCAACACTTCCAGTGTCTCTTTTCAGGTTTCAGGTTTTTCTTTTCTTTTCCTTAACATTGTCAGCCCTATGACTCTGAGCTGATTTAGAACAAGAGAAAAAAACCATCTTTCAGTATGTTAAACAGATGCTTCTTTTTTAAAAATTTAAGATCAATTAACATGTAGTATATTATTAATTCCAGAGGTAGAAATTAGTCATTCATCAGTTGCATGTCACACCCAGTGCTCGTGACATCACGTGTCCTCCTTAATGCCCGTCACCCAGGGACCCCATCCCCCAACCCCCTTCCTCTCCAACAACCCTCAGTTTGTTTCCCAGAGTTAAGTGTCTCTTATGGTTTGTCTCCCATTCTGATTTTGTCTGATTTTTTTCCTTCCATTCCCCTCTGTTCATCTAAACAGATACTTCTGTTCAAATTAGGAGTCGAGGGAAAGCAAGCACAAATAAATAAATACCCTTGCGATATAGATACTGTAGTTTACCCCAGAAGGGGTGTAAAAATTCCTGAATCATAGACACAAGAGAAGCGAAGATAAAATGTTATGATGGTTGTAATGCTGAAGGAGAGGAGGAACTATAGTAACAGCACACAGGTGACAGGTGAGGACGCAGGAGGTTTATGATTTCAGGTTGTACTTGAATGCTTGGTCACTAGAGCCCAGGGCAGTGTTCTCCCTTATGAAATGACCTCCAAGTAAACAGAGTCACTTTATCCTACATCACAGGAGGGACAAGAGGTCCTTACTGCATATGAGGTTAATTTCCAATTAATGTTCTCCCTTGGTGCTCATTGTTGCCCCCTTGGTTGGCTGTGGTTTTACCTCTCCGACTGCCCATTCGCTTCTGTTTCCACAACTGCTTTCCAGTTGATGAACTTCTCTCATTCTGAATCCCCTGTTTGCCTTGCTTTCTTCTCTCTTATTTCAGTAACGACCTAATTCATTTTATAGCATCTAGTCTTGTCCCTTTGAATCTATGTTCCACACGATGACTGCAGTAATATTTTTAAATTTTAAATGTCAAAGAATAATTTGCTCACAAGATTTATACGACTCCCTTGTGCCTACAGGATGAAGCCAAAGCTCTTTTATGTGCTATTCAAAGCCCTTCACAGTCTGGCCCCTCTCTAGAGCCTCTCCTCTCTCTTCCAGGCTTACGACTGAGTCATCATGAACTCTTTTAAATTCTCCCCACACACTGCGCATTTGCACATGTTCTTACCTCTTCCTAGAATGCACGTCTCCTTCTTGTCTGCCTGGAAATCCCTATTGATCATCCAAACCCAGTTGAGGCATTATCTTTTATACGAAGTGCTCCCTGTCTTCCAGACGGTGTTTGTAGCCTTTTCCACTGTCCTACTTCTATATTTTATACAGACTTTCTTTTTTGTGCATCACACAGAACAGTTTTATTTGCTTATAAATCTGTCCTCCGGGTAAGGACTCCGAGAGCAGAGACTGTCCTTCTCAGCCTGGTGCTGGGCAGATGGTAGACACTGGGCTAAACTTCAGTACCTACTCTGGGCTGAACTGAACCCCAAGCAGAAAGTCGTGCATATTGACCAAAACTCCTGTCTCCCTTGTGACCTCAAGACCTGGTCTATGCTAGCAATCAGAACTGGGAAGTATGGATTGGCGTTCATTTCTAATTCCAACACTCCTCCTCCCGTTTTGCAAATGTACATGGGCTGAGGACAGGGATAGACAACCTCTCCCCAGAGTTCCTTGCATGTTGGGGATTAGAGCTGTTTCTCCTCTTCTCTTACTTGCTGTGAATGCCCACCTGTGGACACCAACGCTTCACAGAAATGGACACCACTGTCTTTAGCCCCAGCTGTTTTCAAATGTTATTTTCATGTAGATTTGAGCCTGAACTGTCTTGTACCTATGGCTATACTTCTCGGCACTAGTCTCCTGGCCATTTTTGGGCAGAGCATTGCTGTATGGGCTTTGGAAGGTGGTCTTGTGTTATCTATCACTTACATAAAAGTGGTGGGGAGATTTTGCAGCAGGCTGTTCACTAGGAGTTTTGTGCTCAATGGGCTTTTTCCCCAGGGCTGTGTAAGTAGAGCTCACAATCTAATTCCGCTCAGGGTAGAAGACCTATCATGATGTGCTATCTGGAGTATTCTTGCTAGCCTGGGTTCTGTTCTTTCTTTGTTCCTCCTAAATTCTAGAAGTCTTCCTCATGCTGCACTTTGACCTGTCAAATCACCCTACTTGTCCAGTTCATGCTTTTGGTAGCATCGTGGACTTCTGGACTTATCCTTAGCCATCATTTTCTTTTCTATTCATTTTTTAAGATTGTATTTATTTATTTGAGAGAGAGAGAGTGCATCAGCAGGGGGAGAAGCAGAGGCAGAGGGAGAAGCTGACTCTCCACTGAGCACAGAGCTGGACACAGGGCTCGAACCCAGGACCCTGACATCATGACTTGAGCAGAAGTCGGTTGTTTAACTGACTGAGCCACCCAGGTACCCCCATTATTTTATTTCCTAATTTCCCAAAATCTTTATAGAAGTTTATTGAGGGGTACCTGGGTGGTTCAGTTGGTTAAGCATCTGCCTTCAACTCAGGTCATGATCCTAGGGTCCTGGGATGATGTCCTACATCAGGCTCCCTGCTGAGCAGGGAGCGTACTCCCTCTTCTCTCCCCTTGTGCTTTCTGTCACCATCTCTGTCTCTCTTTCTCTCTCAAATAGGTAAATAAAATCTTAAAAAAAAAGTTTATTTGATATACCCAAGAAAATGGTATAACCGTTCAAGGTGTCAGCACCTACAGATGAAACATGTAAGTTTAAAAAAGTCTCTCATGCCCTACCCAACTGAGCATCTACTGGTGGGAATGTTGAGTGAGATAAGCAGATGTTGGGTAGCAATTTTTGTTTTCCTCACAGGAAGTGAACTTCTAATTACTTGAATGTTATATAAAATAAACCACTTTTCCCCAAGCGTGTTTATGTCATGGCACCAATAGAAAATGACATTATTTGCATATAACAACAGTATAATCAGATGAAACTGCCCATGGATATAAGGGACTGACCCAGCGCCCTGGCCACTATGGTCCTCGAATGTGTGGTGGCTGAATGAGGTTAATATCTCAGCACACCTGTAACCACCCCGGTGAGAAGGCTTTCCATCAACCACTCTCTGCTTCACACTGTGTTAGGAAAGTCATTATTGGGACCCTTATCTTTGCCTGTTTTGAAGTGGTACAGGAGGAAGCTGCGATATTTACTGCTCCCCGATATTCTGTTGGGATACAGAGATTCCTGAAAATGGCCTCATGTGCTTTATGGAAGCCAGTCTAGATCTACAACAAAATCCTCCTTTACCATTCCTGCTATTGTCAATGGCTTGGTAATTTTGAGTTTGGGCATTTTAAAGAAATCTTCATTAGTTCTCTTAGAACCAGAGATAGCCTATTATCTCATTTGTCTATTTTTAGGAGATAGATTATAAAGTCTGTCTAATGGAGAGTAAGTATGATTAACCTTGAAAAGAGAAAAGTCTGCCGCAAGATTTTATTCTGGAGCAAGGTTGTCTCTGAAAGACTATCATGTAATGAAGGGCACCGAATTCTTATGTAATCCTTTAGAAAGCTAAGACAGAACCAAGAGTTTGAATTTTTATAGAGAGAAATATTTTAGTCTCAATATTTTTAAAAAAGACTAAAAATAAATTGGGAAAAAGTAGGTAGTCTGGAAAAGAGTGGGCACTCCTTTATCCGAAATATTTATAAAGACAATTTGCGTTTTTGAAAAAGAGCTTGCTCAGAACATGTGTTTGGTTGATGTATATGGTATATAATTCAATAATTTCATCTGTTGTCATCTTAGTTTGGTGTATTCGACATGTTATATTGGTTGCTGATTGACAGTGAGTTGTCTCATGTTCTATTTCCCAAAGTATCTTTTTGAAAATATTTAGGGAATCTATTAGTGTTCCTAAAGTTCAAAGGTCTTAGTGTGAGAAGATTTATTGTGAGGAAAAAGACCAGTTTGTGGTAATCAGAAACTAGATAAAATACCCTGATGAGCCATAGCAGATATATTTTTTAAAATGAACAAAACAAAGAGCTTTGCTAGTTATATATTGGCCAGAGGGAATGAGGAGAGGAAACACATCTTTATTTAAAAGTTATATTTGTATGATTTTTTCAGATGTCAGAAGTTATCTTCAGCTTGAGTTATTGAACATAAGCTATTGATTGAATGCCCTGAAGGAGCAACAAAAGTCTCAATATTCAGGGAAATAAGTGAGCTGCACTGACTGATCAGTAATTTTAAGTATGAGTACAAGACGATGCAGGCTTATAGATTAGGGATTTTGTCTCTCCTGTTTAGTTATGCATTTCTGAAGCCTAGCATAGGGTTTGCACAAAAGAGTTATCCAAAAGTGTTTGTTAGATAGATGAACACACGCTGTGCCAATGGGCACAGAATAACCAAGAGGGTCCCCAGTAATTTCTACAATTTCAGCAATTTCCACAATTTATGTTGCTTCTCTTCTTCAGCATAAATATTCTCTCCAAGTTCCCACTCATGTTATGTCTTTTCCTTGACATCTTCCCTGACTGTTCGAACACTCATTGACCTCATTCTTTGAACATTTATAGACTTTGTGGTCGGGATCATGTTATTAACTTTATCATATAATTGTTTTGGCACATTTTGCTGTCTTTGGTTCATGTTTGTCTTGCACCCAGAACTAAATTATCACTGCCCTGATGTTAATAATTACATCTTAATGCTCCCCCATTCACCCTACGCCAGTTACACAGGACAATGCTGTGGGTAAATGCTTACAAAGTGTGTGTTTATTAGATGCCATTCAGAACCTGGCGTATTTGGCAAAAGCATAGATGTGAAAACCCCTCATTAATTCACAATCACTTCATTACCAGGCTTGCCACAGAGATTTAATGGATTCTTAGTGTGGAGGAGGAGAAAAGGGTGGGGAGATGAGAATGCAAATGATGTTGGGTCCTCTGCAGAAATTGCTTGTAGCTTAAATCTGCTCCTGGTAGATCTGAAA
>CM053616.1:9632418-9648797 GCA_028646535.1 Procyon lotor | reverse complement strand
TGTGGAATCTAGAAGTAGAGCCAGGACCATCACGAGAAAGCAGGAGAGAACAGGGGATGGCTACCTGGGGTCTCCAAAGCTCTGCTGGAATCATCTCAGACCCATTCTTCGGGTTCAGTAAAGAAAGCAACAACTGAGAGACAAAGGACATGAACTGTTTAGGAGTAAGTGTGACTTGGTTTGGAAGCACAGAAGTTGGGGAGGTAGGAAGTCCTTGTTCTGCGAGTGCTGGTTTTCTCGTCTTCATCACTTGGTGGAGGTAGTGGATGCTTGAATGCCTTGTAGATATTTTCAGACCTGCCATTCAGTTCGACGTATTCAAAAGAGTGAGGGAAACTGAGATAGGAGTCAAAACTCTTGGAACAGAGAGTGTGAGGAGCTGGGAGAACAACGGTGTCCAGAAGCCATTGACACAAGCAGGTGCCCACCACAGAGGCAGGAAAAGCACAAAGGATGACAAGGTCTCTGTAGACCGTGGTGGTGTTGGCGTTGCTTTCATTTCCTCTCAGGACTCCCTTATGTGCTACTTCTCCCAAGAGTCATTCGCCTTTCACAAAACATTTCTGATTGTCATTCTCTAGTGTGTGATCTGGCCTGTTCTTTTGTTAGCTAGCCCTTAGTTGGATGCTATTGCTTCTGTGAAAATCCCGCTCAGTGGTTTTAATTCCCTCTAAGTTCTCTTCCATATGACAAGGTTTTATCACTTGTGCATGACTTCGTTGGCCATGCACCCGAATCTCATCTTCCTCCTCCCTTACGTGTATCTGCTATCAAAGCTGTAAAGGCTAACTTCTTGCTTTCCCAGTTTTTCTTTTTTTTTTTTTTTTTTTAAAGATTTTTTTTTTTTTTTTATTTCTTTGACAGCGAGAAACACAGCGAGAGAGGGAACACAAGCAGAGGGAATGGTAGCGGGAGAAGCAGGCTTCCCGCCAAGCAGGGAGCCCGATGTGGGGCTCGATCCCAGGACCCCGGGATCTGACCTGGGCCGAAGGCAGACACTTAACGACTGAGCCACCCAGGGGCCCCTTTCCCAGTTTTTCTTGCAGTTATGGGTGTCCTTTGCTACAGCTCTTGCCAATGAGACACATGGGGAAGTCTATGGTATCTGAAAACCACAGGGAACAGTCTCAATATGAAGATATTGACCCTGAAAGTCTTGACTACTGAACCAATGCAGACAACTACCTGCTTCTGACTTCTTCATATTAAAAAAATATGAACTTTTGTTTGTTTAAACCATGATATTAAGGTTTTCTTTTATTTGCAGGCAAACACAACAGTAACTGATGGAGTTTTACTCTTCAAAACCTAACATTTCCTTTTGTACGGTGGAAACTACTGAGTCCTGCCCTTCACTGACAGTCCCTAGTGCTTTTCAGCTTGTGTGAAAACGTGTCCTTTTCTTTGTGCCTGCAGGGTCTTCTCACCTCACTGGACTCAACTCATCCTTCCCATCTTTCTTTAATGCAGATCCCAGCCAGAAACACCTTTTTATTTTATTTTTATTTTTTTTTTAAAGATTTTATTTATTTACTTGACAGGGAGATCACAAGTAGGCAGAGAGGAAGGCGGGGGGTGGGGGGAGGGGAGCAGTCTCCCTGCTGAGCAGAGAGCCCGATGCAGGGCTCCATCCCAGGACCCTGAGATCATGACCTGAGCCGAAGGCAGAGGCTTTAACTTGCTGAGCCACCCAGGCACCCCGACACCTTTTTATTTCTTACACTGAACTCCACAATGGCTTTCTCAAGCACTTTTCCTATTCCTCTCCTTTTCCCATTCTGCCACAAAGTGCAGATATTCATATATTTCTCTTACCCTTGTTCACTACCCTGATAAGATTGAAGCTGTTTTAAAGCTGATTTCTACACCATATCTTTTGGTAGATAGGCTTGCTAAGAGAAAGTGCTATTTGTTTCATTTCAGTTCAGGAAATACTTATCATCTCGCTTCCTTTTCCATAGCTTAATATCGGTTAAAGTTTATGCTGGTATCTTAAAGATTTTCAGGAAAGCCAATGCTAGCCTACTTCATTGAAAGTCTTGGGGGTAGCATGCCCAGGAGAAAGAAAGACCAACTACCTATTGGCTTACTCAAATGTCAGTCTCTAGCAGCAATAGTTATAAAAAAACATACATTAGTATTTGGAGACTTAACCAAGCTTTGGAAGAAATACTTTGTAGATGAGATCATATTAATCAATGCTCCAGAGCTATTTGAATTTTAGAACAGAAAGCATGGTGTGGAGCACCTATCAGGATTGTAGGATTCTAGGCTCTCTTCTCTGGGGCAAGGGCACTTCACTGAGGCTCCTACCTCCTACCTCTACATGGGAGCCTCTGGCTTGAACACAGGGCCTAAGAGCTGGAGGTTTTGATATTTTTCTGAGAATGGATTTAAGGGGATTTGAGAGATCTGATTTTGGGCTGTTCAATTATGTTTAGCTTTTGTTGTTGTTTTTAAAGGGAAAAACATCTTATTTATTAGAGTTACAGTGGGTTCTGAGAATGGCCTAGATGTACTGATTTATTTATTATTTTTATTAATTTCTTTTATTATAGTAAGAACACTTAACATGAGATCTATCTTCTTTAAAATAGTTTTTAACAAAATTTTAAGGCAAGGATACTGTATTACCAACTATATACAGGTACAGGTTTGTATAGTATGTCTCTGAAATTAATTCATTTTGCCTAACTGAAACTTTATGCTTATTTATTGGCAACTCGCCCTTTCCTCCACTCCCAGCCCCTGCTAACCACCACTCCACTCTTTGGTGCTATGAATTTGACTATTTTGGACACCACATGTAAGTGGGGTCATGCACTATTTGTCTTTCTGTGACGGGCTTACTTCACTTAGCGTGTAGTTTAGTTTGAGATTACATTTTATGAGAAAATGAAATTTTTGTGTATGCTGAAAGTCTTATTTAAATGCCTCTCACTACAACGGTGTTTTGCTTTGCATTATTTGGGTGTGGGTTTTTTGTTTTTTTTTTTTTAATTTCTTTCCCTTTTTTGTTTTTTTTTTTTTAACCTCATGCTCTTGTCTGATAAATTATGGGATGACTAGAACATCTCCCTTATCAAGTTCCTAATTCATGATAAGCACTGTGCTGAGTGTTGTACAAGCATCATTTCACTGAATTCTCACAGGGATGACATGACTATGTGCCATTATCCCCAATTACACATGAAGAAATTGAGATTGGGTAACCCACCATGTAATGAGGCTAATGAATGGGAAAGTCAGCATCTGAAAACACATCTTTTTTCCTCTCTCCTTTTCAAAACTTAGAATCTTTTTTTCTCTAAGAAAAAGGTGGTTAAGCACTCATTTGATTACTAGGGTGAGAAATTTGCACATATTTTCTTTCAAATGCGGGTTTTCATAATGTCTCTTTTTATTTAACATTTTTCTCTGAGCAGCATTTTACTGAGTATCTAAATATAGACTAAATACTTGATTGTATAAGGGATTTATACAATCCCTTTATTGGAAAAGTGTTAATTTGATTCTTTTCTTCTGGGAACTACATAGATAATTTCAAGGATAAGCCTTCAATATCATCAGAATTTAATTAAACTGATTTCTCCTTAATTCAAGTATTTTTATTGAGCCATTGTAATTAATATTGGGATAAAAGAAAGTGTGCTTGACGAGAACCAGGGAGAGATGGGCAATAAGCAGGGAGAGGCTCTGCTGAGTTCTGCTGAGTTTGGGTAAGTGTTCACTAAGGTTTGAATATTTTTTTTTTATTTGAGCAGGGGGGCTGGGCGGAAGGAGCAGGGGGGAGGGGCAGAGGGAGAGGAAGAAGCAGACTCCCTACTGAGTGGAGAGCCTGATGCTGAGCTTGAACCTGGGACCCAGGGATCATGACCTGAGCTGAAGGCAGATGCCTAACCAAGTGAGCCACCCAGGCACAAAGTTTGAATATTAAGGCTGAGCTGATTGGAAAACCAGCTAATACATTTTACAGTGGGATTTCCTGTGAGGCTTAGGTGCAGAAAGCTCCCTGATAAACACTACTGTTGTTTCTCTGGGGTTTTTAAACACTTTATTTTAACATTCTTAACCCAAACTAGTAGAATTTTTAAGTTTTTTTTTTTAAGTAAAAGCTTCCCCAAAGAAGATATACAGATGGCAAATAAGCACATGAAACGATGTTCCACATCATATGCCATCAGAGGAATGCAAATGAGAACGAGATACCACTATACACCAATCAGAATGGCCAAATCTGGAACACTGACAACACCAAATGCTAGAGAATGGAAAGCAACAGGAACTTTCATTCATTTCTGGTGCAGATGCAAAATGGTACTGTCACTTTGGAAACCAGTTTGGCTATTTCTTACAAAACTAAATGTACTCTTACCATATGACCCAGCAATTGTCCCCCTTTGTATTTACCCAAAGAGTTGAAAACTTACGTCCACACAAAATATGCACATGGGTGTTTACAGCAGCTTTATTTATAATCGTTGACAAAACTTGGAAGCAACCAAGATGTCCTCCAACCAAGATGTCCTCACCTCCAATAGGTGAATGGATAAATAAACTAGGTACATCCAGACAGTGGATTATTATTCAGTACTGCAAAGAAATAAGCTAACAAGCCATGAAAAGACATGGAGGAAATGTAAATGCATATATTAAGTGAAAGAAGCCAATCTGAAAAGGCTACATTCTCTTATATTCCAACTACATGACATTCTGGGAAAGGCAAAACTATGGAGACAGTAAAAAAAAATCAGTGCTTGCTATAGATTTGAGGAGAGGGAGAGGTGAATAAGTGGAGCACAGAGGATATTGAGGGCAGTGAAACTACTCCATACAATACTATAATGGTGGATACAATCCATTATGAATTTGCATAGATGGAATCCTGTACTTATATAAAATATACCATACAAAAAGTGATGTAAACTGTGGACTCTGAATGATTATAATTTGTCAATGTAGGTTTATCAGTTATAACAGATGTACCACTCTGATGAGGGATGTTGATAATGGGGGGATTATTTATGCATGGGGGTAAGTGGTAAGTGGTACGTGGAAGGTAAGTGGTATCTGCTCAGTTTTACTGCGAACCTAACACTGCTCTAAAAAATTACTTCTATTAAAAGATAAATGTTACTGGTGTAATATATCACAGAATGTGACATTCTAAAAAATTAAACAAATATAATACACAAACACATGAAACACATGAAACTAATACAGAAGAATTATAATTCGCTGCCTAATTATTTTGAAAATGGTTTAAACTGGGGCATCTGGGTGGCTTAGTGGGTTAAAGCCTCTGCCTTCGGCTCAGGTCATGATCTCAGGGTCGTAGGATTGAGCTCCGCATCGGGCTCTCTGCTCGGCGGGGAGCCTGCTTCCCCCTCTCTCTTTGCTTGCCTCTCTGCCTACTTGTGATCTCTCTCTCTCTGTCAAATAAATAAAATCTAAAAAAAAAACAAACAAAAAGAAAATGGTTTAAATTAATCTGTGTGGGAATTAACAAATGTAAAAGTAGTTTCATTGATTATTTTATACCATAGACATTGACAATTGTTATTTTCAACTTTATTTTTACCCGTGTAAATGTTGCATATGAATAAATCACGATAGATAGAAGTGCAGCTGTGTCATCTCTTTATTGGTATCAGGTGCTGATTTATTTTTTTTCAATTCTCTAATTAGATGTATAAACACAACCTATTTGAGTCAGTTGGGAAGTGTTAACATAGAAATATCACCATGTGGCTTCATGGTTTATGTATGTTTAATATCCGTAATTTAGGATTATAATGAATACAGACGAGATTGTTGCTTTGGCCTGGAGATATTCATCTGATAGGAATAGCCATTGGAACTGCAATAGCATAAAATTAAAGTCTCAGACTTAAGAGTCTTGACTGATAGAAGCAAAATCATTGAGAATTTAGAATGCAGATTATCTGGTTTGCTTTTAAAATATTTGTAAATATCAACTGTTATGGGAGAAGGTATCCTTTGAATAGTAAACTTACATGAAAGTGGTTTTTTTTATTTTATATAATACAGGCAGTATGTTCATGGGATTTTAAGAGATAGTAATCTGAAAAAGTAGCTAAATAACTGTATATAAATAGATAGGAAAAAAGTCTAACCATTGACTACCTAGTCTTTCAGAGTCCTGTAATACCAAGTATTTACAGGTAAGCCACAAGTTTCTAAATAAAATGGTTATTACACACACACACACACAAATAAATATTTTATATGTATGCATATCATGTATATTTCTTATCAGTTGGTATTTTGAACCCACAACATATCTATGTCTACCTTTAGTATGTATATATAAACCGTATTCACATATTATATGTATATATATAAATTATCTACATGTTCTACTATACTAATATGTTTTTAAAAATATATACAAATATAGATATTTAAAAAGTATAATATAAAAATAATCCCCCTAATATTTAACTTCTTTTTCATTCATTTTTGACGTAACATCATTTTCCTGCCACTAAAATTTTATTAATGGTTTTCTACTGGCTTACTTTTTTTTTTTTAAAGATTTTATTTATTTATTTGACAGAGAGAGATCACAAGTAGGTAGAGAGGCAGACAGAGAGAGGAGGGAAGCAGGCTCTCCACCGAGCAGAGAGCCTGATGAGGGGCTTGATCCCAGGACCCTGAGATCATGACCTGAGCTGGAGGCAGAAGTTTTAACCCACTGAGCCACCCAGGTGCCCCTCTAAGGGATTACTTTTTAAACTGTTTTGCTCATAGTATTATCCTCATACTATCATGGGCTGTTAGCTGAAGATAGAATATAGACTCAGTGTGAGGCTTATCATTAGATATAATGGATACAAATTCATACTTTCAGTAGTATTCTTGATAATTTCAGTTTGGGGATCTTATCTGATCTCACTAGATCATTATTATTTTTATTCTCAAAAGGAAGTAATACCTTGTTTTACTTGTAAGAAATTAGTTCTGACTTTTTTTCATTTTTTTCAAATTCATGTCATTTTTTCAAATTCATGTCATTTCTGACATGAATCAGAAATTCATTGACATGAATTTCTGACAATTCATTGACAGTGAATTGTCAATACACTGCTGAATTCCTTCGAGCATCTTATGATCTTACAAATAAAACAAATACCTTGTTTTACTTGTAAGAAATTAGTTCTGACATTTTTTGTTGTTGTTTTCATGTGCTTTAATGATAAATATTACAGGTCACCTATGGTTTCCTGTAGGCATATATTTTTTTAATTTTTCCCCCCAAATACGTATATTTTTTTCAGTGTTACAAGATTAATTGTTCATGCTCCACAACCAGTGCTCCATGCAATACGTGCCCTTCTCAATACCCACCACCAGGCTCACCCAACCCCCCACCCCCTTCCCTCCAAAACCCTCAGTCAACAAAACAAACAGGCAACCCACAGAATGGCAGAAGATATTCGCAAATGACACTACAGACAAAGATCTGATATCGAAGATCTATAAAGAACTCCTCAAACTCAACACTCACAAAATAGATAATCACATCAAAAAATGGGCAGAAGACATGAACAGATACTTCTCCAAAGAAGATATACAAATGGCTAACAGACACATGAAAAAATGTTCATCATCTTTAGCCATCAGGGAGATTCAGATCAAAACCACACTAAAATACCACCTTACACCAGTTAGAATGACAAAATTGACAAGATGAGAAACAACAAATGTTGGAGAGGATGTGGAGAAAGGTGAACCCTCTTACGCTGTTGGTAGGAATGCAAGTTGGTGCAACGACTTTGGAAAACAGTGTGGAGATTCCTCAAGAAATTAAAAATAGAGCTACCCTATGACCCTGCAATTGCATAACTGGGTATTTATCCCAAAGAAGCAGATGCAGTACAAAGAAGGGCCACATGTACCCCAATATTCATAGCAGCAAAGGCCACAATCGCCAAACTGTGGAAAGAACCAAGATGCCTTTCAACAGATGAATGGATAGAGAAGATATGGCACATATATACAGTGGAATATTATGCCTCCTTCAGAAAGGATGAATACCCAACTTTTGTATCAACATGGACAGGACTGGAAGAGATTATACGGAGTGAAATAAGTCAAACAGAGAGAATCAATTATCTTATGGTCTCAGTTACGTGTGGAGCATAAGGAAAAACATGGAGGGCATTGTGAGAAGGAAAGGAAGGGTGAATGAGGGGAATCAGAGGGGGCGATGAACCGTGAGAGACTGTGGACTCTTAGCAACAAACTGAGGGTCCTATAGGCATATTTTAAAGATACGTTTCCATATTGCAAGGGTTATTTGAGTTCAAAGAGTTGAAATGATATATTCTATAAAAATTCTTAACCAGAAGCCCACCTTGTAATACTCTAATGAGTAATGACCTTCAGTGCTCCCTTCTGGTAGAACTGTCACTCTGTCCTTGGATTTTGTTGTCCTTGAAGTTTGCTCTATGACGTGGCAATCCGTATAGTAAATGTTAGTAAATAAATTTTTCTCTTAAAAAAGTTCTCTTTTTTTAAGAGAAGCATTTTTTAATAAAGTTGAAATATTGTAGTCCCTTACCAGCTGCACTCATACTACACATCAGACTTTTGCCCTCTCAAATAATAAAAGACAAGAGTCAGAACACAAGAAAGAGTGTTTTTAGGCACTAGTGGTCAGGGGAGAGTGTGAACCCACGCCCTCACTACCACAAATTATGCATGTGAGTTTCCCACATTTGAGGAAATTGCAGGAGGTAGCCCATCTGGAGTGCAATGGCTAAGCCTCGCCCTGGGAAAAGCACCTTTGTGATCAAGTAAATGTTACATTTTTTCTTAATTTTAGATGAATATGCTAATAAAGTACTAGTTTTCCCTGAACCCCAGTGGATTATGGTGGCAAATTCTGGTGGGAACATCCCTGTTGTCACTTTGGAGTTCCCTAGTAAATACATAATGGCAAGTGAATTAGCTCTCCAGAAAGACTGGTATTTGGGCTGCCTCTGTGCAAATAGCATCTTTAATCTATAAATTTTTCTTTTCTAAATAGAGGCACACCTAAACATTTGTGACCTAGACAGTCTCATCTGGAGTAAGCCTTATACATTGAACACATAGACTGAGCAGTGCTTAGATGATTAGCTCCATAGTAAGACAGAGGAGGGGAAGAGCAGAGGGTAATGATGGCTCAGCTGGATTCCCAGCTATATACCCTGTGCATTTCCATCGTGTAGAGTTCTACTACTTTAGTTCAATTCTCCATTCTGTTCAGATTTCCTAAATACTTAGCTCCAGTTCTGTCCTTACTGGATTCCAAAGGCACATGAAATTTTGAAGTTTAAAGGTACCTAGAATATAAATGACCCAACACCTCTCAACAAATGTCTTAGATGGAAGCCTAGTTTCCGGGTTTTCACTTGTAACATGGGCTGCCTATTCCTACCCAAAGCTTGGTGAAATGGTTCCCTCTTCTGATGGCTCCTAACCTTTTTAAGGTCAAATATTCACAGGTTTTCAATTGTAATAAACATGACAAAGAATTGTCAATACACTGCTGAATTCCTTCGAGCATCTTATGATCTACTTTGCCAGTTTTTTCTAAAATTTGAAATATATGTGAAATAAGTATGAAACATGATCAAAAATACTCCATGTGTTTTGGTGCTGCATAAAGTGATTCTGTTAGGCCCTTTGATTTGACCCTTGTACCGCTGATAATGTAGACTAGAAGTACAATCACTTTTTACAGCAGGTAGAATATGATGATTGTACATAATGCATTTGTTCACCCAACAGGCCTATGGTCCGTGTTTTAAGAAATTTCATAAGCATTTCTGCTAAGAGGCATCACTCATTTATTTGAGCATCTGACCTTTGGAAAAAATGGAATCCCAGGGTTTTTTTCTTGTGTGTGTGTGTGTGTGTTTAAAGATTTTATTTATTTATTTGACATAGAAAAAAGAGAGCACAAGTAGGCAGAGAGGCAGGCAGAGAGAGGGGGGTAAGCAGGGTCCCCGCTGAGCAGAGAGCCTGATGCGGGGCTCGATCCTAGGATCCTGAGATCATGACCTGAGCCGAAGGCAGAGGCTTTAACCCACCGAGTCACCCAGGTGCCCCTTGTTTATTTGTGTTTTTAACCATCACTCTATCAGTGTGTTTTCTTGTAGACAGAGACCATAAATTATCTATCATTGTATTTGCCAGGGTATGTGATGTAAATTTTGTAAAATAGATATTTAACTTGTTTGGATTTGGTAGCCAAAGTAATACAAAATTATTTTGTAGCAGGACTATCCTTTTAAACTTGAAATGAGGTAAGGCTGGCTTTTGTGTTACTAAAGAAAGAAAAAGGAAATGTTAAATGACAGAGAACATGGGAAGAAATTGTCATAATGCTGGCACAGAAAGGTGAAGAATTAAAGCCCAAACTATAGGGAAACATCCAATGGTGAGCAACTAGTCTTAATAGCTTCGTATGTTCTGACATTTTGGTTGGGAAGGACTTGTCTACATGGTCCTTAGAGATTATTGAATATTAGGATTAGTATTAGCATCTCTAGCTTTAAGATTAGCTTGTGCAAGTATCACTAATTTTGATTATAATTACCACCAGGAGAATTACTCTCCCATTCTGTAGCCCCCGCATATACATGTCACTCTACATCTCTCTTCCTTGGTATCTGTCAAGCTGATGAAACTCCATGAGCCTGGTGATAACATGAGCTTTGTCAGCTGTTTGCATTTTAGAGTGAATGAAATTGATCATCTTGTGAAGCAGCTTTTAATCTATGACCCCCTAATTGTCCTTGGGAATGGCCTGGAGAGGGCATGTGTTAAGGGAATTTGTGGATTCTATAAGGCAAACCTCGTGGTATTAATCATTCTGCCTGGGGCCATCTTGTCTTTTAGAAACCTCCAGACTGGTTAGGAGCTCTGGATGATTTCTTCTTGCCTGTGTTTTAGAAAGAGGCCTGATGCTTTAAAATAATAGAAACAGGGATGTAAACCTTATACAAATGTTTCAAATAAACTAAAAAATATAATAAACAGTGACATTGTTCTACTTAAAGGGATGGCTTTCTGAAAGATAAATGTAGTTTTGCCTTCACCTGTGTGTGATGTTAGGGCTCACTGGGTGGCAGCAGGATGTGGTATTCAAGGACCAAATAGGCTGGATTTGGTGCAGAAAGATCATAATCAAATAATGTAAAGGGGGAATAAATTAGGGATTCTGTCTACCAGATCACAACATAGGTTATTTGGGGCCTTCTTGATAATCCATCTTTTTTGTCAATGTTGAACTTGCGAGAGAGCATTGGTTTGCTGCTACTGGGAAATCTGTCTCCTGGTCTAGCATCTCAAAAATTTGCCAATCTTCTGTTTTGAGGCAATTTTAATACTCCAGATTTGGTCAGTAAAGTCCATTCCTTAATTTCTTTGTTGTTAATTCCATATTTGTTAAATATTTACTGTTAAGCTAGCCACATTAAGAACATTTTTTTTTTTAAGTAAGCCCAATGCCCAACATGGGGCTTAAACTCAGGTCCCTGAGGCATGACCCCAAGATCAAGAGTTGCATGCTCTACTGACTGAACCAGCCAGGTGCCCAAGTACAGTTTAAATACAAGCAGAAGTCCCATGGTAGGACCCATACACCTCCTTTAAGGCTGAGCTTTAGTCCCCATTCCATCTCATGATTTTGGCTTCACTTGCTCAATTATACTAAGGTCCTTATGTTTATACCATCATTCTCAAAAGGGTTGCATTTGTTGAACTCTTATCTTATTCTCATATAGTTCCAACACTAATCTCATGGGGTAGAAATCAGTATTGTCATTATTATTTTTCACCGTTATTATTACTATATGAAGCTACTTAGGTCCAGAAGTACTACCTCATGTGTACCAATCTCCGACAGTCACTTGTTACAGTCAGGAATGTACTGAATCTCTCTAGAGCCCATGCCCTGTGCCATTGTATCTAGGTTTCATAGGGGTTTGCTGGGAAAAAAATCATGGCAACAGATATATTTTCTTCTAAAATGTAATTTAAAAATTAGGTTGTCTTGATTGTTACTGTAGTACTATGATTATCCATATGCCTTTAAGAACTGACAGGGCTCACTCCCTACCACATCTCCAAATCTGGGTAAGTGGTTTGGGAGATCATGTCAAGTATGGATGGATGATGTTAGGTTTGAAGTTGAGAACAGATGCAGGGACTGTATTGATTCTATAACATTCGAGATGATATATTCCTACATTTGATAATACTAATCAATGTTATGTGTATTGGCTTATAAATTACCATTTGTTTTTGTATTAAACTCTTATGAAATCCTTTTGGCTTAGCATAGTGAAATTTTTACCATGTACTATAGTCAAACTACTTCAGGAGACTTTGGTCTATGATGTATATTCTCTCATATGATTATTCATCAATCAACATTTTTTTTAAGAACCTAATATGTATTTATAGCTACACAGGATGCTCAGGGTGGTAAAAAATCTCCTATTTTGCTGGGAGCTGCAGACATTGTTCTCCATTTGTCTTTTACCTATATAGTTTTCTTCCCTCTTGGAGTGCAGAAATGGTATCTTCTATTGATTTATATTCCCTAGCAATGGAGAGCATAGTTTTGGGAATACAGTGAACATAGGACAATATATTCCTCCTAAAAAAGAGCTAAAATAAACAGAAATCAATCTATTAACTTTTTAATTTTTCAGGCATCTGTTCAGCATGACTACGAAAATGAGTTTTCAGCCACATTGAAGTATTTTAATTAAGTCTGTCTCTTCGCTCCAGCCAGGTTGATAGTTCTTCCTAAATTCACTGACTCCAGTTACTAATGTGTAGCCAGTCCTGGTGGCATTTTAATTTAGAATTATTTTCTAGAATTTGAATGCTGTCTCACCAAGACTTATATCCCAACTGCTTATTGCTTTTTTACTACTATCATGTCTCCTTCCACAACAGATAGTGGGGAATCTTAGAAATAAACTATTTGCAGTTTGCCTTCCCTAACTTGGGTTTGAGTATGTCCTTTCACCTTGGACAGAGGCTTTCTTTATAACCTTAAAATTAGGTGTAAAAAGTGTAGCCTTTATTTTTACTCTTGCCTCAAAATGTTAGGGATAATATGAGTTGATACATGTTAATATATGTTAATGGTTGGCCCATAATAGCATTCAAGAATTTTTATAACTGTTGTGTTATTGTAGTATCTGGGCCAAGGTTGGAGGTCTATGATTGACACCTCTTCAGTTGTATGTTCTCTATGGCACAGGAGTTGGTTGTGATTAGCAATCTTCATCTGAATTGTATGGATTATAGAGTAATGTTCTACAGGACTGTGAACAATCCCATTAGAAAAAAAAATAGGTTACCAATCGCAGAAAGTTCCCTCATTCCCTCGAAATTGTTCCCCAATGTTTATATATTTTATTTTTAAACAACATTTTATATACTTATATATTGTCTCTCTTTCTTGTATGGAAATGATATTATCTTTGTTTTATTCCCATTTCATATGGAATTATTAATAATAAGCACCCTAAGGTAATGCGTAGCCTCCAAATTTATGTTACATTATAAATGTACTTGAAACCAAAATGTAGAGATGGAGGCCGGATAAGGTAAAATAAATGATCCACCTTGCTGTAATTCTACTTCATTTTCACAAAGCAATGTTAAGTGTTTTTTAAGTGGAGAAAAGTGTTTCGTAATCTAGGTTAAATTCTCTGAAGTATCTTCACCACCTTAAACTTCTACGGAAGCAAATAAAAAGAGAAACGGCTTTATGGAAAGCAGAACAAAGCTATTCTTTCTAATAAAAAGAGCAGGAACATAGACAATTTTCGTGTCATTCACATTACATTCACCTCTGTCTCGCCTTGCTGGCTGTTGTGGCTGATTACTGAGGGGTGTGTCAGGTGGGGTGGAGGAAGGACTAGGCAACATTTAAATTTAGTCTGCAGTCTAAAAATAGATAATGAAACTATAGATTGGCTGTGGTCATTTATAAGAAGCATTTTATTTTAGGCTGAAAGGAAATATTTCTTATTGCCCCTGTCAAAATTGCCCTGCAAAAAAAAAATCTTTCGTACTTCAACCTGACATTTTATTTTTTAAGAGTATCTTGAAACTGACTCAACTTGTAGTAGTACAGTTTTATACGATTGGCTTGTATAAACCGGCATGGTTCAGTGACATTTGTTCTTTCATCTTAAGCGTAGGAGTGAAGGGCAAGAAGAACACTTGAGAGGTCAAGATTTTTAGAGTCATAGAATTGATAATGGAATGTATCTGTAAAAATTGTAGCCTTAGTGGTGCATGGATTTATATAGATCCTACCAGTAGAATTTTGAGGCTTTGTTTTAGTCTACTACAAGCTTTAGGGAGAGTTTGTGGGAAGAAATAAATAATATTAATTCAAAGATTATCATAACAAATTTGTGATTGTGTTATTATAATAGTATTAAAGACAACAATTCTTCCATTCAAAAATACTTATTGGAGAGTCCGCTCTTTGACAACCATTGTACTAGGTGATGATAATCAAAACCAGGCTTGAAAAAAAAAAACAAACAGGCTTGATCTCTGCTTTCATAGCATTGATGGCCTCGTGAGAGAATCAGCATTAATTTAATACAGTATTTGTGACACCTGTTACAAAGTTCATAATGATATTAGTGCCTACACTGTAGATACTGGATGTAAACACATGGTCCCAGTAATGTTTCCCTGAGAAAGTGGTGCTGGAGCTTAGGTCTCAGGGTGAGAAGGAATTAACTGTGCAAAGAGCTTTCCAGGGCATAAGAAAGAGCATAGAGCAAACAGCTCAGCAAATAGGGCAGGAGGCTGAGGTAATAACGGGAATCATGGTGTCATTTGAGGCTGGATAATTCCTTTTGAAAGATTGTTAGACTTTGGGAGTGAAAAATGTCTGTATGAAGTGATACAATTCGCTGCACATTCTGCAGCTTATAATTATAACATTATGTGCAAAAAGGAGTGATATATTAGATGTACTAGTTTTTAAAATGACTCTCTCTCTCTCTCTGCCAAATAATTATATTACATTGTTGGCACAGACGTCTGCAGCATCTATGTGATTCATTGAACCAAATGATTAATGCTTTTGGTACAAAAGTCCATGGAATGTTTTTTTCCATGTAATGATATATGAGGTCCATTGAAAGCCATAGAATATTAGTTCTAGAAGGGATTATAGGGATCCCTTAGCTCTATCGTCTCTTAGAGAAACCAAAGTGGAAAGGAGCATTTTCCATGGCTTCATGTCAACTTAGTTACAGAGCTGATATTAAAATATAAATTTCCTAATTTTTATTCCTTTGCTTTCATTCATTACACAAGTTGCAATTACAGTGTTACCTATTTTAGATTACTCACAGAAGTAATGTTTTTCCCTACTTTTCCACTTCTGCCTCCAAAAGAACATCACATGTGTGAAAACAGTTTAACACACTTCGGTTCTGTGGTTCTGTTAATGTTAACAATACTCAATATCATTGTGGCAGAGATCCAAATGGACAAAAGAGATTCTGAATATAGTTTGCTGAGATATAGAATAAATATTTCGTACACATGGAAATCCTTTAAAACTAGCCTTGAAAGCAGAATGAGCTGGGGTGGGGATTGCCGCTAATTATTGGGGGTAGGTGTTTGATGGGAAGGTACAGAAAATGAATCATCTCCATAAAAATAGACTTAAGGACACTTCAACTTTGATTCTTTTTAAAGGTCACATTCTTGCCTTGCACTCACACATATATCCTCTCACAAGAACACATAAACATCTTTCTATCATGCCTCTTTCATTTTTTTTTTTTAAGATTTTATTTATTTATTTGACAGAGACACAGGGAGAGAGGGAACACAAGCAGGGGGAGTGGGAGAGGGAGAAGCAGGTTCCCCGCCGAGCAGGGAGCCGGATGTGGGCTCCATCCCAGAACCCTGGGATCATGACCTGAGCCGAAGGCAGATTCTTAACAGTTGAGCCACCCAGGTGCCCCCATCATGCCTCTTTCAAATCAGTGATATGATGCAGCTTTTGGGAACCTAAACTTGAGCTTAAAAGTACTCAATCGTGTATCACAAATCTACCTTCTTATTAGAATAGAAGATGCTCAGTGCTATGCTTAATAAGGTAGTATGGGGGTTTCAAGTGCTTCATTTTTTACTTTTAGAAAGAATACAACTTTTCATTTTTTACTTTTAAAAAGGGGTTTCAAGTGCTTCATTTTTTACTTTTAGAAAGAATACAACTTTTCATTTTTTACTTTTAAAAAGGGGTTTCAAGTGCTTCATTTTTTACTTTTAGAAAGAATACAACTTACTCTATTTTTTTT
>CM053616.1:9611974-9631918 GCA_028646535.1 Procyon lotor | reverse complement strand
GAAGATTGTCTTCTATGCCCTTCACTGCAAATGTAGGATCTTGGTGAGATCATCTGCTTAAAGCATTGCTTCTCCCAGCTGGGGTTGTGGGGTCCCTCTGTATGACCTTCTTTCCTGCTTTCAGTTTCTGGCAGGACTCTGTGATATTGATCACAGCCCTACAGTGGGGTTTTAAATTGATCCATTGAACTATAAGACCAGGAACCAATTCTAAGCAGAATTCTATGTTATGCCTAAAGCACATTAGGAAGCTTTCTTGTATCCTCCTAATATTACTTAAATGTATTTGTCTTTCTATGATAAAAATACATCATTGTCTCTCTTTTCTTTTTAAAGATTTTATTTATTTGACAGAGAGAAACACAGCTAGAGAGGGAACATAAGCAGAGGGAATGGTAGCGGGAGAAGCAGGCTTCCCGCCAGGCAGGGAGCCGGACGTGGGGATCGATCCCAGGACCCTGGGATCATGACCTGAGTTGAAGGCAGATGCTTAACGACTGAGCCACCCAGGTGCCCCCATCATTGTCTCTCTTGAGAATAGATACTGTGCATCATATATTTTCATGCCCACAATACCAACTTATCAAGTCAATTTCAATGAAATATATGATCCAAATTTCAAAAGTTGACTTAAAAACAAACTTATAGAACAAATTACATACGCGCATGCATAGCATGACACCATATGGTCAGTCAGCATTCTACATAAATATATAAATACAACTGTATATGTGTGCATTTGAGTTTTATAAATGAAAATGTATCATTCCTAAAATATCTATTTTATATATTCATGCTGGCAAAGATATGAAGCAAAACATTCAGTTAGTGCTTAGAAATTAATGCTACTTGAATTAAAATATTATCTTAATTTTTTACTTTACCACTCATATCCTTAATTTACTTGGGTTCCTTTAGGAAATGCATTGTTTCATCTACAGCAACATGAAGGTGGTAAACTTTACAACAGTGATAGAAGATATTTAGCTCAGAGTAAGAGTAAGTAAAATAAAGATAGCAGACTTTCCTAAATGTAACTTAGTTTGCTGCTATTCAAACGTGGATTTATTCTTGATAGATTTGGAGGAATATAGCTTTGATTTGGGGGTTGGGAGAAGGTGGTAGTAGGAGAGGTCGTTTTTTATTTTTGTCTTTGCTTTTTCTTTTCCCCAGAGCTTGCCTTTCGTAATCACAGAACCCCAAATCCTATCTAGTCTATGTATCCTATTCATGTGTTCCTGAAATTTGTCTCTAATAAAAATTCCTAAATTAAAGGATGTGGAGATGGCTTCCTTCATTATTTCAGCCAGCATTTGCTGAGCACCATCTTATTCCAAGCACTGTCTTAAATTCTGAGTACACAAGGATGAGCCAGCCCCATTGTCTCCCCTCAAGAAACTCTTCAAGAAACTCAGCTTGCAGATGTAATTGTAGAAGCTTTTGTGTACGTGCGCGTTCGCGGTGGAGGGTGTACGCGCGCATGCGTGCAGGTGTGCGTGCAGACGTGCGCGTGCGCACGAGCCGGAGCGTATATGTGGGGCTCTGTGTGGTGTTAATTGTGAATGTTCTCGTGGCAATTTTTAGTGCAAATGTATCTCCAGGGAGAAGGATTTCTGAGATTTCTAAGACTCTCCAGTAACTGATTCGAGTCACCCTAACGACGCAATCTTGGGAAATGGAAGGTACTTGGCTTTTGAAGCCGCTGAGACCTTGGTTGAAATCTCCCATCTGGGGAATCTTCAGATCTGAACCTCTTCCTCCTGGTGATGTGACAACGGCGTGAGATAACTTAGGTAAAGTGTGGTACGAGATTAGCACGTAATAGTTGCCTTGGATTCGTTTGAATACAATTGTAAATCACTACTGTCAGCATTTTGATTTAGGAGAGCTGGCCTTACGTTACGGTCGAGCCTTATTCAGGAGCCAGCCTCCCTGGGTTCTAATTCAGACCCAACCATGATGCAGTTTATTTGATCTTGGAGAATCGATCTGGGCCAGTGTTTTCTCACCGGTGTTATCAATGAAGAGTAAATGACTTAATGTTAAAAATAGACTGCTAAGAATAGGTCCTGGCACATACTGAGCACTATGAATATTCGTTAAAATCAGATATATTTGCTTTATTTGATTCTATAGAATCCACTTTATATTGATTATATTAACTATTAAATTTCAAGGATTGGGAGGGAATTTTAGTAGCTTCTCAATGAGTTGACAATATCAAAACAAAATGCTGACTCGATTATCTCTAGGCGTGTTTGATATGTCTCTTAGTAATAATTACTATCTGGACTAAAAATATTTTCTAGAAAATTACTTTCATTCTTACTTTGAGTACTGTTCTTTTTTTCTTTTATTTACTGTTCTTGTCACTAAATGATTTCAAGATTATATTTAAAAAAAGGATTCACAAAGAGATGATTTTAGTTTAGAGATGTTTAGAGGTGATTTATCTCAAACATCATCTCTCATTGTTGGTTAATAAAATTCTGGGGCGATTAATTGACTTGTTGGCCACTCTGGAAACATCTGGAGATGAGAGATTTTGAAGTTATGGTAAAAAAAAAAAATGTAACTTTAAAAATTACTCTGGTGGATGTCAGGATTTTTTTTAACATCTATTGTGAACTACCCCCAATACTGTTGGGCTGTACATAGTTTCACAGGCAGATTCACCAGTATGACTCACATGAAATTAGCAATGGCATTTTTCAGTTAAGAACTCACATCTGTCATCATGTTGTTGGAGAACCAGCTGTTGTAATTGTTAAGTTGCTGAAGTTATTTGGTGTAACAGCAATTCTGTTTGGGAATGTTGCTAAAGTCTAGGAGATTCTTATCTGTTAGTGTTGGTAATGCAAATGTCAAATGCCTAATTTCTATTTGTGTTTTTTCCTCCAAAGACTTTAGGATATTTTGGAAAGCATCAGTAAATTGTCATATATTCTGTTATAAGAAACATTTGGGAGATGCCTGAGTGGTTCAGGCGATTAAGCATCTGCCTTTGGCTCAGGTCATGATCTTGGGGTTCTGGGATCCAGGCCTGTATTTTTTTTTTTTTTATTAGGGGGGCTGGCACAAAGTGGGCGTTGGGAGAAGATGAGGTTGGTGGGCGCTGGAGCCCACTGACTGCAGCAGGGCCTCGGATGCCCCAGGCTCTATCCTAGGGGAGGGCTCTGGGAGTCCAGTGTGTCTGTGGGAGTCGGCCTGCAGGCCTCCGGGCTCTACTGGAGGGCAGGGCTCTGATGCCTCAGGCTGTTCCTGGACAGAGGGTTCTGGTATCCCAGGCTCCCTGCTATGGGTGGACTCTAGGGGTCCTGGCTCTGCCGGAGGGCAGGGCTGAGCTACCTCCGGCTTTGCTCCTGGGCAGGGCTGTGTTTCCCCACACTCCTCCGGATGGCAGGGGTCTGGTAGCCCACTGCGCTGGAACTGTCCAGAAAGGTGTAAGGCCTCTGAATTCTGCTCTGGGGCATTTCAGGTTCTAGAAATCTCAGCCAGCAGGGGCTGAAGTTCAACCATTTCCAGAGAGCCCTGTATGCTTCTCCCTCTGCCTGCACTCCCCCTGCTTGTGTTCTTGCTCTCTCTTGGACAAATAAATAAAAAAAAAAAATCTTTAAAAAAATTGGAAAAAAGAATACTTAAGATATTCATTGTTCTTTTGAAATTCTTTTTAATTGTCTAGTTTCTAACAATTCATTTGCCATTTAGCTAATTTTGTCTCTAATCTCACTACTTTTTGAATGATACTGATAACTAATTAGGGTTGCCAGAAAGAAATACAGATGTCCATTCATTCAGTTTGATTTCGGACTAACAATAAGTAGTCATACTATATAATTATTTGTTGTTTACCTGAAATTAAAATTGAACTGGGAGTTCCCTTTTTTTAAACTAGTCCTAGAAATCCTATAAATGATGTTACAAGTCCAAGAGGAAAACTTTGAAGTCTGTGGTTTGAAAGTTTGAAATCCATTTTAGAAAGAGATTAACTATTACTTCTGTGAAATATCCTTGATGCCCTCAGGAAGATTCAGCTTTCTCTTTAGCTTCCATAGCCTGGAATGTGCCTATATAATGGCATACATCACAAAATATTACCATTTCTCTTCACAGCTTCTCTTGTATGCTAGCCTATGAAAGCAGGGACTGTTTTAGTCATCTTGGAGTCACCAGAATGTAGCTCTGTGACTGACAGATAAAAAAAGATATTGTTAATGAATACCGGAGGTTTTCTGGTGCCCAGCCTCCGGTCTCCAACTGAGGTCCAGACCAGTGGCCATCTGAGGGACCTCAGTTTGTCCATATCAATATATCCAAAACTTAATTTGTCATCTTTCCATAAGGTCTGATACCATCTTTCCACTTCCTATTCTGGTTAATGGCAGTACCATTCATCCAAGTCAGCCAAGCGACAACCGTGGAAATCTTGCTAGGTATATTCCTTCCATTCCTTCTTCCTGCATCTTTTCAGTACATGAGATCCTAAAGGCTCTACTTTAATATCTCTTGTATACAGTCCTCATTCCCAACCTTAGTGCAAAATAATAGGGAAGCATAGCAGTTCCAAAGACAAACAGAACTGAAATTCGGAAATAGTAAATGACTAGGATGCCTGGGTGGCTCATTTGGTTGAGTGTCTGACTCTTGATTTCAGCTCAGGTCATGATCTAAGGGTTGTGGGATCAGGCCTCTGGGGCCCCACACTCAGTGGGGAGTCTGGTTAGGATTCTCTCTCTATCTCCAAAATAAATAAATCTTAAAAAAAAAAAAAAGAAATAGTAAATGACTTATGAATACAAACATTTTGAGTTCAACATCTGTATGAAATCCTAACACAACCCCTCAAAATATCTGATACCTGAGTTTTAGAAGAGTCTTCTCATAGTCTATTATGTCTGCAATAGTAGAATTTTTGGTTAACTCTAAAATGCTATGTAAAAGGACATAATTTTATTTATAGTGATTGCTCCTATGAAATAATTCAATATAAATGATCTGCTTTATATGTGTTTTTATAAGTATTCTGAGTAGTTTTTATTCATCTTCTTCTTTGCCTCCCTTTTCTCTCTCTCCCCTCCTCCTGAGGAACTCCAGACGACCTGAGACTCAGTCAGGATTATGTGACTCATTCTCAGCCACCTAAGTGCTGGCAGTATCCGGAATGGTTGGGTCTTCTTCAATCTAAGCCTTTGCTTTTCCAAATGTGTGCTTGGAAATTGCCTGTTTTTAAAGTCCTGAGTATACTTACTGGTCCATGTATAACTTTTTAAGAATATTATCATCTGTGTTTGAAAAGATCAGTTTTATAATTGTATGGTCTTAAGTAGACACACACACACACATACAACAATCTCCTCCAATATCTAGTCTGAAAAATGTGGTAGATGTGGGCAAGAGAAACTATATTATTTGCATTGTTTTCTGCTTATTAGCTAGCAGTTTTTTGGTCAGAATGGTAGATTTAGAATGATGAAGAATGGAACTTATGCTCTAGTTTGACTACTTTCTAGGTATTTGGTGTTACATAAATTATTTGGCCTCTCTAGTCTTCATCTTATTTATAAAGTGGGAAGAATTAAGACCTATTTCCATGTTTACTCTGTACCCAGCATTGTTGGTTTACCTTCCTTTGGCCATCCCTTAAATGTTAGAAAACAAATGATTTACCTATATGAGTAAACCTACATTGTTTTCTTAGTTTAGCCTAAGTTCTTTTTTTTTTAAATTTTTCATTAAAATTATCTTTTAAAAAAATACATGGCCAAAGATACCTGGTTAGTTTGAATGCAAACATGTAGGCTATACAGAGTAGGCATTGAAATATTGGCCTCTGAAAACTTTATAGCATTTTAGCATGGTATATACTAAAAATGTTTTAACAACTCAATTGAATGTGTCATTATCACATTAGAGTACATTTATAAATTTCCTGAAAAAAGTTCTGCAGATTCATGCTGTGTGCTCATCACAGACTAGTAGAATGATTGTATTTGAATAATTATCTTCATGAACAGAATTAATTGTTCTTTTTCCATTTTTGCTAAATTAATCTTTGCAACTTAGGATTCTGTGTGTCAGAAGCTTTGTAAAGTGCAGACGTTGATTTACTTCAGGCTGGACAGAGAAATGCCTCAGAGAATGAGAGCTTCCACATAAATATATTTCTAGCTAATTAAACCTTTGGAATATTTGCATTCCTGTAATTATGAGTGAGGGTAAGAATCCTTAAAAACATACCATGACAAATTCAATACATACAAAAAAGGTTTAAACTACAATCCACTATCTTTGTCCATACTATATAGATCAAGAAATAAAACTTTACCAACTAGTTGGAACTAACCCTCCATCCAAAATTTGGAGTCTACGTAAGATACCTTGGAATAAACCTAACCAAAGAGGTGAAGGATCTATGCTCTAGAAACTATAGAACACTTATGAAAGAAATTGAAGAAGACACAAAAAGATCCATGCTCATGGATCGGAAGAATAAGCATTGTTAAAATTTCTATGCTGCCCAGAGCAATCTATACTTTCAACGCCATCTGAATCAAAATACCAATGGCATTTTTCAAAGTGCTGGAACAAGCAATCCTAAAATTTGTATGGAACCAGAAAAGACCCCAAATTCCTAAGGAAAAGTTGAAAAAGAAAAACAAAGCTGGGGGCTTCATGTTGCTTGATTTCAAGCTTTACTACAAAGCTGTAATCACCAAGACATGGTACTGACACAAAAACAGATACATAGATCAGTGGAACAGAATAGAGAGTCCAGATATGGACCCTTAACTCTATGGTCAAATAATTTTTGACAAAGCAGGAAAAAATATCCAATGGAAGAAAAAGACAGTCTCTTCAATAAATGGTGCTGGAAAAATTGGACAGCTGTATGTAGAAGAATGAAACTGGACCATTCTCTTACACCATACAACAAAGATAAACTCTAGATGGATGAAGACCTCAATGTGAGACAGGAATCCATCAAATTCCTAGAAGAGAACATAGGCAGTAACCTCTTTGACATCGGCCACAGCAACTTCTTTCAAGACTAAAGGCAAGAGAAACAAAAGCAAAAATGAACTGTTGGGACTTCATCAAGATAAAAAGCTTCTGCACAGCAAAGGAAACAGTCAACAAAACAAAACAAAGAGGGAACCCACAGAATGAGAAAAGATTTTTGCAAATGACACTACAGATAAAGGGCTGATATCCAAGATCTATAAAGAACTTCTCAAACTTAATACCCCAAAACCAAATAACCATGTCAAAAAATTGGCAAAGGACATGAACAGACACTTCTCCAAAGAAAACATACAAATAGCTAATGGACACATGAAAAAATGTTCAACATCACTAGACATTAAGGAAATTCAAATCAAAACCACATTTGAGATACCACTTTACACCAGTTAGAATGGCAAAAATTGACTAGACAAGTAACAACAAATGTTGGAGAGGATATGGAGAAAGGTGAACCCTCTTACACTGTTGGTGGGAATGCAAGTTGATACAGCCACTTTGGTAAACAGTGTGGAGGTTCCTTAAAAAGTTAAAAATAGAGGTTGTCATTGTTATGACCCAGCATTTGCACTTCTGGACATTTACCACAAAGATACAGATGTAGTGAAGAGAAGGGCTACATACACCCCAATGTTCATAGCAGCAATGTTTACAATAGCCAAACTGTGGAAAGAGCCAAGATGCCCTTTAACAGACAAATGAATAAAGAAGATGTGGTCCATATACACAATGGAATATTACTCAGCCATCAGAAAGGATGCATACCTAACTTTTGCATCAACATGGATGGGACTGGAGGAGATTTATGCTAAGTGAAATAAGTCAAGCAGAGAAAGTAAATCATCATATAGTTTCACTTATTTGTGAAACATAAGAAATAGTATGGAGGACATTAGAAGGCAGGGAAAAATGAAGGGAGAGAAATTGGAGTGGGAGAAGAACCATGAGAGACTATAGACTCTGGGAAACAAACCGAGGATTTTAGAGGTGAGGGGGTGGGGAGATGGGTTAGCCTAGTGATGGGTATTAAGGAGGGCACTATTGCATGGAGCACTGGGTGTTATACACAATGAATCATGGAATATTACATCAAAAACTAATGATGTACTATATGGTGACTAACATAATGAAAAAACAAAAATCAAAACAAAATTTGGAGTTTAATGTGCTATGTATTCTTTTTTAAATAGGCCTTTATTACATATATTTGCTTCCTAAGTGATATATGCAGCCTAGATTTACATATTTTTTAAAAATTTATATAAGTATTTTGTTTATGCCTAGGCTCCTTTTTCTTCTCAATATTAGTTTACTGAGATCTGTCTTTGTTGATACATATAAATCTAGTTTACTTATGTATTTTCACTGCTATTATAAGTTTGCCATTATTCAGTTGATAGGTAATTAGGTTGTTTTCAGATTTTTTTTTTTTTTGAGTTACAAAAATTGCTGCCATGGACATACTTGTACATATGTATGACTTTATTTTTATTTTTACTTTTTGACTTCTGTTAGTCATACACATATGAGTGGGATTTCTGGGGCCTGTGTATATACCTTTATAAGACACTGCAGTACTTCTTACTAGTATGATTGTATTAACTTACACTGGCCAGCAATGTATAGGAATTCCTTTTAGAGGGGTACCCAACTGACTCAGTTGGTAGAGTGTGTGGCTCTTGATCTTGGCGTTGTAAATTCAAACCACATGTTAGTTGTAGAGATTACTTAAAAATGAAAATCTTTAAAAAAATTCCCTTTGTTTCACATCCTGTCTAAATCATGCTTTAATATGAATTATTATTTTTTTAAGATTTTATTTATGTGAGAGAGAGATTACAAGTAGGCAGAGAGGCAGACAGAGAGAGAAAGGGGAAGCAGGCTCCCCACTGAGCAGAGAGGCTGATGCAGGACTCAATCCCAGGACCCTGAGATCACGACCTGAGCTGAAGGCAGAGGCTTTAACCCACTGAGCCACCCAGGCACCCCAACTTTAATATGACTTTTGTGTGCACAGTAGGATCAACTAGTGGCTTAATTTGCATTTCTCAGATTGCTAATGACTTTAAGATTTTTAATTTGTTTTTATTGGTCATTTGCAATTTTTCTTCTTGTGAGTAGCTGTCAAGAAAGATCTTCAAATTACTTTGTGATGGCTAATTTTATATTTCAAGTTGACTAGGCTAAAGGATGCCTAGATAGCTGGTAAACATGATTTCTGGGCAATATGGAACTCTTTTTTGGCTTATATATATGTGTGTGTGTTGTAATTTTCATGTATTTGACTATAATTGAGTTTCAGAAACTCATTATATATAAAAGCCTTTTTTCCTCCAAAAAAGTAATTCTTTTTGTTGATTTATGTGGACCCTTAGATATTTCTAGGTGGAGTCATTTTTACTTACTATTCTACTGTCATTTATAAAACCTTGAATCAAAAACAGATTCTTACTTTTCTTTGGTTGTTCTTACATTTTCTTCCTTTATAAGATCTTTAGTTGGATATCAAATTGCTTTAAAAAGTGATCTATGTTAAAAAAAAAAGTGATCTATGTAAATATGTTAAAATTAGATCTTTTATTTTCCCCCAGCAAGGCTCATGGAGGAAATTTTAATGAACAATAACATTTTATTTTTAAGATAAATGCATATTCCTTGGCTAAGATGTATTTTTAAAAATTGTCCATTGTTATGGGGCGCGTGGGTGGCTCAGCCGTTAAGCGTCTGCCTTCGGCCCAGGTCAGATCCCAGGGGCCTGGGATCGAACCCCACATCGGGCTCTCTGCTCTGCAGGAAGCCTGCTTCTCCTGCTACCATTCCCTCTGCTTGTGTTCCCTCTCTCGCTGTGTTTCTTTCTGTCAAATAAATAAAATCTTTAAAAAAAAAAATTGTCTATTGTAACCTTCACTCTCCCATCATTTGACTAAGCTTTGACAGGTTTCTTCCTGATTATAGGCCTCTGATCCTCTTTCTTTCTTTAGAGCATTTCTTTAGGAAACTTGTACTAATAAATTCTTTCTCTGCCTCCTTTTAAATGTATAACTTTTAAAAACCTTTTGCCAGGGGAATGGCTTTTTCAGGGACCATTCAAATAAACCATTATTTTTCAATGTAATCTTGCCAGGGGCTTCTGAGTGGGTCAGTTGGTTAAGCATCTGACTCTAGATTTCAGCTCAGGTTTGTGAAGCCAAGCCCCACCTTGGGCTCTGTGTGGCTGGAGCCTGCTTAAGGTTCTCTTTCCCTCTCCTCAGGCCTCTACCCCCATCCTAGAGCTCACGTGTGCTCTCTCTTAAAAAAAAAAAGTGTGTGTGTATATATATATGTACACACACATACATACATAATCTCCATATTCTATGTTGTAAAACCATTAAGATAGGAGAAAGTTTACTTTTTCTTTATTGCCTGGATCTGTTATCTTTTCTCCAGTCACCTTATCTTTTATTTAAACCATCCATTCCCATAGTTACATCTTTGGATCTTGTCATCAACAGTAATTGCTCCACTTCCAAAATGTCTAATTCAGTCATCTTGCTCCCTGACCATATCCTCTCTGTTTCCGACTTGCTTGCCCAAACAACTCCATTGCTGTCATCCTCTCGCCTTTTTGAGCATCAGACTATTGACCTGTCCTCCCAGTTTCTCTGTTACCTACTTTCTTCATTTCTCTCCTAATCTAGGTTAGACATCATGACCTAGGATTGTAACATTACTCTTGTCCCTTTTCCCATTCATCGGACAAAACTCTAATCCTGGATGAATTCAGCTGTTCATTTTTTTCTATGCCTTAGTAAGTTGCCATTTTCTGAGTATTTCTGGAGAAAGTCATATAAAAGAGAATATTAGTTCCAATATTTTCAGGTTTCACTCCCTTCCAATGGGCTCTTCATATTGCTTGGCAAACCGACTGAATTGCTATTCATTGTATTCTCCAATTTTCAAAATCACAATTTCAAATTTTCTTTACCCTCTTGAATATTTGAAATCCTATAATCCTTAGTAATTTTACCTTACTCTATTTTTCAGAGAAAATGGAAGGCATCAGATAGAAACTCCTTTATTTTCCATATCAAGTATACATATTACCTACACATGTATTCACCCTCTCCTTACCTTCTGCTACATTATGCTAGTTTGAATATGCAAGTCATGAACCTGGACTATTTTTTAATCAGCTTTATTAAAGTAAAACTGATAAAAAAGCTTCACATATTTAATGTATACAATTTGATTAGTCTGGACATATGCATACATTCATGATACTATCACCACAATCAAGGTAATAAACATATACAGCATTTCCAAAAGTTTCCTTGTGCTCTGTTGTTGTTTTTGTGGTGATAACACTTAACATGAGATCTACCCTCTTATCAAATTTTTTAAGTGCACAATTCAGTATTGTTAACTATAGGCATTATGTTGTACAACAGATCTCTAGAACTTATTCATCTTGCATAACTAAAACTTTATACCCATTGACCAACTTCCCATTTCCCTCTTCTGCCATTCCCTGGCAATCACCATTCTACTCTCCACTTCTATGAGTTTAACTGTTGTAGCTACTTCCTATATGCGGAATCATGTGATATTCATCTTTCTGTGACAGGCTTATTTTATTTTGCATAATGTTCTCCAGATTCATCCATGTTGTCACATATGTCAGGATTTCCTTCTTTTTAAAGGCTAGATAAAATTCCATTGTTTGAATGTACCACATTTTCTTTATCCATTCATCCATGGATAGATACTAGCTTGTTTTCATATCTTGGCTATTATGAATAGTGTTTTAAAGAACATGGGAGTGTTGATATTGTATTGAGATCCAGATTTCAATTCTTTAGATAAATACCCAGAAGTAGAATTGCTGGATCATATTGTAGTTCTCTTTTTAATATTTTGAGGAAACTCAATATTGTTTTCCATAGTGGTTGTGCTAGTTTACATTTCCATTGACATCGTACAAGTGTTCCAATTTTTCCACATTCTTGACAATGCTTGTTAACTTTTGTTATTTTGATAATGGTCATCCTAACAAGTATGAGGTAATATCTCACTGTGGTTTTGATTTGCATTTCCCTGATGATTAATGATGTTGAACAGGTTTTTTTATACCTTTATACCTGTTGGCCATAAGTATGTCTTCTTTGATGAAATGTCTATTCACGTTCTTTGCCCATTTCTTAATCTGGTCATATACATAATATGCTATTGAGTTATAGAAGTTCCTTATGTATTTTGGATATTTAACACCTTATCAGATGTATGGTTTGCAAATATTTTCTTCCATTCTGTAAGTTCTGTTTTATTTTGTTGATTGTTTCTTTTGCTTTACAGAGCCTTTTAGTTTGATGTAGTCCCACATGTCTGTTTTTACTTCTGTTGTGGACTCTTGACAATTGATATAAACTGAATGGCATCTTGGAAAGGTGGGAACAAAGAAGATACTCTCTGTTCCTTCACCTTCTTTCTGCTACCACTGAATAGCCTCTGTGGCTTTTGGCAACATTAAGTACAGAGTTCTAAGAAATGATTTTGCTTGGGATTCTAAGTGGGGGTAGGGCTAAGCTGTGGTGGTCTTAAGTGGGCTATTGATACTTTGAACTCATTAAAAATGAACGTTATGAGAGATTTAATATTCAACTAATACCAATAAGACCTGAAGAAATCCATAGGTCAGGACATAGCTGCTCAAAGAACATCCATACATATGGGCTGCAAAATTCTCCTCTCACTAGAATAAGAAATTGAGATATTTATTTCTTTAGACTCTTAATTCACAAAGACAAGATAATTTAATTTCAGACTTTGGATTTCCTTCGGATTTCCGTATCTTTGGGCTTTAATTTGCAAACAGATTTGGTCTTCAGATTTTATTTTTTCCATGGGAATTTGATATTGTGGGCTTCATACCCAATTTGGGACATCTTAATTTTTTGCCTATATTGTATGGGGTATCTTTATGTAACCATTTTGAAGGGCATTGGGAAGCTGTCACCATGCTGGTCCTACATTTCTGCAGGGGCAGGGAGCTGGGAGCTCGGAGGTGGTGGCTATTGTCCAGTTGGTCCCAGTGCTCCCAGGCTCTCTTCACCCAGTTTCATTATTGGTCCCCATTAGTGCATGATCTTAACATAGGCTTTGATATCAGACCTGAGTTCAAAGCCCATAATTGCAGCTTACTCTCTGTGACTTCTGGCAACTTAATCAACCTCTCTGGGTTGTTTTTTTTTTTTTTTTTTTTACTCGTCTGCAAAAATGGGAAGAAGGAGACTTACCCTTCAGTATTGTTGTAATGGTTAATTATAATGTAAAACACTCAGCCTGGTGCTGAGCATGTAGTGGAGGTTCAGCATAAAGCACTTTTTATGAAATCATGTTGCTGCATAGGGAGAAAGAAACACAAGTGTAGCTCTTTGTAGATTCAGGGATGGCAATATGGCTTTTGATGGCAAGATAGGGCACCTTTTGATAAAATACAGTGCTAAAAAATTATATGATGTTTGGAAATATAATTTGGAATAATAAATAGAATAGAGATAGTATGGACTTAAGGGAAAAACCTCCTGAAGTGATTTAACTGTTAGACTGATATTTAACTGATAATTTTAACTTATTTATTTAGTTTATTTAACTGATTTTAATTAATTAATTAATTAATTAATAATTAAGTTAACTTAATTTAACTGATAATTTTAACTGATTTATTTAATTTAACTGATATTTAACTGATAATTCAGAGCATTGTGGGAGTATGCTGTTCTCAGAAAGTCCCTTCTGCTCACTGGTGGTCTCAGGTGGCTCCACAATTAAGCAGGGGTTGGTATTGGGAGAGTGGCTTCACAACCAGAATATGATGGCTCTGTTAGGCTTCTCACCTTCTTGCCCAACAGGATGACCCATATCCTTGCTTTATCTAGGCTTAATAGTTCAAGTCAATGCATTAAGTGAACCAAAAGCCAGGTGGGTTGGGAGGGATATGTTCTTCCTTTCTCTTGACTCCAGGCAGAGGGGGCTGCTGCAATAGCACCTTTCTGGCTTTTCTCTGCCCCTCACCCTTCTCTCCAGATGAAAAGGAATAAATTGTTACTGGGACGAGGGATCTGGCTCAGCCATTTTCTGCCTTCTGCTTATGATCTTTCCGTCACAAGAGAGCAATGTGTTTTGATTTGTCCTTGCTTCTGCTGCAAGCTTAGCTTAGACCTTTGGTCAACTAGACCTATGGTCGACCAGTGTTCTTTGTGACCGGATGGAGAAATATGGGATTCGGTATTAGGGAAATCACTGTTGTTTTCGGTGTTTCCAAAGAAGTTTTAACCAACAATAATGCTCATATTTTGATCTCCAGATTCCTCACTCTGTGATCTCACAGTTGATTAATCATGTCTTGCTTGGATTCTTTCAGCTTCGCTTCTTGCCTCTGCTGTGTATTCCCAGCACAGCAGCATGAACAGTTCTTGTGACGCAGGTCAGAGCAGGTGGCTTCTCTGCTCTCCGCTCTCTGCTGGCTCCATACCTTGCCCAGAGGTTAGCCAAAATCGACAGTGCTCTGTCAGGACCTCACAGACCACACAGCCTTTGCCTCTGTGACTGCATCTCTTAGACCAGTTCCTGTGACCACTTTCCTTCTCACCCTCTCTGTCCCAGCCTTCCTGCCTTCTTCCTGTTTCTTTAACACTAGGTCCCCTGCACTCTCTGATCTATCTTCCTATCCCCAGCTGTTTTCATGCTCAGCTGCCTCCCCACCTTGGGGTCTGAGCTCAGATAGGACCTTAGTGAAGGCTTCTCCCTCCATCTGTCTAGTTTAAAGTTGTGCTTCCATCCCTCATCCACCCTCCTCCCCCTGCTTCGCCTTGTTTTCTTCATAGTCTCTATCACTCTCTGGAAACTACATATTGTGATGAATTATTTACTGTTTATCCTTTTTTAAGTAGAAACTAAACTCAGTGAAGGCAGGAGGTATGGTCTGTTTTGTTCAATGCTGTACCGCTAGCACATAAAATGGGTTCATTAAAAATATGCCCGGTAAGTGGATAAACCACTCTAGGTAGTTTCTTCCTGTGTAAGAAAGTGAACTCTAGAGACTCAGGTTACTGAGAAGAGAGGAAAATGAGTAAACTTAGATAGATATCAAATATAAATCACCCCTTTTTCAGAAATGATGTTCTAGTCAACAATTTGCTCAAATATAAGTGTTCCAGGAAGATAGATCAGAGAGTGCAGGGGACCTGGTGTTAAAGAAGTTATATACAAACTTATAATTTGTAGATAATTTACTAATCTAGCCTAAGAACTTATTAACTTGCAGATAGTCCAGACATTAAAGTTTTTTTTTTTTTACAACACTGTACAATAGTGTTGTCCCTGAAAGCATCCCTGAGTGACACTGAAGATTTTTATAAATATTTCAAGGGATAAAAAGAAATGCTTTGGGGCTACATGCAGTTTCATGTATACTAATTTCTTGAAAATCAGCAACCTACATAGGATTTGTAATGTGGATCTTAGTGAGTTGGGAGATTCAGTTAACCAGAACACTTTGTTTATGCATTCAAAAGTATTTACCAGTGTCTACTAAATGCCAGCCACTCAAGTCAGCATTGGTGGTACAGAGGTGGGCAGATATAGTCCCTGCCTATGAGGAGTGAGCAGTCTGGAAGTAAGGAGGTTTACTGTATTTTATTTCTTATTTTATCTTCTATGTTGGAAATTGGTTCTCTTGTGTGACTGTCAAGCAGACTTTTGCATTTGGGAAAAGCATGTGTTAAAGTTAATTCTCTTTCTCAAGATCACTTCCTGGTAGAGAATATTCTTGATTTTAAAATTACTGTTTCTAAATATGTAACATCCTCTGCATGTTTACATTTGGCCTCCGCTACTGTGGTTTTTCATTTTTTATATCCACTTACATCCTATATCCCACCTCATTTCCTTATTTAAAAAAATGTAGCAGTATTTCTTTGCTGCGGAATAGTGGCCCCAATTAGTATATGTCATGTTGCTTCGAGCATGAAATTGGTGTGCTGATGAGAAAATTTATCTGACACACTTCTTCCCAATTTTGAGCTTATCACATCATCCTAATTACATTAATTTCCTTTGTTAAATCAATTTAAGTCTACATTTCTCCTTACTTCCTTATTATCAGCCTCTGGAGGTAATGATTCCACCTGTGATATAATGTCCCTGAAAAAAAAATTGTGGCTGACATTCTTGCTTTGGCTAAAGGCAGTGTCTTAAAATGTGTGTTTTCTTCTATGTGTAACAAACAGCATGTCAAACACTACTGAATGTGGAATATAAATAAATATTCATTAGATATTAACAGATTCTTTCAGACTGAATGTGTCTGTCGACAATCTCTACTTGTCTCCCAGAATTATGACATTGCTTGAATTGATAGGTGAACGCTATCAAAAACAGATTTGATTTCTTAAAAAGATAGTTAATTTAATTCATAATATGAGTGAACTGATTAGCTATCAGGGATGATAGCTAAGATGATTAGTTATCAGGGATGATCCTACAAACCTGGGGATTATTGTGGACACAGAGAGGCATTTTGAGATATTAGCAAGAATTCTGGATTAGGGGTTAGGGATTAGGGGTTAGATAAGTGGTTTTGTAGTATTGATGCAGTCTTTTAACCTGTGCGTCTTATTCTTCTTTCAAAAGATAATCTTAACACAGATGTCTCATGCCCAATCTAACGTGTCAGGATTTTGAGAGAATATAATGAGAAGAACCTTTGAACATGGAAGAACCATGTCTCTGCAAATTTTAAAAGTTGTTAAAAGTGATATTTGTGCAAATGCAAGATATTTGTTATTATCATTATTACCTATTATGTTTTCATTACTTTTAGGCAAATGTGAGCATTGGAAGAGCCAGATTAATAAAAAGGCAAGATTTGCTGCAATCATATGAGTCAATGAAACAAGATATTTGTAGCTAAACATTTTAAAATATATTTCTAGGTTAAGATTATAAATGGTACTTGATGATGATGGCTTTTTATGGAATTAAAATATGCTACCCTCATTACTGACTACACATTAGGAAGCAAAAATAATTGTTTGTGCATGTTTACAGTTCTCAAGTAGAAATCTCTCTTGGCCATGCTGTGAAAATTTAGTACGTTTTGTTCTTCTAAGTCCCCAGTCTAGGACTAGGTTCCCAAAGTCCATTTTATGTAAACTTTTTGGAACAGAGAAGATCTTTTTGTTCTTCCAATGAAAATAAAATAAAAGAAACAACCCTGCATGCTCTGGGAGTTTCCACTTCTTGTCTTTGCTCATACCTTCCCACCTGCCTAAAGGAGTTTGAATTTTCCTCATTTATCAAGGCCCAAGACAGTGAGTCCTCTGAGAGCAGAGAGCAAGTAATATTCATTTGTGAGAACTGCATTGTCCTCAGGTTTTCCAGCCCACCGGGCCATCCTTCCCTTTCATGTGCCAATGTGATGGCAAGAGCCTCCCTCTCATTCCCAGCAGGATAAGGGATCTAGCTTTCTTTCTGTTATTCAGAGGGTTCTGGAGGGGGATCTTTGGCACTGTTTGTTGCTTTGTCCTCGTCTAAGTGCTACTCCACATTGCTCTGGATTTCCCGTAAATGCTGGCACCGCACCCCAGATTACCCAACAAGAGGCTGTGACCTTAACACTTTGCAAAAGAGGAATAGGTAATACCACGTGTTGGAGAACATGCTCCTGGATGCCATCAGCCAGGCTGGCACAGGGGTTCATCATGATTTCTTCATTTCCACCTCCATTGCCTTCCTGTTGCTGAGACCTCTTTCCTTTTCCCTGTGGAATTCCCCTCAATCTTGCCCTTGGTTCTCAGAGCCCAAGCCCAGTACCCTTGCTTCCTTCTTCTAGTGGATGTTAAAGAAAGAAGAAGAAAAAAAATCATTTGACCTAATCTCTCAGAAACCTGCTGCTATCTGTATCCTCACTAATTTATACAATGAATATAGAATAATTATTCTTCTTTCTGAAGCTTTGGATTATTTTGCCAGTGTTTACAGTTGCCTTAAAGATGCAGAAAAAGGTGACCAGTAGCTATAAAACTGAAAGTACTCACCAGAGTGGTCTCTTGAGAACAAATGGAAAATTGGTTTTTCTGCCCTTAGAAGTCACAGGAAATAAATTGCTTTCTGGTGATTTAAAAATAGTGATTTTGTCTTGTTTTTAATAATCAGGAGTGAAGAATAACTTGCTATGCATCATCTCCAGCATAAACCTAGTTGATACTATGCACTGGATTCATGTTTGTTAGTGAATAACGATAAGTGGCGTTTATAGGCATTCCCTAATTGTCTTTGTTAAAAAGACACTTGTTTTTTTTTTTTTGAAAAGACACTTTGATTTTATTTCTTATTTTATTTTTTCTTTGATTTTTATTTCTTAATCACTTTGATTAACCAGAGCATTTTATATATACCTTTCTAACTTTTTAAAATCACTTTCTGACATGGATTATAGTTATTTGTGTCCATTTCACCTACTGTAAGTACATTGAAAAGAGTAAACATATGTTTTCATTATTGTATATTTCATCCACATACTGTAACTTTCCACATTTTCTATAATATGTTTTAGTGATTTAGATACCCAGGTAATTCTGTTTGTCCATCCATCTACCCATTCATCATTCATCCATCTGTTTCTTAGAGGGGCATGACAAGAGAAACATTTTGGCATATTACTTAAGGATGCAAGCTCCGGAGCCTCAGTTTCCCCATATATAAAAAGCAAATAATAAATGTACCTATGTCATAAGGTGATTGTTAGAATTGAATCAATAGATACATGCAACAGCTTAGCACAGGGCTGGGTTCATAGCAAACACTCAGTAAATGTTAGCTATGATTGTTGTTATTAATTCAAGAACAAAATGGAAAGTGTATATTTGTCAGGACATAGTGGGCATTGAGGGCAGGGAAGAATTAATCTTTATCTTACAGAAGTACACAATCTAGTAGGAGAGGCAGACAAGTCAAGGGAAACACACTGAGGGTACATAGTGCTTTTGCTCGTGTACAGAGTGAATGATGGAAGCAGAGGTGGGCTAGCCTGGGAACATGAGGCTGGGCCACATTAGAATGATGATGCTTAAGCTATATAATCAAGTTGAAGCCAAAATGTAGTTAGTTAGCTATAACGATGAGTAGAAAAAGACTTATTCAGTATGAATTATTGAGCAAAACAGGAAAAGAAGTAGTGAAATTGATAAAAAGTCATCTTCCAATGTAGATTTAAAGTTTGCAGGTGAGGAAGTAGTGATTATATAGAGCATTCTTGGTATTTTATATCATTTGGCAGGAGAATTGCAGCCCAGGGGAAGAGCAGAACCTCAGTGGGGCAGAACCCAGAAGAGGGGCCTTGTATGAATAGTGTACAAAGTTGGGTACGGTTGGAATCCACACCCATTCACAACTAGACCCGCTCCAACTTTATGTAGAGTGGGCACTGAAAATCAGTGGCCTTGAAGTGGCCTTGGCCTTGAAGCTGGCCTGTAAAGGAGAGAGCTCAGCGTGGAAGCTGTGGCTTTCTGTGTGTGTGGGAACACTGATTTGGGGTCATAAAGACTCCTGGTAGGAAGCAAATGCTTTATTTTTGTATGTTTTTGTTTTTTCTGGAAAGCATAGTTGACCTACAAGGTTAAATAGATTCAAGTGTATAGCATAGTGATTCAGCAATTCTATACTGTGCTCACTATATACTAGACACCATTTGTAAAGATACACTTTATAAATGGGTCTCTTGGTTGAGGCGCTGTACAGGTCTGATAGAGCCCAGCCTGAAGGTGACAAGATTTTTTTTTTTTTAAAGATTTTATTTATTTGACAGAGAGAAACATAGCGAGAGAGGGAACACAAGCAGAGGGAATGGAAGCGGGAGAAGCAGGCTTCCTGCGGAGCAGAGAG
>CM053616.1:9594949-9611474 GCA_028646535.1 Procyon lotor | reverse complement strand
TCCACAAATACTCCATATTGAACATGTACGAAATTATCTTCATTGTCTCTCTTTTCTTTTCCTCAGTCAACTCTTCTTGCCATCTTTAGTTTGGATAGTGTCAATGTTCTCTGCATTTGCTGCCTATATAATATCTATCTATATGTCTTTTTTTAATTAAAAATTTTTTTAAAAGGTGTTATTTATTTATGAGAGAGGGAAAGAGAGAGAACACATGTGTGAGTGGGAGTGAGCGAGGGGAGAAGCAGAGGGAGAAGGACAAGCAGACGCCCTGCTGAGCACAGACCCCCAACATGGGGCTCGATCTCAGGACTCTGAGATCATGACCTGAGCTGAAATCAAGAGTCAGACACTTAACTGACTGAGCCACCCAGGCCAGGCACCTCTTTCTTTCTTTCTTTCTCCTTTTTTTTTTTAATTGAAGTATAGTTGACATTAGTTTCGAGCATAACAATGGTGATTTGGCAGGTTTACACATTAAGATCAACACAAGTGTGGCTACCATTTGCCACCATATGACACTATTATGGTACCATTGGCTGTTCCCTCTGACTTGTCATTCTCCTTTCATCTTTTCTCATCTCTTTTGACCAATTTGTCAAAAAGTCCTGGTAATTATGTTACTTCGAAGTCTCCAAATGGGGCATTTCCTCCAATCCGCCATGTCACTTGTCCTGGAACAGGCTCTGGCTACATCGACCATCCCAATAGTTTCTTGCAACTGCCTCCATGCCTTCAGTTTCTTTTATACAGGCAAACAAGTTAGGCTTTGTGGTCATCCAGTCCTTGTTGAAACAACTCAGATCTATCATTGTAACATGAAAGCAGAAAGAAAATATGTGAACAAATGAATAAATGGGTGCAGCTATGTTCCAATAAAATTTTAATTATAGACATTAAAATTCTAATTTCATATAATTTTCATGTAACAAAATATTATTTTCACCTAAAAATCTTTAAAAAACATAAAGGCTATTTATAGCTCACAGAAAAACAGGTGTGGGCTACATTTGACTGGCAGAGTGTGTTTTTTTGTCTTTCTTTTCACTGCCATGACCTTTCCAACAACAGAAAGAAGTTTGAATTGCTCATCAACACACACTAGCCCCTTCATTGCATGTGTCTACAGCCTATATTTCTATTCTCATCTCTAGTCTTTCTCCCTGATTCTGATATTTCCTAGGTTTTTGTTACATTAGATTGTCATTTGTAATCCTAAAAGTACTTCAAGGACTTTAACACCTTTATGCCCTTTTGCATGTTATTCTGTCTTCTTCTTTCCATAATATGTCTAATTAGCAGACTTCCATAAGACACACATCATATGTTGCATCTTTATGATTGCTTTCTCTGAATCCACAACTCAGCAGAATTCATTTCTCTTTTATTTGTATTCCCATGGTACCTTGTACATTTGTGGTTTTTACCCATAGAGATTATCACATTGTGTTTTTAAAAAATTTACTTAGCTTTATTCTTCTTGGCTATGAGCCTCTTAGCGCATAGAAAAGTATTCTCTAAATCTTTGTTTAACAATAGAATGACTTAGCCATATTATCCCTTGTTGCTAAATTGCTATTACCATCCTTATTTTATTTCTAAGATTAAGTAATAGAGAAAACATTGGAGAAAACAATGATTTGCATAATCTGAAATATGCCAATATCCAAGTCACAGCAAAGAACTCTACAATTACTCTGTCTTCTTTTCTAAATCAGTAAACTTTATTATGGTTCTTTTTTTTCCCCCAAGGACTTTATTTTTGTCTCATCCTTTCTTGGAAAATATTCTTCTAGCTCAGAGTATCTGGTATGCTTAATATCAGCCTTATACAGAAAATCGAGAAGGCTCTGACATTGTGATAGAGGGCTCCCGGAGATATCCTCAAATATTTCTTTTACCTCCTGATTGGTATCTTACATTTCATACTGGAATATTCATCATTTTAGCTAGAATTGTTTTTTTTTTTTCCCTTTCTGAAATTGGTCCTAGTAAAAGGAAGCTATACCTGAGAGAAGCAACACATGCAACTTCTGTTAGTCATTTACATGTTCATATGAACTGGGCACGGGGGGGCCAATAACTTCCATATGGAAGATTTTGAACACACAAAAATCCTAAACCCTTTTGGGGTTGGATAAAGATCATTTTCTTGAAGATAATTATACTGTGTCATATCATGGCAAGAGCATCTGTATAGAGTAATAAATTTTGGTGATATTCTATCTCTTCAACATACAGTGTCCCTGAATACTAAGTCTTGGGGTAAGTTTGCATATACTTTTTCTTCATATAACAGAATGTTCCAACTTTCATGTAAGATGAACCCTATAATGACTAATAATGTTTTTTATGAAAAGAGTTCCTCTATTCCTCCAGTTTCCCTGTCACTTCAGCAATTATTGTGGGAACTGTTGCATTCAGTGTTAGTCTCTTTACTGTCATCTATATTCCTGGCATGTTTGACCTGAAGTGATGGATAGAAGTGTATTTGCTCTCATAGGTAGGAGTTGGAGGGGTAAAAGGAAGAAAACCTGTGTTTACCTCCTTGATACTTTATGGTTTTATAGCTGATATTTTTGGACTAGTAGATCCAGTAATGTGTTTTTTAGTTACTTTAGTTACTTAGTTACATACGATAACCTAATACTTTAGTTACTCTTTAAAGCTTATATATATATATATAATGTTTATATATATATAAGTGTTTATATATATATATATATAAACATTATATATATATGTTTTTAAACCTTTTTTTGTCTTTACTAGTGAGAATAATTATCCTAAAAGTGTTCTTTGTTGTTCATATTCCTTGATTCTTTCAAGATACAATATATCTTACTGACTACATTTGCAGTCTCTGAATCCCTATTCGTTTTTTTCTTCCTTAGTATGTTTTCTCTCTGTTGTTCAGAGTGGATAATTTCTCGTGTCCTTCATGTTCACTAATTCTTACTTCTGTCCTCTCCATTCTACTCTCGAATCCAATGGGTTTTTAAAATTTCAGTTATTGTATTTTTTAGTTCTCAAATTCTCCATTTGGTTTTTCCTTATGTTCTTTATTTCTGGGACTATTTTTTCACTTGCTAAATTGTGTTTATATTTGCTTTTCAGTTGCTTTAAATTTTTTGTGAGATATTTCTAATGTCTCCCTTATCTTAGCGTTGGCATTTGTTGATTGTCTGTTATTCACTTAAGCTATGATTTTCTTAGTTCTCAGTATGACAAATACTATTTCAATTGAAATTTGGACATTTGGGGTATTATTTTATGGAACTCTGGATCTTATTTAAATCTTCTGTTTCACCTGGCTTCCTTTGGCACCAATCCAGCAAGGGATGGGAGAGTCATGGCCTCATTACTGTGAGGTGTTGGTGGAGGTCTGGATTCTTCACTTGGCCTCCATTGACATGAAAGATTTGGGGAGGATTGGGAGAAGACTCTATTCATCTCTGTTGGGTAAGGATAGGAGTTCTGTTTTCTCCCTAGACCTTAGCTGATTCCTCCATGACTGGGAGGAGGCAGAGATGCCTTGTTACTTGGGTAGGGGGTGAGGTGAGTTGGAGAGATACTGACCTCCTTAATGCTGGGTGGAGACGAAAGTCTTGGCTCTTCACTAGGCTTCCTTGACACTATCCCAGCAGTGAGGAGGAGGGGGGTTCATAATTGGGGCAGTGCGGTGGAGGGGGGTCCCTAAATGGGGCATCCTCATTTAGATGCCTACATATTACTACTAGATGCTGGTTGGATGGGAAGGGTTATTGTCAAAAAGTTTCTTTCTGGGCTCTCCCTTTCCTGATTCTTTGGCTTTAGAGAGCAGGCTTTAGCTAAGGCTTTCAAAATGTGTGACGTCATTGATATACCTGGGTTGCTGGTTTCTCTAGCTCCAAATCTGGAATATATGTGACAAAAAACCACATGGAGCCAACCATTGCATCACTTCTTGGGACCCAAGACCCCTAGCCAGTCTTACTTCTTCTCTTCATCTTTCAGAGTCTTCTTATATTTCTTGATAGGTGTATATACAAAACGTCTGGAGTTTTTAGTTATACTCAGTGGGAAGAATAGGGAAAAGTACTTGTATTCCATCTTTTCAAAAGCAGAAGTCAGACAACTGAGAATTCTAACTTATGTGAAAATACTTCTGAATATTTGAGGTTTGGGCACATTTTCAGCCATATTAAGCCAAATTACTCAAATAAATATAGTAAACTCTTTTTTCCCCAACCCGTGATATAGATACATTATATCACAGAGGTGGAAAAGGAAAACACTTTCTAAATTACTCACGTAACAAGCTGATACTATCTTAATGAGAATAATTTTTATTTTATCATGACATTTAATAAAATACTATTCATGTTTTAAGTCCCAGTTGGATATAAAATATATCTGAGATATATTATCTGAGGTAATATATATGAGATAGTCTACATATTAAAGAGGTTGAATAAGTTGTATTAAAAGTGAATTTGAATTTAGATGCGTACATATTTTTACCAAAGGAGAAAATTACAATGCATGTTGAAAATAACCAGATGGATAGACTTTTTTTTTTTTACCTTCAACCAGTAGCCTAAAAATAAACCAAGACAAAATTTTCATAGGAATGAATCAGTGAGTCTAACACAAAATGTATCAATTATAGTGAAGCCACAGTATAAGTTTTCAGCACATTTCACATATCATAGCATTCTTGATCTTAAATTCAAATATTGCATAAATACTTACTAAATATTTACCAAGCAGCCACAAGCTGCCTAAAACACTATCGGATGTTATACAGGACAAGTAAGTGTTTGTGTATCTACTCTGCTTAGCCTCTTGGTCATCCTTTTTGTGTGTCTGTAGCCTATGGAGGCTTGGGTAGCTGTCTATAGCTATGACGCAGCTCTTCGAGCTGTAGTGCTAATTGATCTGTGTAGAAGCCAGTCTCCCATCTGGCTGGAGTGTCAGGGCATCGCTGTATTAAACTAAGGCAGATTGTTTTATATAGCAGGTCTTGCAGAGTCATGCTAGTGTACCTTTGGAAGATTTTGATTATATGAGTACTTACACCAGTTGCTTATGCCCATAGCTGTCTTGAGCAGTCCAGTGAGAGTGTTAGAAATTAATCCTGTGGCAAAATTCAGTGGATCAAACTGAATTGCTGTTAGGAGTCTCAGAATGCAAAAGGAAAACAAAATAAGAAAGAACCAGAGGGAACCTTCACTGGGTAAATTCCCTGATAGCCCTGTCAAGGAGGTGTGGACTTTTTTGAACTAGTCCCTAATCAGCTCTATAGACATGGTCTATGAGCTTTAGTGGACATGCTTTCATGTCTTCTCTTAAAAGCAAAGTAAAGCAAGGCCCTTCTAGGTACTGTTAACTTCCACTGAGAGGCTGTAAAAGAGCTAGCAACTGCAGATGCTTTTTTAATGTTCATTGACTGAAATCCCAAGAATAGCAGGCACTCAGTTTATGAAGCTTTCATTGATGTTGTGTGTCTCCCCAAATGCACAGTTTGTGTTATGAACAAGAGCCTCCTCTTGATGTTGATTCGTTGCAAATCTATACCATGAAGAAAAAAGATACTACTGGAAAATGTATTGAGGAGGTCAGCTAAGAATAGTATATCATATTTATGGTTTCTTTCTTTTCAGTGCTATCAGTACACTGAAGCATTATGTTTATGTTGAGGGGGAGTAGATTGGCAAAGGGAATGGATTAAAAGACATTTATGTATCTCGTATTTTATCACTGGTAGGTTATTTCTGCTTAAAAGTATGTGATTTCATGAAACCGCTTTTTTTTTATCTTTACATTTTAAGAATTGACTTATAGTGGACATATAACATTGTATTAGTTTAAGGTGTACAGTATAAGGATATAGGTAGGTATTGAGAAATGACTCCCTGAAGATCAGTTAACCTCTATCATCTCACAATAGTTATAGATTATTTTTTCTTGTGATGAGAACTTTTAAGTTCTACTCTCTTAGCAACAAAACTGATTGCTTCTAAATAAATGTATCGAATTAGTGTTGTTTCCTATGAAGAGATAATGCTTCCAAATGCTGCCATTACAGAAATATCCTGGGCTTCCTGGTTTCTAATTGCTTTCTATAGTAAATACATGAAAATGAACATCTTCCACTGTAACAAATCTTCAGGTTTTGGAGGTAGGTTGTAAATTCACTTGAGACAAAGTTTTTTTGAATTAAAAATATGTATAATATTTGAAAGCTGCCTTGTTTAAATACTAGGAACTGGAATACTTATATTACTTGGAAGCCAATCACTAAGCCAATTTCCTACTTTGTGTTTTATTATGTAAAAGTTATTTAGTTTTCTACATGATGAATTGATTGACTCTTTTGACTTTTTGTGATGAGTTAAACATCAGTGATGCCACTGAAGGTGTGTGGAATGCTCACTAGAATGCCTTCTCTTGTGACTTGGAAACAATTGCTTTCTTGATCTTGGGCAAATTGTAGTTACTGCTGCGGATAGGGACTTATGTCCCCCGTAAAAACTATATCTCAGTGCCACTGCCTTCATCAGGAGCATACTGTTTTATGCTTTTTTTCTTTTCTGTCTCTAGCATTCAGAAATTCAAGCCCCAGTTTTGGTGGAAAGTGTTTTGAAAGAGCAGAGCATGGTGAATTTTGTGCTACACTCCCTATCTTGTGCATAACCCAAGGCCAACTCTGTTCTGTGCTACACCGGCTATCTGTGTATAACCCCCACATGACTGGCTCCTGAGAAAGAAACCACAGAATGTTAGAATGTTAAAATATTGCATAGCCCGTCCTTGAGTTAGCTTGAGTTAGAAAAAAAAAATGTATAAAAGGACATCTCGCCAACTGCGCATACGGCCTGTGACCAACCGGCACAAGCCGCGAGCATCACCCCACCAACTGTTACCAAGCCCCCTATAAAACTGCACGGGCCTCCTGCCTAGATCTAGCCTCCCTACATCACGCCGCTGCATCGGTGAGTGTGGGGACTGAGCTCGAGCTAGCTCCAATAAAGGCTCTTTTGCTTTTGCATCGGACTGGGCTCCCTGGTGGTCTTTGGGGATCTCAAAATCTGGGCATAACAGTTTTAGAGTTTGTTGTCTTTGAGAGCATGTCTTCAGGGGCACCGGGATGGCTCAATTAAGTGTCTGCCTTTGGCTCAGGTCATGACCTCAGAGTCCTGGGATGAAGACCCCCTTCAGGCCCTCTGCTCAGTGTGTGCAGTCTTACTTCTCTCTCTCCCTGCCCCTCCTCCTGCTCATGCTCTCTCTCTCTCTCTCTCAAATAAATAAATAAAATCTTTAAAAAAAAGAGTGTGTCTTGAACCATCACTTTAAGAGAGAAAATTGTGTACTTGAAAGTACCAAATCTGACCTTTTCAAGTTTTCTGTCCTCTGAGTAAGATTATGATCACATGTTTCCTAACTTCCCCCTTTTTTTTTTTTTGTAAGCACTGTGGTCTGAAGAAGTCACATGAATGACTTTAACAAGATTTAGGGAAATAATGAAAAAGATGTAAACAAAGTATGATGGGAGGTCAAAAGGGGGGCCCATTCCCTGTGCCTGCTAGGATTGGGAAAAGTTTTGTGGAGACAATCCCATTTAAACTAACTTCCACAATAGCAAGTGAACGTGGAGGAGGGGGTTCCTAAGAGGAAGAGGTAGTAGGTGCAAAATCAGAGCAGATTGAAAGTAAATTTTTTTTTGGACAATGGAAAATCATGTCATAATGGGATTAAACCATGATGTGTATGTGTGTGTGTGTGTGTGTGTGTGTGTGTGTGTGTGTGTGTGTGTGTGTGTATGTGAGAGAGAGAGAAAGAGAGAGGTGTAGGATGGTAGTGGACAATATCCATGGCTGTAGATCTTAGAGTGACAGGAGATGTAGAGAACAGTGGCTGCTGATCTGTGTTTTCCACTGCAAAATATAGCATTTAAAATTTTCAAAGAAAGAAATGTCTCAGTAGCATCCTCTGAGTTTAACTTAGTTGGAAAAGGATGGGTCTCAGGGAGACCCGTAGGTCTCAGGGAGAGCCCTAGGGCTCAGAAAATTGGAATGAGTTGCTCCATGGTTCTGGGAAGAAAGTCACAGGTCAGTGGAGATTTGCTCTGCTACTTACTTACATAAGATTTAGCAAGTAATTGTGGCCCAGAATTGACCTTTATTATTAGTCTTAACAGTTAAGCTAGGGCTAACTCTGTATAACTGTATAAAGCCATTTTTTAAAAAATAGAGTATAGAATGCTTTCTGCATTTATTTCCTGAATAAATTATTTTCTGCTTTCTTTACCATGAATGCTGCTTTGTTCTCTTTCTGGGCTTCGTTGTTTGCTTTTTGTAGTCCTTTTTCAACCTAGTGTTAGTTGTTCAAACACTGCAAGAAAATGTATCTAGGATCTTGTCAGTCACCTGCCAATGTCTGGCATGGACATCTGCATTTTTTAGACGCTGTACTGGGTTCATGTTCTTTCTGGAACCTAAGAATATGACCTTGTTTGGAAATAAGGTTATTTAAGTGTTATCAGTGAAGATGAGACCATGCTAGAGTAGGGAGGATCCTTAATCCAAAATGACTGGTGTCCTTATGAGAAGAGAGGAGACACAGAGAGACACAGCATGTGACGATGGAGGCAGAGACTGGCCAGATATATCCACAAGTGAAGGGATGCCACGAGTTGCCAGCAACACTGGAAGCTGGGAGAGGTGCTTAGAACAGGTTCTCCCCTAGAGCACAGAGCGAGCACAGTCCTGCTGGCACCTGGCGTTCAAACTTCTAAACTTGAGAGAGAACTGTGAGAGAACAAATTTCTGTTGTTATAAGCCCCCTAGGTTTTGGCCCTTTGTTATAGCAGCCTATAATTAGTACAGGTGCCCTTGGCTTCTTCGAACAATTCAGGGCTAAAAGCCCCTGATCATTGTAGACTTTGCAAATGCCTGTTTAGACATTCAAGGGATAGATAAAAACAGAATTGGAAAGGGTGGTGTTAAAGACTGGGGGACATAAGCACAATCTGATTAATATGGTAATTTAGATTGCTACCAAACAATCAGAAAGTTAAATGGATCAGTCTTCATCTGATTCTTCAAGATTTGTTGACTATGAGAGGCAGGCTTTAGAAAGTTTAGTTGATGGGGGGGGCGGGGAGAGAATGTAGCCATTCGTATCTTGTAGGATTATTTGGATTTGGAAGCTTTGCCCAGTAAATGGTCAAGGTCAAGTGATTCCAGTATGAGCCAAGATAGAGCTTGGCTGACATTTGAATCTGGTGCCAGAGTTGGCCATTTGCTGAACTGGGTTCTGTATAAGTTTTCTAGGGCTGCCATAATAAAATACCACAGACTGGTGGCTTAAGCAGCAGAGATAGATTTCCTCACAAATAGAAGACAATCAAGGAGGCTAAAAGTTAGAGATCGGGGGGACAACAGAATTGGTTTCCTCTGAGGCGTCTCTCCTTGCTTTGCAGATGGCCACCCTCTTGCTGTCTCTTCACATGGTCTTCCCTTAGTGCACTCATGCCTCTGCTGTGTATCCAAATTTCCTCTGTTCATAAGGATACCAGTCAGATTAGATTAGACAGCCCTACAGCCCTGTCTTAACATAATCACCTCTTCAAACATTTTATTTCCAAATAAAGTCATATTCTTTTTTTTTTTTTTAAGATTTTATTTATTTGACAGAAAGAAACACAGCGAGAGAGGGAACATAAGTAGAGGGAATGGTAGTGGGAGAAGCAGTCTTCCTGCCGAGCAAGGAGCCCGATGTGGGGCTTGATCCCAGGACCCTGGGATCATGACCTGAGCCGAAGGCAGACGCTTAGCGACTGAGCCACCTAGGCACCCCATAAATACAGTCATATTCTGCAGTACTGGCAGTTAGGACTTATACATATGAATTTTGGGGAAGGGTTTAAGATAATTGAGATGTATTTCTGTGTCTCATATTGGGAAGAATGAAATTTGAAGAGGAATAATATCACAGAAGAATGAATAATATTGACACTCGAGGATATCAGTCTAACATATTCTGTGGTTAAATGAGTGTTCCTGAGTTGATTCTTAAAATGAAAAATATCTTCCATTGGATCATCCAAGGGTATTTTGCCATATATTTTCTCATAAATGAAACAGCAGAACAGTAACTGAAGATATTAAATGAGATCAGAGTCACTGACATTGACTTCAGAAAGAATTTAGGTTCTTTATGACACTTCCAAGTTTTACTCTTTTCTTTGATTTCTTATCAGAATTGTTTTATTTATCTGTATAAATGCTCAGCAAGAACAATGCAGGGATGTCATGATTCTCATTCCCATCTGGAAATGTAATAGCACAGTGCACAGTGTCTGCCCAGAAAGAACAAATACTAATAAAGCTTCTGAGAAGAATGATTTAGATAAAGTGTCACCCCAAGGGTTGTGAAATGCGGATTCTACAGTGTTCTTACATTAAATACATATTGTACGATTTATCTCTAGCCTTTTAATCCCTTTTAATCCTATTGTTGAGTAACTGAAAGACCATCCCCTAAAATATATCCCCTTATTGAGTGTCTCATCAAAATTATGCCATAATAGAATACGTGTCACTTGGCATCATCAGCAATATGATAGAGAAGATACAAGTGGAGGGGCAAAATCAGAGCTCCAGCTAGGTTAGTGGTATCTGAGGGATGTAGGTCTAGAAAACAGGACACCTTTTCCAGGAGAGTAATACTAGTTCATTTTATGGAATGTGCCAGGCATTGTTTTAAGTGCTTTGCAACTGTGAACCTTAATAAAGTAGGTGATTCTTATATCTACTGTTAGAGGAAGAAATGGAATCACGGAAGGGCTAAGGAAGTTGCCTGAATTACACATCTAGTAAATGACAAAGTTGGAATTTGAGGACAGGAAGTCTAATTACAGAGTCTACGCTCTCAACCATCCTGCTCTCGTCCTTTATAAAGGCAAGGCTAAAACCCTCTTGTTACCACTAAACAAGGGTGTGATCAAAGGGGCATCAAGCCCAAAGGCAAGGAGAGAAGTACCAAGAGTTCTTTAGTTTAGAACAATAGGCCGAGTTTGGAATCTGGGTGGACTATAGTAAGGGATGATGAGCTTCTTTTAAAAAAAATCTAGTTGACAAGTATAGGAAACTCCCCATAGAAAAGAGGCTTATTGAAAAATGAGCCTGGGGCGCCTGGGTGGCTCAGCTGTTAAGCGTCTGCCTTGGGCTCAGGTCATGATCCCAGGGTCCTGGGATCAAGCCCCATATCGGGCTCCCTGCCCTGGGAGCAGGAAGCCTGTGCCACAACAACAAAACACTGCACTGTTGCAGAAACTCTAGTTTTTATAGCATCTTTTAGGTAGTTTATAGAAAATGAGCTCAGTGCAAATGAATGTGCTTAGTACTCTGGTAATCAATATGAGAATCACCTCATGGGTCTTTAACTATCACCCATAAGGGTGACTATGTTTTAATCTGTCATTTATAAGTTGAGTAAAAAGGTGTAGAATCATAGCTCCTGAATGTTAAAGCATATTCAGTTTTCAAATGAAAATCCATTTACTTTTATTTGTTTAATCATGGAAGTTGGATTCTAATTCCCACTGGAATATTTCTTACAGGAAATATTTCCACTTTGAGCTGGAGTTAAATTGGCTACCTGTTTTGGATTTTGCAAATTTTTTTTGCCATTGAAAATTAAGTTAGATTTTTCTGTCTACTTTTCCAGGAAAAATTCCTCTTTCTGAAGGTTGTGCTTTGCTCTGGTTAGTGTCTGGTTCCTTGGAGTGTGGGTAAAACATTCTTACGGTCTTGCTTTTATTTTACAGTACTTTCCACATTGTAAAATCAATGAAATCCTTGTTTAATTTCAGTTCGAAATATATGATTTTGCTCTGATTGCTTAAGAAGAATGCCTTATTAAGTCTCCTTAATATTTTTCTGTTAAGACTAAAGAAATTCAGCAGATATTTATTAAATGACTAATATGTGCAAGGGATTTGCCATGTACTTCAAGTCTTAAAAAAAAGGGGGGAACATTTTTGTATCTTCCCTATTTCTGTGCCTTCAAATACACCAAGTATAACATATACCAAAAATATTGGCTGATTAATATCTAAGGGAGTTGAAGAAGGAAAGATTCTGATTAATATACTTAGAAAATCCAGGGAAAGACACTGATTTACCTCTATTTTTTCAAAATGCTTTTCAATCATTTATTTTTGTTTTTTTTCCCTACAATAATATAAAGTAGATTAGTGTTTGAATCCCTATCTATAAACAAAGAAACACTGGGAAATGTGAGCTACTCAAGTCCAATCCCAGAGGCAAGTGTGAAATAAACATCCTGTTTTAAATTTTATAGATGGCATAAAGATTCTTGTCTGTTTGCTGCTCTGTCATCAGTAATGCCAGATTGCTTGTGCCTTATTCAGTGGACCCTCTTGGCATTTAAGCCTGCCTCTGCTGCTGATGACATTTTATTGCCATCTGTGAATACTCCCCGCAACTGAAGGGACAAAGTGATATCAAACACTGCTTATTTCAGAGCTTCTCGTTGCTTTTCCCCTTTGCTTCCATGTCTCACCTACTTGAAATGCAATTGTTTTTGCTCACTTAACCATTCTAGTACTCGCCGTTCCTCCCCTAATTATTTTCTCCCTGTATATACACCAGCCTCCAGAAGTATCTAATTACATCTCATCTTCCAATGTCTTTAAAGCAGTTTCTGTGGATGGCATAGGTAAGATGTTTGCTATCATGCTCACTAGACAGCAACATGTGAGATTGATTCTCAGGTCTCCAGAAAAATTTGAAAACTACCTAGCACCACAGATTTACAATTATAAATTAAAATTAAGGTAAACTATGGCCAAGAATGACTCTGATGGAACAGTTATGAAGTTACACTAAAGAATTCTTTTTGACTTTGTTGCTGTTGTGGTTAAGGCTGCAATTTTTTTAAGTATTTATTACAGTATTTTTAAAAATGATGTCATTTGGAACTACATTATTTGGCTGCCACATCATCCTCATCATCAGAGTCAATGGCAGATAAGGTGTTAAAAAATAATTCAAACACCTGGGGTTCAATGGATTACTAAAGGGAACAATTTTAATCCATTTTAAATCATCTCCAGTTAGAGAGGATTGATTATTCACCATATCTCACTGTCAAAGGAATGCAGCATTTCAATCTATTTTTTTTTGGTTGACTAGATATTTTAATTAAAAATGTCATTAATACCACCAGTGAAATTTTACCATAATGATAAGCTATATGTGGTTAATAATGTACAACATAAGGTAATAAGACATTGCCAAACTGTTGGCATGTATGAGTTTAATTTATCTTTATAATTATAAACAATTAGACAAAAGAAGTAATAAATATTTGATTTATTAGCATATTTGCAATTTTCAGGAAATAGCAAGCCATTATTTGCTCTTTAGTATAGCCATGGAATATAATAATAAATTAGCTTATATTAGATATTATTCATTATTATAAAGGAATTTATCAGGCTATTGCATTTTAAATATAATTTGCTTCAAATTGGAGTATATTCCAACTTATTTTTATAGTTTAATGGCATAGAATTTTAGAGACAAAGGTAAATTTTCAAAATACCAGTATTTCCATTTGGAGTTTTTTACATTTGTTAATTGTTGAAAATCTACTAAACTCTTCGGACTCTCTCTTGCCAGAAAAATACACTTAGCCACAAGAACAGGCATACATGCAAAAATATGCACATACTTTCAACCCTCGAATCCTCAGATTAAGAATACGTGTCCTATAGGAGCGCCTGGGTGGCTCAGTTGTTAAACGTCTGCCTTCGGCCCAGGTCAGATCCCAGGGGCCTGGGATAGAGCCCGCATCGGGCTCTCTGCTCTGCAGGAAGCCTGCTTCTCCCGCTACCATTCCCTCTGCTTGTGTTCCCTCTCTCGCTTTGTTTCTCTCTGTCAAATAAATAAATAAAATCTTTAAAAAAAAAAAAAAAGAATACCTGTCTTATAGGATGTGGAGTATTATCTAGAGTAGAATTAATATTTAAAACTAATCAAACTAAAAATTAATTATTAATTAATAGTTAATTAAATCATTATAATAAAGCCAATGATTTAATGAAGTCATTAAATTTGGGTTATTTTTATTTTAAATTATTAATTTAAATCTAATAATTAAATGAACATTTCCTGAATTTGTTAATCCAGGAAAACTTTCTGGTAATAAAAGACCTGAATCTTTTTAGATTGGCCCCACCAATCATGTTAAAAATTTAGAACAACCAACCAGAAAATATATCCTAGTAAGACTATTAGACTTTTAGATAAAAGATCCTTAGGGCTTACATATTAGACCAAATAATTTGCAAGGGCAAGATAATGGTTGTGGCCTCAGACTTCCCAAAATCATCGTTTAAAGCAAGGCAAGAATGGAGCAGTATTTTTAAGAAATTTAAGGGAGAAAGGTGTTAACTGAGGACTTTATATCAAATAAATTCTGTGTCTTCTTTCTACTAGGGAATTCTTTTGCATTCTTAGTTCCTGAATTCCTAATGGTATTAAACATCTGTGTATTCTCTTTTATGTCCATTTGTCCCAAACCACCTCTATGTCCTCTGTGTGCGTATGGCTTGAGATCATCCCATGACAGAGAACAAGAAATTCTATATGTATGTGCTATTACCATGAGTACGTATTTTAATTTACATATTAAATATTCTGGTAAAATCAGAACTGCTTAGGGGCGCCTGGATGGCTCAGTTGTTAAGCGTCTGCCTTCGGCTCAGGTCATGATCCCAGAGTCCTGGGATCGAGCCCCACATCGGGCTCCTTGCTCAGCAGGAAGTCTGCTTCTCCTGCTACCATTCCCTCTGCTTGTGTTCCCTCTCTCGCTGTGTTTCTCTCTGTCAAATAAATAAAATCTTTAAAAAAAAAATCAGAACTGCTTATAAGAAGTTTTCAATTTTGAAAGTTTTAATCCTATGTGAATTTAAACACTATATTAAAAAAGTACACAAAGGGCTTTTGAAAAAATATTCTTGAATCTTATGTGAAAAGAGGTAATAGAAGCAAATTTAAATGTTCATGAAATCTTTATTTATGTAGGATGCCCATTATTATTCACTCAGTAAGAGACATAAGTTTTCTGAGAAATTTTTGGAGGTCCTTTTAGCATTGTTCTGATTACAAAGAGATTGAATCTCAGTTTATGATATATCTTTGGTATCTGCTTTCTAAGGTACAGTGACCAGGAGCATAATAATGGAATGCTGTTTCTCATGGAGCCTATTTTTATATTCTGAGCATTTCCCCAATTATTATTTTAACCAAACTGTTTGGTATAGTTCACCAGACTATATGATTGATATAAATCTGGAATTATTGGGGATTCTTATCAGTATCTGGCTTAGAGCATTTCCTTCATGAACCTAGAATTTATATCTTTAAGCCCTTCACAACTATTACCTTATTTAGTGCTTCTAAAAACACTCTGTATTTTATTTCTAATTTACAAAGGCGGAAATTTAAGCACAGGCTAACACAAGCAATTAAATGGTAGAAATGAGATTTGATCACAGGCATTCTGCCTCCAAAATTTGTGCTCATCAAATTAAATAGATGAAAAGGTAGACTTACAACTAAATCTTGAATAATGTTTAAAATGCTGCTATAGACTGAATGTTTGTGTCTTCCCCAAATTCTTATGTTGAAATTTAATCCCCAATGTGATGGGATGTGAAGGTGGGGACTTTGGAAGTTGATTGGGTCATGAGAGTCTCATTAATCCGAATAGGATGAATGCCGTTAGAGAAGAAAAGCCAGAGATCACCCTTGCTCCTTGGGCCACATAAGAACACAGGAAAAGACTGCTGTCTATGAACCACGAAGGCGGTTCTCACCAGACGCTAAATCTGCTTGGGCCTCCATCTTAGACTTCCCAATCTCTAGAACAATGAAAAATAAACTTCTGTTGTTTATAAAACATCTATTTTGTTATAGCACCTGGATGGACTAAGAGAAATCCCTTATAAAAATCCCATGATTTTTTTCTTACACGTGGTGAAAGAGCAGAGCAAGGCTAACTCCATTTTGTGCTATACCCACCATCTTGTGTATAACCCTTACATGACCTGCTCCTGAGAAAGGTCACAGAATGTCAGAACATTGCTTAGCCGGCCCTTGAGCTAGTTTGAGTTAGCCGATAGGAATGCTGAACCCCTGACCGCCACAGGATGTAAACCCCGCCTTTTGCTCGCCAATTCTGACCAGAGTGATAGGCTAACTCAAACAGCTACTATAGGGCAAATTGCAATTCAATTGGCCACCTGTGTGTGGCCTAACATCACTATGCAACTTTCTGTGTGTGTTACAATCTCATTGGCCACTGGCCCCTATAAAACTGCGGCGCTTTTTGAAACTAGCTCTCTTTCTCTATATCATGCTGCTGCATAGGTGAGTGTGGGAGACTGAGCTCAAGCTAGCTCGAATAAAAGGCTCTTTTGCTTTTGCATCAGACTCGGCTCCCTGGT
>CM053616.1:9581011-9594449 GCA_028646535.1 Procyon lotor | reverse complement strand
GGATTTAGAGAACTTGACAGCTTCAGACTGATTATCCTTAGCTTCATATCTCTAACCCTAGTTTTATAGAGTGGAAAGTAATTGCTTTTCTTTTGTATTCAACCCTGCCTCTGTTTACCTTGGATAGCTTTATTTGCATTTCTATCATAAAACCTCACTTAAAAGAGCTATTTATAAAAATTGGCAAGTGATAAGTACTCTGAAAGAAATGTTGAATGTTAAGGATTTTTTTCCCTTTCGCTCCATAGGCATTTATCTTTTCCAGGAAACTAATAGGACTCTCTCTTATTCACTACTTCTTTATTGATGCCTATAAGGCCTGACACAGAGCAAATAGTCCGTGTTTATTGAGGAATGCATTGTTGGAAGCTAGATACCACTATTCAGAAGTAAGTGGGAAATGAGAAAGTGCTAAAGTAGCCATGGAGGAGATGGAGGAATTCTGCACCGAATAATTTTGAATTGTATATTGTTGCTAGGTAAAACAAAGTTGAGGAAACTGCCATGGCCATATTTTCTGGAATGTGCTAGATTGTGACCAAGTGTTGCCTCAGAACCACATAGTTTTTAGAGCCTTCCACTGTGACTGATTTTTGTTATCAGTCTGTAAATGTTCCTGTTAGAACTGTGGGTAATATTTTTGGTTATTGTAATAGATTCTCAGTTGGATTCTAACTAGTTCAGACTTTATTTAGCTCATGCATCTGATTAACAAGACACCGCCAGTAGACTAATAATACAGAATTGACATTAGAGGATTATTCTGTTTGTTTGGATTATGGCTTTTCTTCCTTTAAACCAATTCCTTGTCCATGATTTTTCAAAGATGGTAGAGTAGAAGTTTATTAAATTTTTGTTCTTTACATTAAACACAAATACTTTTATTATGAAGACATAAATTCAGTTTTACTCATTTTTGAATATTCTGTGTATGGGATCATATATTGTCTGTTTTATTCATAATCCATTCCACTATCCTTTCAATATTTCTTTACTAATCAGACTAAAAACCCCAAATCTGCAATTTTCAGACTTCCTTGAAAGAATAGTGGAGACATGTGGACTTAGTTTCTAACAATAATACATTCTTTTAATCTGTTATCTTCTGATCCACGTTATGCTTATGAAATTCACCCATGTTGTTGCATATTACTATAGTATGAACATTTTCTTGGATGTTTAGTGTGAAATAGAATGAATATCCTTTAATATACTTATTTATTCTCTTGATTGATATTGAGTCACTATTTTTGATTTATACAAATAACATTGCTTTGAACAGTCTTAAACACATCTATGCTGCGCATTCACGTGGGGTATGTATCTGAAAGTAACATTTTTGGATCATAGAGTATGAGTATTTCCAACTCTAAAAAATAATGCTAAATTGCTTCCCAAAGTGACATATGGATTACACCCCCACCTTTAGTGTACGAGAGCTCCTGTTTTATCCCTGTCAACACTTGGTATTGTCAGTTTATTTTTAAAGACACTCTGGTGGCTGTGTTCTGATATTTCATTGTGATTTTATTTATTTATTTTTTAAAAGATGTTATTTATTCATTCAAGAGATAGAGAGCGAGAGAGAGTGAGAGCATGAGAGAGGAGAAGGTCAGAGGGAGAAGCAGACTCCCTGTGGAGCTGGGAGCCCGATGTGGGACTCGATCCTGGGACTCCAGGATCATGACCTGAGCAGAAGGAAGTCGCTTAACCAACTGAACCACCCAGGTGCCCTCATTGTGATTTTATTTATTTTTTAAATTTTTAAAAAACATTATTTATTTACTTATTTGACACAGAGAGAGAGAGAGAGAGAGAGAGAGAGAGATCACAAGTAGGCAGAGAGGCAGGCAGAGAGAGGGGGGGAAGCAGGCTCCCCGCTCAGCAGAGAGCCCTATGTGGGGCTCGATCCCAGGACCCTGAGATCATGACCTGAGCCAAAGGCAGAGGCTTTAACCCACTGAGCCACCCAGAAGCCCCCCTCATTGTGATTTTAATGTACATTTTTGTTTACTTAAGAGGCTTAGCATCTTTTATGTTTACTAGTTTATAAGATAGCCTGATTTGTAAAATGCCTGCTTGACACATTTGCTCATTTTTTTCTTATTGGGTTGTCTGTTTTATTGATTTGTGGGAGTTCTTATACATCTAGGGTCTAAGCACTTTGATTCTACATATACATATATGTATGTATTTATTTCTTCTTCCACTCTCTAATCTTTTCACTCTCATGATGGAATTGTTTGATAAACAGAAGTTTTAATTTTATGTAGTCCAATTTATAAATTGTTTTCATGCTTAGTGCTTTTGTGTCCTATTTAAAGCAGTTTTTCTACCTTAGCTCAAGATTCCTTGAATTTTACTATTTCATCTTTCAGATTTATTTCTGTAGTAGTATTGTAATTGCATTTTCTTTTATGATGTAAGGATCAAGATTCCATATGTATGTCTATTGACCCAACATTATTTACCGCAAAGGCGAATCTTCACCCACTGCTTTCCATAAATCAAGTGTCCATTTATAAGTTGTTTCTTAGTTGTGTATTCTGATTTCAATGATCTGTTTTGTACCTTTGTGCCAGTGATACCTTCTCTTATTTACCATCCCCTTAGAATAAATGTTGCCATCAAGTAAAACAAATTGTCCCACCTTGTTTTCTTTAGGAAAGTCTTACTACTCCTGAGCTTTTGCAATTCCATGTAAATTTTAGGACTAGTTTGTCAAGTTCAATGCACAAAACTATGGCATTTTTGTTGAGATTCCCTGAAATCAACTAGAGGAGGCCTGATATTTTCTCTACATTGAATCTTCCAATCCATGAATATATCTCTAATGTACTTATGCCTTATTCAACTTTTTTTTTTGTTTTAAAGATTTTATTTATTTATTTGATAGAGAGAGAGAGAGAAAGCGCGATCACAAGTAGGCAGAGAGGCAGGCATAGAGAACCGGGAAGCAGGCTCCTTGCTGAGCAGAGAGCCTGATGTAGGGCTAGATCCCAGGGCCCTCAGATCATGACCTGAGCCGAAGGCAGAGGCTTTAACCCACTGAGCAACCCAGGTGCCCCTGCCTTATTCAATTTTTTAAAAAAGATTTTATTTACTTATTTGTGAGAGAGAGATGAGGAGAGAGCAGGAGTGGTGAGGAGGGGCAGAGTGAGAGGGAGAAGCCTACTCCCTGCTGAGCAAGGAGCCTGATGCAGGGCTTGATGTGAGGCTGGATCCCAGGATCCTGACAGCATGACCTGAGCTGAAGGCAGACTCTTAACCTACTGAGCCACCCAGACGCCCCCCCCCCCGCCATTCAACTTTCTTAATTATTTCTTACAACTTTACAGGTACAAGTTTTGCATATCTCTGCTCAATTTTATTTCTAGGTACTTGCTATTTTTTATGGTATTGTATAAAATATTTGAAAACATTTTATTTTCTGACAACTGATAGTATATAGAAATACAACTAATTTTTGTATATGAAATATATATCCTGAATCTTTGTCAAACTCTTAATAATTCTAATGATTTATCTGTAGATTATTCTGGTTTTATTTATTATTATTATTTTTAAAGGTTTTATTTATTTATTTACCAGAGAGAGAGAGAGAGGGAGAGAAAGAGAGAGCATGAGAGTATGGGGGGTGGTGGGCGGGCAGAGGGAAAAGCAGACTCCTCCCTGAGCAGGGATCCTGGTGTGGAAAGCAATCTCAGGGTCCTGGGATCATGACCATGACCTGAGACAAAGGCAGACGCATAATCGACTGAGACACCCCAGTGCCCCTATTCTGGATTTTATGACATCATACATTATCATATAATCCTCAAATAATGAGATTATAATTGTTTACCTCAAATCTATATAGGTTTATCTGTCTATGACCATCATCTATCTTTATTGCCTGATTGTTCTAGCAAGGATCTATTATTATTATTATTATTATTTTAAACAGGTCATTTAGCAGATTTGGCAAATTCCCTTATTTTAGATTGAGTTTTACTAAATTCCTTTAATAAATCTTTTGAGATAGTTATGTATTTTTCCTTTCATGTGTTAAATTATAATGATTATCTGATGTTAAATCATCATTGCATTCATAAATAAACAGATCATCATTTAATGTTTTGTATATATTCATGTATTCATTTTGTTACTAATTTGATTAGGAATCTCACAACTATGTTCATAAGTAAAAATCTTATATCATTTACCTTCCTTGTTCTGTCCTTATCAGTTTGGTAACAGTTTTACTGGTCACATAAAATGATTGGAAAATGTTCTTCCTTTTTTTAATCTTTGGAATATATTTTGTGCTTGATATTTTTGCTTCGTTAAATATATGGCAAATTCACTAGTGAAGCCATCTGGGCCAGGAGTTCTTTTAAATGAAAGTTTTAAATATAGATTTAATTTTATTTTTTGTGGAAAGTTATGTTGTATTTTTTTCCCTAGGAATTTTTCCATATCATATACATTTTCAAATTCATTGGAATAATTTTTCCTAATATTCTCTTATTTTCTTTTAGTAATTTCATAATCTATTGTGATGTCTCCTTTTATAATCTTGACATTGGTTATTTGCTTTTCTCTTTCTTTCTGGTAAGTTTGGTTACTTTTAAATTCTGTTGATCTTTTCAAAGAACAAGCTTATTTTTAATCCTCTGTTGTATGTGAAGTTTAATTAATTTCTGCTCCTTATAATTTAATTCATTTTTCTTTATTCAGGCTTATTTTGCTTTTATCTTCTGAAGATAAGTCCTTACCTCACTATTTAAAATTTTTTTTCTTTTTTAATATTTTTATAGTTGTGGGAGTAAATCTTTAAATCCTGCTATACCTGTATGTCACAAGGTTTTATTTGTAGTATTTTAATTGTTCGGTTCAAAAATGTTTTCTTATTTCTGTTGTGTTTTATTTTTAAATTATTTTATATTTCCAAATATATAGGGTTTTCTTATTACTTTTTATGTTACTGATTTTCAGCTTTATTAATTACATGACTTCATCTCAAAAAATTTTGTTGGACTTCTTTTGTTGTTTTTTTAATTTATTTTTTTGAAAATTTCTGTTTTTATTATTGAAGTATAGTTAATATACACTGTAGTGATAGTTTCAGGTGTACAACACAGTGATTTGACTGTTCTGTACATTATGCAATGCTCACCACAATAAGTAAGGTACCATCTATCACCACACGATATTACTACAATATTATTGACTATATTCCCTGTGCTGTGTTTTTCATCCCTGTGACTTACTTATTTTATAACTGGAGATTTGTACCTCTTAATCTCCTTCTCCTATTGTGCCTGTCCTCCCCCTACAATCTTCTCTTTCTTTATGACCCAGCATATAGTCACTTTTTATAAATGTCTTATTTGACCTGAAAAGAGTTCTATTTTCTGAAGTTGTTAGGTAGTGTTCTTTTAAAAATACTTTAAAATACTTTAAAAAATTCCATTTTTCTTCTCATTAGCTTGGAAATTAACAATTTTTTTATAACTATTTTACCCTAAAGATTTCCTTCAATTATCATGGTCTAAGTTAATTGATACTTTTCATTATTTTGACAGATGATAAGACCTGATAATTCATAAGTTCTATTAATCTTCTCTCTTTATGTACTACTGTTGTTTTGTACTATAATTTGATATATATTTCAAAAATTTCCAAGAGTTATGATTGTTTTATATAGTTAATATTACTCTAAACCTACATATATACTTTTTTTTTCTGTCTCTTTTTCTCCATTTGTTTTTGCACTCCTAACTTTCAATATGGGATTGCTTTTTCTTTGCCTGAATTTCTAATTTGAGGAAGTGTGCCCACTCATTAAATTTGAAACCTCATTATATTCCCTGAAATTGTGTTATTACTCTGTTTTTTCAATTGAAGTGAGAGTGAGGAAAAAGTAGTTACCCTCTTATCAACTGGATGATTGAGTCAATGCTAGGGATTGATTTATATGAGTAAATACAGAATACTATTTATATTCAATGTGATTTTAAATGAAAGGCCTTTGGGTATCTAGGAGTCACACTGTGTTGGCCAAAGTTTTATGAGTTCTTCTCCACTTCTCTGGTTATTATTTCAGTTTGTTGTTATTTCAATTCCCTGCTGAATACTTCTGTTTCAAGAGGATGCCTCTGAGTGAATTGAGATGTTGAAAATGGAGATAATATGAAAATTGTTTATAGAAGTATTTGTAGTTTTTATCAATACTTATATTAACAGAAAGCTTTCAGAGAAAATAATAGTGGAGACTATTAGTTTAAATAACAAAAAGTGAGTACTTATTAATATGAAAACAAAAGTCTGTAGAGTTAGCAGGTAGCATATAGCCAGAAGAGTAAACAATCAATTTTGCATATATTGTGAGCTATGTGGTAGATAGGAATAAGACAATAAATACAAATTAAAATAAAAGGGAGCTTTAAGGGTTATAAATCAAAATTTTAAATCAATAGAAATTGCTCTTGGGAATATACCTATTGCTCAATAAAGTAATTATAACTCTACTTCATCTTGTCTTATGAAGCATCTAAGAGGATGAATCCTAAATAAACTATTGTGATTGGGTTTCTATAAAGTATGCTTTTCAGTGAATTTTAAAAGCAGTTCAATTTTACTTTATTCTAGAGCACTTAGGAAAAAAAATCTTTGTTTCTACAGCCAGTATGCCATCTACTAATAAAAATGCACACATGAATACAGTTATTAAAACAATTACTGGAGAACTTCACATTTTAAAATTTTTGGTCCAGTGTTTTGTTCATTCAGTGTTTGTTCAGTTTTAAAATGCTGTGGTGGGGGCACCTGGGTAGTTCAGTTGGTTAAGCATATAATTCTTGGTTTGGGGTCAGGTTATGATCCCAGGGGCCTGGGACTGAGCCCCATGTTGGATTCTATACTCAGCGGGAGTCTTCTTCTCCCTCTCCCTGCCACTTCCCCTGCTTGCACCCTGTCTTTCTCATTGTCAAATGAGTAAATAAAATCTTAGAAAAAAAAAAGCTTTAAAAAAAAGAACTTACTTTTTTAGAGCAGTTTTAGGTTCACAACAAAATTGAGAGGAAAGTACAGAGATTTCCTTTACACTTCCTCCCCATTATCAACATCCCCCACCAGAGTGATACATTTATTACAAATGATGAACCTATATAAACATATCATATTCACCCAGAGTCTGTAGTCTATATTACCTTAGGGTTCGCCCTTGGTGTTAGACGTGCTGTGGGTTTGTCTATAATGTCTATAATGACATGTATCCATCATTATGATATCAGACAGTATTTTCACTGCCCTAAAACTCCTCTGTGCTCTGCCTATTCATCCTTCCCCACCATCCTCAGCCCTCACACTGCGACTGATTTGTTGTTTTTTTTTTTACTGTTTCCATAGGTTTTTCTTTTCTAGATTGTCATATAGTTGGAATTGTACAGAAAGTAGCCTTTTCAAATTGGCTTTTTTTTACTTAGTAACATGGATTTAAGTTTCCTCCATGTCTTTTCATGGCTTGATAGCTTATTTTTTTTCAACATTGAGTAATATTCCATTGTCTGGATGTATCAGTTTATGTATCCATTCACCTACTGAAGGACATCTTGGTTGCTTTCAAGTTTGGGCAATTATGAATAAAGCTGCTAGCTATAAATATCCATGTGCAGGTTTTTGTGTAGGCATAAGTTTTCAACTCCTGTGGGAAAATACCAAGGAGTGAGTTTGTTCGATTGTGTGGTATGAATATGTTTAGTTTTGTAGGAAATAGCCAAACTGTCTTCCAAAGTGGCTGTACCATTTTGTATTCCCACCAGCAACGTATGAGAGTTCCTGTTCCTTCCACATTTGTTGTTGTCAGTGTTCTGGATTTTCATCAGTCTAATAGGTGTGTAATGGTTTCTTATTGTTTTTATTTGCAATTGCTAATGACCTATGATGTGGAAAAACTTTTCATATGCTTATTTGCCACCTGTATCTTTTTTTTAATGAGGTTTCTGTTAACGTCTTTAACTCATTTTGTAATCAGGTTGTTTTCTTATTGTTGACTTTTAAGAGTTTAATTGATTAGTTTTATCACCAGTATGAGGATATATGTATGATTTATGCCCATCAAGAACAAACTCCAAATACATTTACACTCTACAATGAATGACATTATATAATAAGATCTTGTTATTTAGCCTCAATACTCAGAAGCTGGAGTAAATAAATGGAGATTTCCATTTGTTTCTTAGAATAAGTAAGTTTTTATCTTAAACTTTAAAAACTAAAATTTTTTTTAGTTACTAAAGCTAGTAACAGAGTTACAGTTCTTGAAGTCAGCTTGAGCACAGGCCTAAGAGTTTGATGTCTCCATTCTTTTGGGGACTTACAGGAAGAATAAAGTTCTTCATAAAGTAAATGTGAGAAGTCAGTTTTGCAGAAAAATGGCTAATTTTCAGTGTATTTTTTCCATCTCTTTTTTTAGATTGTGAATCATAGATAATTCAATATGTCTCATTAAGACTGTAAATGAAAAAACTGAGATAGCATCATGCTTTTTTCTTTTTAAGATTTTATTTTTAAGTAATCTCTATACCCAATGTGGGACTCAAAGCCACAACCCCATGATCAGGAATCACACACTCTACCAACTGAGCCCACCAGGTACTCTGAAAACATCATGCTTTTGATGATTCTATGACTTTAGAAAAGTAGATATGCCTAAATAAAGTGTAGATTTTTCAACACTAGTGTGGAGAAAGTCCAAAAAGTATTTTTCTTCATTTGGGAGTTTTATCTGAACCAGTGGAATGTTCTCATGATTCATGAAAAAGGTAAAAATTCATCAGCTAGAAAGGTGCATTTGCCTACATGGAGAAAACTAGAAAAAAAGGAACAGTATAAAAACAGGAAGGAGGAAGGAGAAGAAGGAGAGGAAGAGGAGGAAGGGGAGAGAGGGATGAAGAGGAAGAAGAAGAGATGGAAGAAAAAGAAGAGGAAGACAAAGAAGAAGAGGAAGACAAGAAGAAGAGGAAGAAAAAGAGGAAGAGGAAGAGGAAGAAGAAGAGGAGGAAGAGGAAAAGGAAGAAGAAGATGACAAAGTGGATGGCAAACCTACAAACCTACAAACCTAGAGTCTATTGGACTGCTTTATCTGCTACCAAAGACCAGAGTTGGACTTATTTCAGTTTATGGCTGTAACTGTAAGAAATTTTTGCTTCTTTTCCTTCTCTCATCTTCCCTGATCCTGCAGGCAGTAGAAAAGGCAGGAATAACTGGAGAAGGAGTGTAAAAGTGCAAGGGAAAGGAAGAAAAGAAAACCTAACCAAACATCCTCAATTGCTTGTAGTGCTGGCATAGCAGGCCTAAGGCAGAGGAGAGATGCCATCACTTAAATACATTTCGAATATTTTGACTATTGCACCATATTGAACATTTAAATTATTGAACTCAACTCTTTTATGAATAGAAGTAAATGTATCGATTTCATTACTTAAAAATAATGAGACACATCATGGATCTTGCCATAAATTCCATCTAGTTAGCAGGAAAAAAACCTACCCACATGAAATTAATTTTAAGAGATTGTGAGAGACGAAAATAAAGTTGCATTATCAGGTATTCTATGATCATGCTTATTCAACCAAATCATTACACTTATCATAGGCATCAGTTAAAGAATATGGGTATGTCCCCCTTGTGTGTCTACTAATAATATCAGAGTTTACATGAAATAGAAAATAATTATGTGGGGTGCCTGGGTGGCTCAGTCGTTGAGCATCTGCCTTTGGTTCAGGTCATGATCCTGGAGTCCTGGAATCAAGCCCCACGTTGGGCTCCCTGCTCAACGGGGAGCCCGCTTCTCCCTCTTTCACTCCCCCTGTTGTATTCCCTCTCTTGCTGTGTCTCGCTCTGTCAAATAAATAATAGAAGCTTTTTTTAAAAAAAAGTCTATTTCTAGAAAAAAAAGAAAAGAATTATGTGAATGCTTACATGTTTCAGGCAACAAATATAATTTGCTTACTGGTGTTTTTTTTTTCAACAAAAGCTAAAAATTAAAATGCCTACTAGGTTCTTTTAAAATGGGAAAAATTTTTCATTAATGTTAACGTATTGTCCTTTTTATTTTTTACCAGTAATTGTTTTTATCTACAAATAGGGTTGTTGCAAAATTATTTGTCAAAAGAATTTTTATATGACATCGTTAGAAAATGAAGTAGATGACTTTATGAGAGTCTTGATTTTTAAATGCTGCTGAAAGACCAATCCCTATTTTCAACACTGCATTCCTCATTGATCAGGCTGCTGTGGACATTGGCAGCTAGTTTTATGCAGCCTGTCAGGTCCCATCATCCCCATGTCATCCAGCAGAGAAGAACATCTTTAATAATAATAATGGCATAATTAAAAACTGAAGAATTATTTGGGAAAAAAAACCTCTTAGTACAAGTCTATTACTCGGGTAATTCTGGAGAGACTCCCAGTTTACATTTTCATGCCAGTTTAAATTCTGTTATTGATAAAAAACTTTCAAAACTTTGTCACATTATTTTCTCTTACAGCAAAATCAAGATGTGTCACCAAACTATTTTCTATATATTTATAGCTGTATCTGTTTAAGATAAAGTGCCTTGTATGCATTTTTTCTTCACTTTTACTTTCTCCCATCTCTGTACGACCAAATTCTTGACCTTTATAAATGCAGTGCATGGTTTTGGGGACATATTTCTCTTATATTCCATAAAAAAATATACAAATGTATTCTTTTAGGTAGTTTTGAGATTTTCACATTTCCATTTACCACCCCCAATTTGTTTGCTTCACCCTTAGTCAATTAGTAAAATTCCTGCAATGATTATTTTATGATAGTGCATAGATTAAACATCACCTTAATCCTTGCATTTTAGAAACTTTCATGTGGCCTTCGCACATCATGGAATACTTGGCTGTGTGCGTGCACAGGACATTTATGCAGAGAAATGGACACAGGTAGATGGATGGATAGAATTAGGTATTATATAAAAAACACTGCTCCTAAAGTGTTATGTTTATTTTTGCCTAAATTTAACACAATAAAAAAGCATATGTTAAACTGAAGAAATTCCTACATTTAATACATATTTCTTAATTGCAAGACATTATTTCTTAAAATATTCTTTTAAGGCTAAGAACAAATATTAGGAGAAACTTAAGAGGTAGCGACAATACTCTTCTTTCTTTCTGCCTCGCCCCGCCTCGCCCCACCTCACCTCGCCTCGCCTCACCTCTTCTTTTTCCCTTCATTTGACAGAGAGAGACACGGTGAGAGAGGGAACACAAGCAGGGAAGTGAGAGAGGGAGAAGCAGGCTTCCCGCGGAGCAGGTAGCCAGATGTCACCTGAGCCAGAGGCAGATGCTTAATGTTGGAGCCATCCGGGAGCCCAGCGACAATACTTTTCACATACATTTCATTTTGAGACAGCTTTAATATTTTCTTGGTCTGATCAGCCATGGCATTGCTATTTATATACTTTTCCATTTGCTCTTTCCCCTCTTCCCTTTTCAGTAGTTCTATCAGTATTTTATATTGTACCAGAATACAAGTTTTGCTGTTCCTTACCTATAATCCCCATTGTAGTTTAGTGCGTACTTTAGAAAATGCTGATAAAACTGTGGATACTTCAGTTCTTTCACCACAGCTTCTCCAATGCCAAATTCCCTGATTTGACATAGAAGTTTATCCCATCCCACCCTCTTCCTCAAGGAGGCCTTGGATGCTATACATTTTTAATTTTTTCAAGATGTTAAATTTCTTAAGTTGTATCTTGACTACATATAACAGTACTGTGTCACTCTCCCCTTTCCCTCCCCCACTTCTAACTGTGTAGAGGTTGTTCCAATGTATTTAATAATTTGTGTTTGGAGAAATGGTCTCCACAAGAGCAGAAAGGATTTTTTCCTTTTATAGATTTGATATTTGTGCCTGGGATATGCCTAAAGCGTATTTTGTCCATCTTTAATGTTTGTAGTAGAATGTTGTTAGTATTGAGCATTTGTATTACATTTTATGGTTTGCAATGTCCTCTGTTAACCTGCAAATGCAGATTTTCTTTTATTTCAGGGAAATTTTCTTGCAGTATATCCTCAAATATGTATACATTCTTTTCTGCTTGTTGAATTGTTTATCTTAAGGGTATCAAGCTTCTAAATGATTTTTCTTTTTCTGGTCAGTCATGTTTGTCTTTCAGTTTTCTTTTTTTTTTTTTTAATCTCTTCTGATTTTTATTTTTGTTTTGATGTGTTTCTATATTTGCCATCCCACTTGTTTTCATGTTTCAGGAACTCTGCATAGCTATTCTTTGTCCTGAAATAGAATAATTGAATTAACAATTCTCTTCTAACTTTAAGACTTTTTTCCATCCTGTTTTGAGCTGTCACTTGAGTTTGGAATAGCACATACTCTGTGGCCCAAAGGGATGGCTTGGAGAGTAAGAGGTTTGGAAGCAGAGTCTTCAGCCTGTGTTAGGCCATCTGGATGCCATGCTCTTTTCTGGTATCACTCTTCCTAGTGTGGAATGTGTCCCATTTCCAGAACAGAGTGAACTCTATGCAGCCTATATTACTGAAGTTGTTGCTTCCTTCAGAGAAAGTCATACCATATTCACCTTCTGGCATCCTCACTTTCCTCCCAGGGGGAAGAAGAAAAAGATTAGGAAAGTATATAATTGACTTCTCCCTAGATTTGGGGATTGGATTGGGCATTTTCAGGATTGTCATCACCTCAGAACACCTCATGAAATCTTCAGCAGGATAAGGAGCTAAAGCTCCTGTACATGCCTAAGAAATTATTCAATAAATATTAACTCTAAAACGGGCAAGTTAATCAATGAAACATAAATGAATAAAGAATGATAATGATGTGTTTACCTATTATTCCATGAAAAATTGTAAGCCAACTATTACATAAGTTTTATGTCATTTTTTAATAACTTCAAATTTAATTAATACCTATCTATAAGTTGACTTTGAATTACCTCTTTAAGAGCTCAACTTAGTGTATTTTAAACAAATTTAGAATATTGACTAATAACTTGGGGCCCCTGGATGGCTCAGTGGGTTAAAGCCTCTGCCTTCGGCTCAGCTCATGATCTCAGGGTCCTGGGATGGAGCCCCACATGGGGCTCTCCTCTCGGTGGGGAGCCTGCTTCCTCCTCTCTCTCTCTGCCTGCCTCTCTGCCTGCTTGTGATCTCTCTCTGTCAAATAAATAAAATCTAGAAAAAAAAAAGATTTTATTTAAATCTAGGGAAAAAAAAGATTTTATTTAAATCTAGAAAAAAAAGATTTTATTTAAATCTAGAAAAAAAAAGATTTTATTTAAATCTAGGAAAAAAAAGATTTTATTTAAATCTAGGAAAAAAAAGATTTTATTTATTTATTTGACAGAGAGAGATCACAAGCAGGCAGAGAGGCAGGCAGAGAGAGAGA
>CM053616.1:9508079-9580911 GCA_028646535.1 Procyon lotor | reverse complement strand
ATCTGTCAAAAAATGAGCTTTCATGTCTAAATTAAAGTAGATAAGAATTGTTTTTTACTTGCAAATTGCTGTAGATTTTTCAGAGTGGTAGAAAAATATACATTAATTTTACCTGCTTTTTATTTTTATTTTTTTAAAGATTTTATTTATTTGACAGAGAGAGAGAGATCACAAGTAGGCAGAGAGGCAGGCAGAGAGAGAGAGGGAAGCAGGATCCTTGCTGAGCGTTGAGCCCAGTGCGGGGCTAGGTCCCAGGACTCTGAGATCATGACCTGAGCCATGGGGCTTTAACCCACTGAGCCACCCAGGCGTCCCTTTACCTACTTTTTATTTTATTTGCTTATTTATATTTTTTCATTTCATTTTATTTATTTTTTTACTTTTTAAGTTTATTTTTTATTAACATATAATGTATTATTTGCCCCAGGTACATGTCTGTGAATCATCAGGCTTACTGCTTTTAAAAGAAGAGTAAGAACTATTAAATGAATACAACTTTGGTTATTTACAAATCTTTGCTTATTATAAATCTATTTTATGTTTATATATTATAGCTTGTCTATTTAATTATAAAAATTAGTTTATTTACAAATCTTTAAGGTTATACCTAATTACAGTTCAGAGAAGAGGATGCAGATGAGAAAAGAGATGATAAGTTAGAAAGGAAAGAGAAAAAAACGAAGTGGGAGAGAAGCAGAGAAGAATAAAGCATTGTGGAAAAAGAGCAGAGACAAGAAGGAAAGGAAAGGACCTGTCCCCAGAAGGAAAGACTAGTGAAAATGCCATCATGTGCCAATCTAATCTCCCTCCCCCAGCTTTAGCTGTTTCAGCTGTGACCTGTAGATATTTTTGAGGGTGGGTTTGCAGACCTTAAAGGTTTTGGTTATTTTTCTCTGCTGAACTCACTTTGAACTTGGTCCTGTGCAACTGTGCACAGGCAGGGTGACAATATACAAGGCTCTCTCACTGTCAAAGCTTCTAGCCTTTCTATTGCTGGGGCTTCAGGTCTAATTACATTATCTGTCAGACTGTTTCAGCAGTGTACATCTGGGAACAAAGTCCTTTCCTGTCTTTGTTACCCATTTTGTCTCCTTTGAATTAAATCAAAACTTTAGCTAACTGAAAATCGATAACCCGTGCCTCTTTTCTGAAGAGTGTTTTTGTTCTTACTTCTTCAGTGCAATTAGTTCTGTTTCCCAGCCCTGCCACCGCAGGGTTTCTTAAAAGTTGCAAAGTACATAATACTCAGGTATCCAATTGACATTCATTATCTCTGCAATGTCCAGATATCTCTAGCTTGGGTGCCTTTTAGACATTCTGCTTGAAGAGGCTGTCCCATTTTTCAGTATATGTTTAGAATATTGCAGAAATGCTGTTCCAGTTGTAAAGCATTCATATATGTGCACTGTTCATAATGTGATCACCATCAAAGAGCTTATAATGTATTTGGCAAAGTATGATATAGAGTCACAAAAAAGTATAATAATGTCATGCCAGTATAAGAAAAAAGAACTAAATGCTACAAAAATAAAATTATGGGAAATATATTTCTGTTTTTTTTTTTAGAGGGGTGAGGGGACAGAGAGGGGGAGAGAGGAATCTTTTTTTTTTAATGTTCTCTCTTTTTTAAGATTTTATTTATTTATTTGACACAGAGAGAGAGAGATCACAGTAGGCAGAGAGAGAGGAGGAAGCAGGCTCCCTGCTGAGCAGAGAGCCCGATGCAGGGCTGTATAAGGCATGGTTCATGGCACGAGAAAGCTCATGGCAAAGTGGAGGAGGGGAACACAGAAATGACCATGTCATTGTATCGGATTTTCATGTTCTGGGTTTTCTAAAAGAGAGCATAAAATGTCAAAACATTTATTATATTCATACACACCTGTACTATCATAGATCTCTTAATAAGTGGTCCATTCCATTATCAAATATTCAGGAAAGAAGCTTGTTTTTCTGGGTATTCACAATCATATAAGGCACAGTACCTGCTCTTAAAGTTCTCTAAAGGAGAGAAGAAAGTAGAGCATTACTCTAGTCCATTTGGGATGCTTTAAACAAATATCATAGACTGGGTGGTTTATAAATAACAGAAATTTAATTCTCCCAGTTTTGGAGACTGGAAGGCCAAAGTAAAGCCATTGACAGATTTGGTGTCTGGTGAAAGCCTGCTTCCTAGTTAACAGAAGGCTGTCTTTTCACTGTGTCCTCATATGGCAGAAGGACAAAGGGAGCTTTCTGGGGCCTCTTCTGAAAAGGCACTGATTCCATTCATGAGGACTCTACCCAAAACAATTAATCACCTCCAAAAGACCCTCTTCCAAATACTATCACATTGGGCTACGTTACAACCTATGAATTTTGGGGAGACACAAACATTCAGCCCATAATAAATAGACCTGTTGAACAAAGTGTCCGTAGTGTTACATAAACTTGGGCATTCTTTTTCCCTCTGTAAACTGAAATATCTTAATAGTTTTCTGTGGGAATTAGGTAAGTGTTTATATGTAAATACTTTATGTTTATCTCATAGCAAAGCAGATAGAAGATAGGAGCTATTATCATTTTAAATGGGTATGCATAGGATGTTCTGGGAGCACACAAGAGGGAAACTTATAAATCAGTTGTGGGGAGACCAGGGAATACTGCAAGGTAGAGAAAATAGTTTCTTATAGAAGGTGGCTTTACCAATGAGGACAATGAGAAAAAAGGGAAAGAACTTTCTTGGTAGGTAGAGGCAACCTGTTTGGAGGGTTGAAGAAGCAAGGACATATGGCACTTTAGAGGACTTACAGGTAGTTAATATGGCTAAAGAAGTAGAGACAGGGGTGGGGGTGGAGGGTTGGGGGGTGGGAGAAGCTGGTGAGGAATCTTTGAGAAAGTTAGGCAGTGGTCAGGTATTTCAAACGCCTCTAAGGTATGTGAATGATTAAAGCATGGGTTTCGGAGTTAGAATGATTGGGATGAAACCCAACTCTAACACTTAACTGGCTGTGTGGTTTTTGGAAATCATAAAGTACTCTCTGCATTGCAGTTTTTAGTCTGTTAAATAAAGATTAATAATAGTAATTAATTCACAGGAAACATAAATGAAGTAAGTAATATAATGAATGTACATTACATTACTGTTACTATTATTTGTTGTATGTTTATTATTAGCTTCAAAACTATGGGAATCGAGGAAGGATTTTAAGCAGGGAGTGATATGATTTTATCTGAATTATGGAGCTGTCACTGGATGAGCAATGGAGATATTGGGTTATGATGAAGCGGTTGCAGAGTTTGGATACGGGGAGAGCCCATGAGATGGCTTTTGTAGGGTGAGAAATGAGAAACCAAAGTCATGGCCATAGGCATGGAGAGGTGGGGAGAGAAAAAGGGGTTTTAAGGAGGTTGCAGCCACAGATTTAGTGATTAATTCAGTATGGAGAATGTCTGAATGAGAAGGAGGAGTGAAAACTATCTTCTGTGTGTTTGACGTGGTTGGCTGAATTAAGTATCGGAATCATTCACTGATGTGGGGGAATACATCAGAAAGTTCAGGAAAAAACAAACAGTGCATTCACATTTTGAGTTGAGGGAAGGACCAAAGGACATCCAAACAGACATGTACAGTAGATAGTCAGGCACACAGATCTAGAGTCAGCAGAAGCTTCTGGAATAGAGGTAGAAAATATGAATTAGGGTATAAAGCATAGTCAGAGCCTTGAAGAGAAAAAGTTCACTTAGGAAGAATTGACAGATAGGAAGAGCTGAAGATGGAATCAAGTGTGAAACCGACACTCACCGTGTAAGCAGAGAAGATCCTTTGAATGAAACCGAGAAGGAATGGCTTAAGAGGTAGGAGGAAACCAGAAGACTGTAATGCCACAGGAGCTTAGTAAATGTTTCAAAATATAAAAAGGAAAACTGTCAAATGCCCAAAAATGTGTAGAAAGCTAAAGTACTGGTTAGGATATTTGGGCTTCAAAAAACAGAAAACACAATTCAAAATTAATATAGAAAAATAAAATTTTATCTCGTGTAACAAGAAATAGAGTTAGAATGGCCCTGGAGTTGGTTTACTCAGTGGTTTATCCATTTCATTGACATGTATACATATTCATGATATGCTATTGCCACGATAAAGGTTTACCACCTTAGGCTGGTTAACGTTATGATCCTAAAATTGCCACCACAATTCCAGATGGCCCATTGGCTGCCAGAAGTGGGTAGAGGAGTCTTTTTTCCCCTTGTCTCTCATAACAGCAAGGGAAACTTTTCCAGAAAGCACCCAACAGACTTCTCACATTTTGTTGTAGACAGAATAGTGCCCCCCCCAACCCCCAACATGGCCCGGTCATAATCTCTGGAACCTGTGCATCAGTTGGGTTATGTGCAAAGGGAAACTAAAGCCACAGATAGAATTAGGTTGCTAATGAGCTGATCTTGAGATGGAGCTATTATCCTGCATTATCTGGGTGGGCCCAGCTTAATCATGAGGGGTCTTATAAGTGGAAGCAGGAGATGAGGAAGAACGAGGATGACTTGGCCGATGTCTCTGGCTTTGAAGATGGGGGAGTGGGCCTGAGCCCAGGAATTCAGGCAGTCTATAGATGCCTGGAAAAGCCAAGGAAGTGAATTCTGCTTTAGAGCTTCAGGAATGGATGTAGCCTTGTTAGCTCCTTGATTTTAGCCCAGTGAGACACATTTTGGACTTTTGACATCCCAGACTCTTAAGCTAATGTTTATGCTGTTTTAAGCCATGAAGTTTGTGATAAGATTCTGAAGTAGCCATAGAAAATGAATACATACCTCATTGGCCAGAGTTGTAGTAAATACCCTTGCCTAAACTCACTGCCAATGGGAATGAGATTTCCTAAATTGGCCGAGGCAGTCAATAAGCATATGGTCCCCTGATTCCTGAAAAGAAGAGAAAAATGTCAAAAAGCTAATAGACTGTGTCAGCTGCAGGTAAGGATGGGAACGTATCCATGAGATTTGACAATCTGGAGGCCAGTAATAATCTAAAGAGAGGAAATTTGGTGGGTGGTAAGAAATTGGTGGCAGAAAAAATAAAATATTGTAAAGTTACTTGTACATAAGTAAAACGCAGGATGATAATCTCTGTCTAATGACTTACCTATCTCTATAGATGTCAAACTGTCCTTCTTTGTTATATTTTAATATATAATATTTGAAATTTTTGTTGTTTTGCTTTATTTGTTTGTTTTTAGGTAGGGACAGAACCAGATGGGAAGAAGAGCAAGAAAGGTAGAAGATGAAAGAGAGGGGATGATAGAGAATAAAATTCCCTTAAGACTCTCTTAGATCAGATATGTTCACATTTTTACTGTAAGAATATACTCTTGTGGGAAATCTGTAAAAGGGCACGACATTATTTTAGAGTACAAAGAACAATCTTTTAACTCACTTATTTTAGAAGTTCTGATTTTTCTATAATGGTTATTCACAAGCTCTAGACATTTGCAGGCCATGATTAATTTATTTATGGCCCCACTTGTACAAAGAAGTTTCGAATTACGGTATCTGCTAGAACCTGCTCTGATTTCTGGGCATAGCTTGCAACTTCATGGGGGAACTCTCCTGAGATTTCTTGTCGGGGATGTCTTATATTTGGAATCTCCTTCAATTAGATATTTTGGTGCTTAGAAATCCAGCCTCTTGGATACACTTAAAGAGGCACCAACCTCTCTGGGATGGCAATAGGAGGACAATGGGACTGGACAAGCTGAGTGGCCTCTTGCAATTCTGCATCTACGAGTCTGTGAATGCTGTTCTTTAGCAGCATTGTAAACCAGTTTCTTAAACTTATCTTTCAGATTGTGTGAGGCAGATTTGCCCTGGCATGTTGTTCCATGTTCATTTATTAAAATAACCACGGGGTGAGGGGTGGGGGACAGAGGCCCATGTGAACAGGGCAGAAGTACTTGCTGTGATGCATGAAAACTCCCTGCCATGTATGAGATTGGAAGAAAGTAAATAATCAGCAGAGGCTGGAAGTTTGTTATCGATCGCACAGCAGCCCCAAAATGTTTCTCTTGTCATCAGCTCTTTTCCCAAAGCTCCAAAGCTCCTTTGCAAAACCATTTTCCCTATTGTCACATCTCCTTGCCTCCTAGTTAGGTTCTCTCAACAGCTGACTCACTTTCCTATTTTACGTAAGAGACTAGGGAGTTTCCCCAAGAGTGAGCTACTCACTTCTCACTTCTGGACCTTGGAATTTGACCCTCCCTGGCCATTCTTTCCCTCTTTCACGATACAATTCAAGGGTCGTATTAGTCCTGTTCTTTATTTTCTATTTATTATGATGTTTTGACATCCTAAAGGAACCTCTTTGGTTGGAGAGAGACTGCCCCTCTGAGAGCTAGTCAGTTCTTAGAGATAGCAAAGGACTCAGATTGGATACGCCTTGTGCAAATTAACCAGCCCAGAGCTCCACCTCCTCTACCTGGCCTGTGTGCCCAAGACCCTATTCCCCTGCCTTAGCTGGCCCATAGCCAGGTACCAAGCAACTGGACGCCACCTTAGAGCCCAGAGCCTACGGGTATTAATCAGATGAGCCAATCCTAATGATTTATTTTGCCCTGCTGTGCCTTTCCTACAGATACTCCCTTAAAGGCCGCGGCCTAAGTGCTCCCCACACTCCTGTCAACTCCCGCCTGATGAAAACCTGCCGTTCTTCTTGTGGCCCTGCAAGGTGAGCTGTGCTTCCTGTTTGTAGGGGAGCTGGCACGTGAAGCTTTCCTTTCCGTCCGTGGCGTGGACTCCTCCTGTTGTCCCTCAGTCACCTTTGTAAATTAAGATTTGGGGGGCACAATAGAGGCAGTTTCCCCCCCACTCTAACAGTAATCCCTCTACCTGTTCTCTGGATCCCATGTTCTGCCCCCTACTCAGGATATTTTGATTGCTGCCTCGCCTGTATTTTTCATCTTGTCTCCTGTTATTGGCCCTTTCCTATAAACTTTGGGGTACCTCCCAAAACCCAAAATCAACAATAGCAACAAACACAGCATCATAAATGCACCCCAGCAACTACAAAGCCTCATTATCCCAATAAGCAGCATCAGTAACTCTCCCTGTTTCTCTTTCCTTTCACACTCTATTTCCTGAGAAGTTTGAGGTGCGTCTGCGACAGGTGCTTCCACTGCCTCATCCTCTCCGGAGCTCCTTGTACCCTGGTATCTGCCTGCGGCTCTGTGTCAATAAGGGGCTGCTCAGTGCTGTCGGCAATGTCATTCCCTCTCTCATGCGGCCTCTCCCCGGAGAGTAGCTTGTATTTCCTCTGCCCATCTCTCCAATGTTGGTGTCACTCATCATATTGCCCAAGCCCCTCCTCTTTTCTCACTGGAATGTCCCTGGATTTCCAGTCCCATGGCTTTAATGTGTCTCTATGTTGATATGCTGAAAATACGATGATATGCTAATTGGATAATGGTAATAATACAATTGGATAATGATATGCTAATACTAGACTGATGATATGATGATAGTATGCTCATACTGTTGGTGATTCCCTCCAGAACAACAACAGATTTCTTTATCAGTCGTGTTATGTCTAAAGCTGAAATGGTCTCTACCAAACTGTGATGGTTATTTTTATGTGTCCATCTGACTGACCTAAAGGCTGCCCAGATAACAACGGTAAATGGTAAAGCATTATTTCTGGGCCTGTTTGTGAGGGCGTCTCTGTTAGTCTCTGCTAATCTCTATTAGCACTTGATTCAGTGGACTGAATAAAGAAGGTCCACTCTTATCCATGTGAGCAAGCGCCCTCTAATCCACTGGGAGCCCGGGAGGAACAAAAGGCGGGAGAAGAACAAATTCTCTGTCCTTGAGCTGGGATGTTCATCTTCTGTCTGACATCGGAACTCCTGGTTCTTGGCCTTTAGACTCTGTGACTTAAACTAGTAGTCCCCCCATTCTTAGGCCTTTGGACTCACACAGAGGTCTCCTTGTAGACAACAGATTATGGGACTTCTCAGCCTCCGTAAACACATGAGCCACATGTCTACAAGGACTTCTCCTTGTAGACAACAGATTATGGGACTTCTCAGCCTCTGTAAACACATGAGCCAATTCCTGTGATAAATCTCATACGTATCTGTGTATCCTATTGGTTCTGTTTCTTTGGAGACCCCTGACTCATATATAACCCTCCTTTTCTCATGTTTCCTCTCTCAGTGGAAACCAACATCTATCCAATTTCCTCAACTAGAAAACAAATTAGCATACTTGCCTTCCCCCTCTTTCTTACCGTCTCACACATAACAAATCGATTCATTCTACTACCTCAGTGTTTCCTGTATTACTTCATTTCTGTCCACCTGACCTGACTGCCTAGTAGTTTTCAGCATAATCTCTTCCCCAGCCGACATCAGGCAGTCATCTGGGTGCCAGGCCTCTAGCTGCAGGCAGCACGATCACTCTCCTACTTAAATCCTCCTGTGGTGTTTCATTGTTCTTATCATAAAGTCAGACCTTAAATTGGCTTGTGAGATGCTTTTAGGTGAGACTTCTGTCTCTTATCTTCTGCTTCTGACTCCTTGCAAAACGAAGCCCTTTCTTTGCATACTTTTCTTTGACTGGAGCTTTGATCTTGGCCTTCTTGTTCTCTATTCTCCTTTAATGTGCAAAATGATTGGGTCATTTCTATCCATGTTTAGATTTTAGCTTTAATGCTACTTCCTCTGGTAAGCTTCTCCCACTTGTCCTTCCCTAGAATGGCAGGTTAGTTTCTTTAGAAGCCAAAGTTGTGATGGAGATTGGGGTGTGTTTATTGGAATCAACTCCAGTGACAGGAAAGGAACAGGGAACAGGATTGAGCAAAGGACAGAATCAAATGACAATGTAGTCTTGGCCAGTCTGGTGGGATGTTCTGGAATGAGTATTGCCAATTAGAGTTGCCTACTTTGGGCTGTAATGGCCCAGTCTTCTCCCCTCCAACTTGCTCCCTCACTGGATATAGGGTGCCACAGGATGGAGGTGATGGTAGGTGAGACAGCATTTGGCAGCTGAGGCAGAGCCTGAAGTTTCTGACTGCTGGAGTGGGGACAGCTGTCTCCTGAACATACTCCACCGCTGGTCAGCATGGTCCTCATTGAATCTGAGCAACTCTATCATTGTTTTCACTGTATCTTGGACCACTGTGCCCTATCTTATTTGCTTTTTGATTGTCAGATTTATCTGCTTTCGGTAAGCTTCATGAGCAAATGTGACATTTTTGTCTTGCTCACCATTGTGATCTCATTATAGAGCATAGACTTGATCTACAGTAACACTCAATAAATATTTCTCGAATAAATGGATTTTGGGATCTTTTTTTTTTTCTTAAAGATTTATTTATTTATGAGAGAGAGAGCATGAGCGGGGGCAGGGGACAGAGGGAGAGGCAGAAGCAAATTTCCCACTGAGCAGGGAAACCTGATGCAGGGCTTGATCCTAGGACCCCAGGATCATGACCTGAGCCCAAGACACTTAACCAACTGAACCACCCAGGCACTCCTGAGATCTATTTTCTTAATATTTTTCCTCCTGATGATTGCTAAAAACTTCCTTAAATTTCAGCTCAGTTATTTGCCTTGATTTAGTCATCCAGATATTCTAATTGTAGTACACTAAAGCCCAACAGACTTAGAGCAACGTTCTCATTTTTTCTTGGGAAAGGGCTCAGATATTTAGAAATAGGAAATTTCTATAAAACTGAACGGTGTCAATAGTAGTGAGGACCTACAGGCAAGAAAATTTATTCCAGACATAAAATATTTCAGGCAGCTTCCCATGTTTCCTTCTTGAAACCTACCTATTCTTCTCAAGTACGAAAAGTTCATGAGATAGGAAAAATTTGGGAGTTCTAAGACCACCTGAAACCCTTTATTTTTTGTTATCCCTCATTATCTTGACTGATGAAATTGTAGTAACATGTGCAAAGAAGAGGAAACAGCAAGAAACAGATCGCAAAATGGCTGCCTAGGGGTACATGCAGAAGTGTTTGATCTTGCACAGTTTTGAAAAAGTTGCCAACATTTAAAAATTGGACAATTCCACATAATTCAGATTCCAACTTCCTTTTAAAAAAAAAAAAGATAAGATCTGGCTACCGTGGGTACATGTTTCTGCTTGCCAAAAATTGATTGGGGTTGAAGTTGTATCTCTATAGCTTTCCTTGATAGAGCTTAAGTTCACTATTTTGTCACAATCCCCACTTTTTGGTATTTTTCCTGTATTTGTAAATGATACAAATCTAACTAACTTCCTCACTTGAGATACTTGCAGGTGCTTATAGGTACTTAACTCTGGGTGATTGCTGATGATAGCAGTTTTCAGAGATAAATGTCTTGGGGACAGGCTTCAACCAAGGCAATGCCAAGGAGTAGGAGTCAGTGACAACCCTATTAAGTTGACTCTTCAGTTCCATTAAGTTGATTGTTCAATCTTGTTGAATTGACTACTTAACCTTATTAAGTGACTAAATATATGGAAACTACTAGGAAAGGGGAGGTTGCTTTTATTTTTATTTCTTTGCTTTTTTTGTGAAACGAATCTCACTTTTTTTAAACTTAATTTTCTAATTAAGTTTTTTAAAATTTTAATTCCTGTATAGGTAACATACAGTGTTATATTAGGGGAGGTTTGCTTTTAAATAGCAATGAACAGTTTAACTGGAACTCATTTCATTTTAAACAATTAATCTACTGATATTTACTGATCACTGAGTGAAATGTTGCTTTTCTCAAGATGAATTCTGTATTCATTTTCCTTGCATGCAACTGTAATGATTAAGAGCTTTGTAGTAAGTTAAGAGGTACTGTTTGGGGACCCTGTAGGATTTCCTGCCTAGTTAGATATTAAAGCATACCACTGTATAGGAACACTCAATTCCATTTAAGAACCTTTTGGTCCACTTGACACTAAAGCCTTGGGCAATTCAGTACCTTCTGATAACGAAGTGTGATTGACAGCTCTTACCTGTGTGCTTACTTCAGGGTTTCTCTTAATCCTTGTCTCTGGAACCTTCATGAATAGCATTGCCTAGGACTCAGAAGTGAAATACCTGCCTTTGTTAGATTTTATCTGTTATCAACCATACCTCCTCACTTTCCTGCTGAAGTGAAATGAATTTTACTGTGCCTAGGAATCTACTTTGTTTAGAAGCCAACTTTTATCCAGTGTTAAAGTCATGATTTCAGAAATTTTTTTGGTAATTGTTTGGGGGCATTTACCCAAGGCTGTACTGATACGTACTTTGCCCAGCCTAAACCAGTAGATAAGTGAAAGGCCAGTTACAAAGTTGATGTTGTGAAATTAAACTTATTCCTGCCACTAACTGATAAAAACACGAATAATATAGTTTATAGAGGTACACTCATTACTCACATAGAAAATATCTATGACAAACATTAAATCAGCAATCTACATCTTTTTCTGAGGTGCTTCCTAATGCCTTTCTTTATATCAAGTTGTGTGTTTTGGGGCATGCAAACCAGTTTAAAACCTGAAATCATAGTTGGGAAGGTAAGTCTTCTGTAAAAATTGTCTCTATATATCAAGGTCAATTAGAAACCCATTTCTATATTGAAATCTTTTATTCTTAGTCATCTACATAGCATTTGCCTCATTAGGATGGCTAATTCACTGCTAGCATTGGAAATCGATCCTAAGTTATAGTGTGCTTATTTAAGTCGGAATAAAGCACTATGAACTGAGGTTGAGCTAAGATATGAGCTAAGATAATTGTACAGCTGACGGCAGCACATAATAGGCAGTAATATTTTTAGTAAAACAGGGAAAAGAAGAATTATCTAGAATTTAGACACAAGAGTCTAAAGAAGTAGTTCACAGAGGTTAGAGAAGCTGTGAAACCCCTGAGATGCCCTTCTGGTTTCTTAGGTTTCATTTGCTGTTGATTCTCTTCAGTTCTTCAACTGATAATGAATTCGAATAAAAATGCAAAGCCATGGAAGAGAAAGCTGTAGCGATGTCTGTATCAAATAATTCTATCCACTTTAGAATTTCTCTCAAATATTTCTTATAAAACATTTAAGGTCATTCCAGAAGAAGCAAGCTATTTCAGTTCACAACAGCGAGCAACTGTAGAAAATACTTGATATCTTCCAGTGCAGTTTATTCTTGGTTTTCATCTGTGGCTTTCAGACTGTCATCCTCAAAGATCTCATAATCTACTGGCCCTTTAGAAAACTGCAAAGCCTGTGATGTTTTATAATATGTTCATTAAGTGATGTTACTCCTCCCACAGGAAGTGGAGCCTAATTCCCTTCCTCTGACTGTCACTGGAATTAGTGACTTGCTTCTAAGCAATAGAATAAAGCAGAAGTGATAGTGTGTGACTTCTGAGACTAGGTCGTAAAAGGCCATGAGGGCTTTCTTCTTGTTCTTTTTCACATCATCTGCTTTGGGAGAAGCTGGCTGTCGTGTCATGTGTAGCATTATGGAAGGCTCATGTGATGAGACACAGAAGCCTCTAGTCAACATTTAACAAGAAACCGAGGCCCCTTGGAACAGCCTTGTGAATGAACCATTGTAGGTGAACACTTAGGCTCCTGTCCAGTGTTGAGATGAATACAACTTTGGCTCACATCGTGACCCGCCTCCTGGGACTTTGAGCCAGAACCACCCACCTAACCTGCCCCCAGACTCCTGATCAGCAGAACTTCAAGATAATAAATGCTTGCTGTTCTAAGCTGCTAAAAGCCTTAGGTAATTTATTACACGGCAACAGATAACTAATGCAAGCACAGAGACCACCACCCTGTGATGGCGAGAACGTGTCTTTTCCAAGCAAAATTTCAAGTGAAAGGAAAATTTGAATTTAATACACTGAGAACACGCTTGGTTTTTTTGACTTTGTAAAAGGCTCCCCAGTCTCACAACATTTTTTTCTCCCATGCTGGCATGAATTGCCCACATTTGAGAAGTTTTGTGAAGACAGGGATGCAAAATATGAAACCTGTTTATTTTTATGGTGCAAATGTTTCTGGTATTCCTAGAAAAAAATATCAAGTTTCTGCCACAGGGGATCCCTTTGTTTGTTTCTTTGTTCATTTGAGATTTATTTATTTGAGAGAGAGAGAATGAGTGGGAGAGGCAGAAGGAGAAGTAGGGGGAGAGAGAGTCCCAAGCAGACTCAGCACGGAGCTCCAGGCTCCATCCCAGGACCATGAGATCATGACCTGAGCCAAAATCAAGAGTCAGACGCTTAACTGACCGAGCCACCCAGGCACCTCTCACTTTTTCAGAAAAGAAAAATAGAGCCCACTTAGAACCATTGTCAGGTGGAGTTTATTAATGCTTTGGCTCAATTGGCACTTGTTCTTGGAGAAAAAAGAGGAGAAAGAGACTTTTTGCCAAAGGCTCTATATTCTGCATTATAAATCCTGATGAAAAATTACTAGTTATTTTAACTAAGGTGCCATTGTGTGTGAGGAGATTGGCCAACAAGTATATAAGCTTTTCAGCAGAGTAAGAAGATTCTGAGTAATAAAACCTTATTTTCACTACACATATAAATTTAAAGACACCCAAAACATTTATTTAGAGGCTGCTATTGTTCAAGTAAATAGTTTCTTCCTTCCTCCCTTCCTTCCTTTGAATTTATTTATTTATTTGACAGAGAGATCACAAGTAGGCAGAGAGGCAGGCAGAGAGAAAGGGGGAAGCAGGCTCTCTTCTGAGCAGAGGGCCCGATGTGGGTCTCGATCCCAGGACCCTGAGATCATGACCTGAGCGGAAGGCAGAGGCTTTAACCCACTGAGCCACCCAGGTGCCCCATCTTTTTTTGTTTGTTTGTTTGTTTCTTTAATGATACAGACCCTAGTCAAAGATGACATCATTGCTATGAGGACAAAGGAATTGATGTGACGTATTTTCAACTTTAGGGAAGTTCCTAAATCATATTGGGTCTTCTTAGGTGCCTACATTAACAAAATGAATTGGAGTCAATTATTTGTTAAAAAAAAAAAGTCATGTGTGGCCAAGTCATAATTATCTTAATAATTTTAAGCTTTTATTCAAGCCCAAAGCATAGCAGTCTCCAGTTTGTGTACTACCGAGAAAGAACTGCCAATGAACGATGCTTAAAATGCTTTTTAATACTGAAATGTTTTATTTTATACTTTTATTGAAAGAGCTAGTTAAACATAATTAGGTATGATTTTATAATTTTATGAAAATTCATTCTTGTGCATATACAATAGGGAAAATATTAGTGAAATATATTTTGTTAAATGTTCCCAAAATTTCCTCAAATGCCTAGTCCCAACTTTTAAATAGCTTTTTTTGATTTTTTTCTATGCAATATCATTTTCTGTACAGTTAAGAACATTGGTGATGAAACATTTCTCCAAGTCTCTGACGTTTGTTCTGTGATAGGCAGACACAAGCAATAACAACTATGTCATTACATTGCTTACATATGTGCATATGACCAGGCTCTGGCTGGTGATGATTATACCCTGTTTCTGGATTTCACTGATGTTCAATTATGAAAGAAATGTGTATCCTGAGAATTGAATAAATAGGATAATATGCAGTAAATATTTTATTCAATAGGCATTATTAAAATATCAAAAAAATTACAAAATCCATAATATTCCATGGTGTGTAAGTATGTCATATAGCCCACGCTCTGTGATTAAACATTTAGGCTCTTTTCAGTCTTTACTCATAGAAAAGTGCAACAATGAGAATGCTTTTATATGCATGTTTTCATATTGCTTCTAGAAAGGTTGTTCCAATTTACCTCTTTATTACTAACAATATTCATACTCTATTAGTAATAGTGAATATCCTCTAATCAATATCTTATTACTTTATATTTATTTTACAGTATCCTTTTCTGATGATGGTTTGTGCCATCTTTTCTAGTTTGAAAAATTGGTCTTCTTATGGAAAATACAAAGACTAACCAGTTAGTTTGTAACAATAATGTTTAATAGAACTTTCAATTGTCCCTCTTCTTGCTCATAGGTCTGAACCTTATCTTCCTTCCTTTCTCTTTTCTTTTTTCTTTTCTTTTCTTTTTTCTTTTCCTCTTTCTTTCTCTCTTCCCTCCTTCCTTCATTTCCCTCCCTCTCTCCCTCGCTTGCTTGCTTCCTTCCTTCCTTTTCTTATTACTTAGCTCTCCTACACAATTCTTTCATACCATGGAATCAGACATTTATATTTCTAAGATTTATCTATTTCTAAAAATCATACAGTATTACAAAATTATTCTTTCTAATAAATATTTGAGAAAAGTAGTGAAAATCATTTAAACAGTATTAATTTTATTATACTTAAGACATGGCAAATAATTTACTAAAAATATAACTTTAAATTGCTTGCTGCCAAATGATTATAAGAATAGTTGAAAGGAATTATATATAAGAAGAGATGAAGGAAATGTAGTTCATTCATTTTTGTAGGTATAGTAGTTTTACCAGACCTCTGGTTGTCAACAAATTGTCCTGATAGGCAATGAGGATCCTCCATGGGTGGAGAATTATTTTTTCCCATCACTTGCTGCCCTTTTGCCATTAAGTCCAAATTGATTGCCTCAGGAAAGGAAAAGCAAACTGTCCAGAACGTGGAAATAATTGCTTAGCACTGAGCAGATTTTTATAAGTCTGCAGTGGGACAATGATCTTTAGAGCCTGGATTTTGCAAGAGAAAAAAAAAAAATATTTTCTCAGAATTCTTAGTTTTCATTTATCAACTCCAAGTCTTAAAGATTAAGCATAGAGAAAACTATTGCATATATAAGATGAGGATATGATACAAAGGATGTTTTTGCTACACAGGAAGAAAAAGCCTTCCCTATCTTAGAAGTAATAGCCTGGAAGATAAATAGAACAAGCCATGGGTAGTAAGTCACATAGGGATATCCTCGTTCCTATCAGAGAATCAGGATTTCTAGGGAAGAAAGGGGGGAAATCAGATAGATTAGAAGAAATACAAGAATATTGATTGGTGTTATGATCCATTTCTCTGTGTATCCTTCTTAGAGAAGTCCCATATTTCCTATAGCTCCATGTTCAATATGGTATCCCAGTGTGCAAGTGGACGAATGATGGAGGCAGTCCCTACAGCGGAGGATGTGAGCTCTCACTGACTCAGCCCCATACAGAGAATGAATCTAAAAGTTCTTGGACGCCGATGAGAGTATAAATACTGGGAGAACTAGGGATGGGGATAGTCCTGAGGCTGGGAAGAAGGGGCTGGAGAACATAGTATCTCTTAACCAGATCCAGCATCACTGCTGGATCATATGGTAAGCCTGTGTTTAGCTCTATAAGCAACCACCAAATTGTCTTCCAAACTGCATTATCTTAGCACTGAATGAAAGTTAACACTGAAAAAATAAAATCAAAGTATTTGGGAAAAAAAAAAAAAAAAGAAAGTTTCTGTTGCTTTGCATCACCACCCGCAGTTAGTATTGTCAGGTTTTTGGATTTTAGCCATTCTCATAGGTGTGTGGTGGTATTTCATTTTGCTTTTTGTATATCTTCCTTGATGAGGTATCTGATTGGTTGTTTTATTGTTCAGTGTTAACAGTTTTTTATATATTTTAGATTTAAGTCTTTATCAGATAGATGTTTTGCAGATATTTCTTCCCAGTCTGTGGGTGGTTTTTTAAAATTCTCTTTAATAGTGTCTTTTACAGAGCAGAAGTTTTTAATTTCAATAAAGTTCAAATTGTCAGTTTTTTTCTATCATGGATTGTGCTTTTGGGATTCTATTTAAAAACAAACCACAAGCTCAAGGTCATATAAATTTTCTCTTGTGTTTTCTTCAAACATATTATAGTTTTGCATGTTACATTTAGGTCTATGATCCATTTTAATTAATTTTTACATAAGATGTAAGGTTTGTATGTAGAGTCATCTTTTGCATATGAATGTCCTCTACTGAAAAAACTGTTTTTTTCCTCCACCAAATTGCCTTTGCTCCTTTGTCAAAGATTAGTTGACTGTGAGCCTATTTCTGGGCTCTATTCCACTTCATCAATCTATTTGTCTATTGTCTATCAACAACATACTTTCTTGATTACTATAGCTTTATTGTAAGTCTTGAAATTGGATAGTGTGAGTCTTATAAATTCTTTATTCTTCCTTAGTACTTTTTGGCTATTCCACCTCTTTTGCTTTTCCCTATAAACTTTAGAATTAGTGTGTCAAGATCTACAACACCCAAAGGTAGGATTTTAATTGGGACTGCATTGGATTTTTAGACTAAGATGGGAAAAATTGACATCTGAGTAATATCGAGTCTTCCAATCCATGAATTCAGAATAACTCTGTATTTATTTAGATCTTCATTTTTGAAAAATCAGGGTTTTGTATTTTTCTTCATAAATGTCCTGTACGTATTTTGTTAGATTAATATCCAAGAATTTCATTTCCTGGGTGATATTCTAAATAGTATTTTTTTTCAAATTTAAAACTTAATTGTTCATTTCTATATATAACAAAGCAACTTTTGTATATTAACTTTATATCTTGTGTTCTTGCTATATTCACTTTTTATTTTTAGGAGGTTTTTATTTTTGTTGATTCTTTGGGATTTGTACATAGATAATCATGTCATCTGAACATAGACAATTCTGTTTCTTACTTCTCAATTTATATTCCTTTTCTTTCTTTTTCTTATCTTTTTGCAGTCCCCAGGACTTATAGCACAATGTTGATTGGTGTGGTGATAGAGGTCATCTTGTATTTGTTTTTCATCTTAGGGTGACTATGTCTACTCTCTTTACTGTTATGGTTGATATTTTTTGTAGATGTTCTCTATCAAACTGAGGAAGTTTAGATTCTCAGTTTGCTGACAGTTTTTATCATGACTGGGTATTGAATTTTGTCAGATTTTTTTGCATTAATTGATATGATCATATAGTCTTTCTTCTTTTGCCTGTTAATATATGGATTACATTGGTTGATTTTAGAATGTTGGCCAGGCTTTTACATCTAGATGAAATCTCACTTACTTGTGGTATATAATTCTTTTTTTTTATTAAGTTCAATTAGCCAACATATAGTACATCATTAATTTTTGATGTAGTGTTCAGCAATTCATCAGTTGTGTATAACACTCAGTGCTCATCAGATCATGTGCCCTCCTTAATGCCCATCACCCAGTTACCTATCCCCCCACCTACCTCCCTTCTGCAACCCTCAGTTTGTTTTCTAGGGTCCAGAGTCTCTCATGGTTTGTCTCCCTCTTTGATTTTTTCCCATTCTGTTTTCCCTCCTTTCCCTTATGGTCCTCTGTGCTATTCCTTATAATCCACATATTAGTGAGACCATACGATAATGGTCTTTCTCTGCTTGACTTATTTCACTTAGCATTATCCCCTCCAGTTCCATCCATATCAATGCAAATGGTAGGTATTCATCCTTTCTGATGGCTGAGTAATATTTCATTGTATATATGAATCACATCTTTTTTATCCATTCATCTGTTGAAAGACATCTCAGCTCCTTCCATAGTTTGGCTATTGTGGACATTGCTGCTATGAACATTAGGGTGCAGGTGCCCCTTCTTTTCACTACATCTATATCTTTGGGGTGAATACCCAGTAGTGCAATTGCTGAGTTGTAGGGTAACTCTATTTTTAATGTCTTGAGGAACCTCCATACTGTTTTCCAGAGTGGCTGCACCAGCTTGCATTCCCATTAACTGTAAGAGGGTTCCCTTTTCTCCACATCCTTGTCAACATTGTTGTTCCCTGTCTAGTCAATTTTTGTCATTTTAATTGGTGTAAGGTGGTACCTCATTGTGGTTTTGATTTGCACTTCCCTAATGGCAAGTGATGTAAAGCATTTTCTCATGTGTCTATTATCCATTTGTATGTCTTCTTTGGAGAAGTGTCTATTCATGTCTTCTGCCCATTCCTTGACTGGATTATTTGTTTTTTGGGTGTTAAGTTTGAAAAGTTCTTTATAGATCTTGGGTATCAGCCCTTCATCTCATATGTCATTTACAAATATCTTCTCCCATTCCATAGGTTATCTTTTAGTTTTGTTGACTGTTTGCTTTGCTGTGCAGAAGCTTTTTGTCTTGATGAAATCCCAAAAGTTCATTTTTGCTTTTGTTTCCCTTGCCTTTAGAGACATGTCTTGGAAGAAGTTGCTGTGGCCAAGGTCAAAGAGGTTATTGCCTATGTTCTCCTCTAGGATTTTGATGGATTCCTATCTCACATTTATTATACATTATTTAATTTGAATTTCTAATACTGTCTTGAGGATATTTGTGTTAATATTCATGAGAGATAATTGTCATGTCTTTACCTTGTTTTGGTGTTAGAGTGATGCTGGCCTTAAGAATAAATTTGGAAATATATTTTCAGCTTCTGTCTTCTAGAAGAATTGTGGAGATGTGATTTTATTCTTTCTTTAAATATTTGATGGAATTCACCAGTGAAATGAATTCACTGGGCCTTTTGGGAAGGTAATGAATTATTGCTTAAATTTCTTTAATAAATACAGGCCTGCTAAGGTTTTCCTCTTCTGTTTATGTGAGTTTTGGTAGCTTGTGTCATTCAAAGAATTGGCCCATTTCATCAGAGTTACTCGGTTTGTGGGTGTGGCATTGTTTGTGCATTTGTTTATTATTCTTTTAATGGTCATGGGATCTATAATAACAACTTTTCATTTCTGAAACTGGTAAATTATATCTTATTTTTTCTTGGTTAGCTGGAGAGAGATTTATCAGTTTCATTTATCTTTTCAAAGTATCCGCTTTTGATTTTATTTTTTGTATTGTTTTCCTATTTTCAATTTTATCTCAAATTATTAGCATTTCTTTTCTTTTTTTTAAAGATTTTATTTATTTATTTGACACAGAGAGAGATCACAAGTAGGCAGAGAGGCAGACAGAGAGAGAAGGGGAAGCAGGCTCCCTGCTGAGCAGAGAGCCCCTTGAGGGGCTCAATCCCAGGACCCTGATCATGACCTGAGCGGAAGGCAGAGGCTTTAATCCACTGAGCCACCCAGGTGTCCCTCAAATTATTAGCATTTCTTTACTTCTGCTTGCCTTTGGCTTAAATAGTTCTTCTTTTTCTAGTTTCCTGAGATGGAAGCTTAGATTATTGATTTTTTTCTCTTCTAATAAATGCACTTAATGCTATACATTTCTTGCTAAGCCCACATTTTTTCTGTATCCAACAAATTTTAACCAATTGTATTAATTTTCATTTCTTTTAAAGTATTTTCTAATTTCTTGAGATCTCTTTCTTGACTCGTATGTTATTGAGAAGTATATTGTTTAATCTCCAAATATTTGGGGTGCTACAGCTTTCAGTTTTTAATTTCCCAGATTAAGTCCATTGTGATCTAAGAATAATCTTTTTATGATTACCTTTCTTTTAAATATATTTACATGTGTTTTATGGCCAGAAATGTGGTCTGTCTGGGTGAATATTCGCTGTGAGCTTGAAAGGAATGTGTGTTCTGCAGTTGTTAAATGTAGTGTTCTGTAACTATCAATCCACTCATGTCGTTTGGTAGTACTAGTCAGGTCAAGTAAACCCTTCCTGATTTTCCTGCATGCCTGATGTGTCAGTGACTGACAGGGCAGTATTGAAGTCTCCAACTATCAGAGTGGATTTGTCTTTGTTTCCCATTTAGTTCTGTCAGCTTTAGCTTCACATACTTTGGCACTCCGTTGGTCTATACACATTTAAAATTGTTATGTCTTCTTGGAGAATTGACTTCTTTATATAGTGCCCACTCTTTATTCTTGATAGAGAGAACACTAGCAAGTTTCCCTTGCTCTGTGGTCTGTCTTGTCTGAAATTAATATAGCTACCCCATCTTTCTTTTCATTAATATTAGCAGAGTATATCTTTCTCCATCCTTTTACTTTTAACCTAGCAGAGTCTTTATTTTTAAAAACCTATATAATTGGGTATTTTTTTATCTTCTCTGACAATCTTTGTCTTTTAATTTATGTATTTAGATCATTCCATTTAAAATGACTATTGATATATTTGGATTAATAACAACTATGTAACTTTTTCTAAACATTGCCGGAGTCATCTTATTCTGCTTTCTCTAGTTTTAGTTGAATGTTTTTTAAACCATTTTTATCATTTTAAACATTTTTATGCTTCTATTTTATCTTCTCTCTTAGCATATCAATTATACTTCTTTTAATTTTTTTAGTAGTTTCCCTATAGTTACAATGTACATTTTTAATTACTCTGTGTCTACCTTCAAATAATACTTACTTCCTATGTAGTGTGGGTGCCTTATAACAGAGAATTCACAATACCTCCCTCTTATTCCTTGTAACATTACTATAATTTGTTTCACTTATCAAAATGCTATAATCACCAAATACATTTTTTACTATTATTACTATAAACAAAGGTATATTTTAGATTAATTAAAATAAGAAAAATATTTTATTTTATCTTCCTTTATTCCTTCTCTGATATTTTTCATTTCTCTGTGTGATCCATGTTTCTGATTGCTATTATTTTCCTTTGGCTTGAGGAAAATATTTTAACATTTCTTGTGGTGCGGATCTGTTGATGCTGAATTCCCCCAGTTTTTGTTTGTCTGAAAAAGTCTTGCCCATCTTGTTCTCTGCTGTATTCCCAGTACCTAGACAAATGACTGGCACATAGTGTTCAGTGTTCAGCAAATATGTATAGGAAGGAAGGAAGAGAGGGAGGGAGGAAAAGACATAGATATATATGTGATATATATGAATGTATGGTGTGTGTGTATTGGGGGTGGGGTAGAGACAGAGAGAAAGAGAATGCAAGCTTCTTCAAGTGGAAAGGTGTAGAATTGGATGTTTCTAGCCTATAGTTGGTAGTGGATAAAATGACTTGGGTAGAGATACTCAAGGATAGTTTGTGAAATGAGAAAAAGGACCAAATCTAGGACCCTAGAGACCGCAAACATTTAAGGGACTATAAAGCCAAATACAGAAGCTATAGCTGTAGAGGATTTAAGATGAGGAAGGAAGTGATAAAGAGTGACCAATGTTAGAGAGGGCTCAATGAGCTGAGGACGGATATAGGGTCATTGGATTCACGGGTTTGGTGTATTTATTTCGTTGATGGCTTCCACTGAGGGGAGCCTGAGTCTCATGGAGTTTCTTCTTCACCTCATAGAACTGCCTTCAGTTAGGTTTTTGTCCCTCACTCCCAAGCTTATATTGAAGAATCCTGCAGGAAATAGCTCCACAAAACCTGCTGATGAATTTACTCTGGGGGTATTGCTGATTATTGACTATTCTTTTTGTGAAAGGCAACATGATAAAGCATTTTACAATAAGTACACAAAAACATTAGCTTACCACCAGGGGTTGTTTTCTTCTGACTCAGAGATGTAATTGAGAGATTTTATTTCTTATGTTCCTGTAACCTGATTTTAGGTATTTATTTATCTTCTGAAATGATAAAATAAGGATAGTGAAGAGCTTGTATGTGCTTGCATTGTTGCAAGTATTACAAGAGACAAAGTACTTAGCATAGTACTTGGCACATATTTAAATATTCAATAAGTGTTAACATATTTATTCATGTACAAAATTATTTTATATATTCCGGTTTTATATTCAGAAATCCCCTGTGGAATGAGGTGGGGAGTGAAGAAAATGGTTGTTAGTGACAGAAGAGTTTGGGGATCTCTAGACAAGATATAGGGAGACTGCCCTACTCAATTACCCTATCTGTGTTATTGTCACCACCAACCCCTGCTACTCTAAATGCAGGATGATGCCATCTTGCTTCCATGTTTTTATGAATGCTAAGTTCAAATTTACTCTAAGGCCCTGGCTGGGAGCTTTTTTTGGCATGAAGAAGGATTGCCAGAGATTTCTTACTATGGCATGAGCTCTAAATAGTGTTCCATCATAGATGACAGAGTTTGCCTTGACCCATCTCTCTTCTCACCCCATCTACCCTGGGAGCAATGACATGTGAGATTGCATAGTGCTTAGGTGCGTCATTCGTGGTTGTTTTTCTCTGTGAAATGTTAACAGGGCCATTAAATGATAGTGGCCTCATTTAATGCACAAACAGCAAGGATCCATTTGTTCCAGTTTTGAACATCTTTCTCACCCCTGGGATTAGATTTTCACACAACTGATTCATTTTATGTGACTCTATAACTGACAAAGAATGACTGTTTCCCATGATCCTTGAGTCGTGAATCCTTTAGGTGGCTAAAGTAAATTTTCTCCCTAAAGTAAAGGTCCCTGGGATCTTGTTTCTACTATTTAGCTTTCTGCTCAAAAGAAATAGGCAAAAATCAAATAGGGCCTGTCATTATAGCGGTAGGTACAGAAGGATTATAAAGAGAGAAGGTATTTGTCCTACAATATAGTAAACATGTTTGTTTTTTTTTAACTTGTATTTTCACCCTAAGCTGTTATAGGTCAGTGAAATAGTTATTATGATCATGGCATAGGCAGGATGCTACAGAACTGAGGAGGTTGATCTGACCCAGCCTAGCCACATGTGAGATTCAAGCCCATGTGCGTATACCTGGATGAAGAAAAAAGGGAATGATGGAGCTGACAAAAGAAAGAAAAAAAAGAGGCTTAGCAAATAGAGACCTTGGCAAATATTATGAAAAGTTGAGCATGCCAGAAGGAAAGCTTTTGTGTGGAAGAGGGGTAAAATCGATGGCTTTAGAGGTAGGGTTAGATTATCATGGGTTCATTTACAGTGCCCTCTAAAATGAAGAGGGTCAATGAAAAGACCTAGTCAGATTTACTTTTAAGAAAGATCAGCTTGTCAGAAACACAAAGGATGAGCTTCAAGTTACGGTTTTGAGGCTGGGGGAAAAATATAAGTTAGCAGGCTATTTCTAAAAAACAAGGGAGAGATGTAGAGACAGTACGGATGGCAGGGAGAGCTAACTTCAAGAAAAACGTAAGACTTGTTGACCAGTCAGATTGAGCTTGTGAAAAAAGAGGGAGAATTTTAGGATGAACTTGTAGGGTTAGGTTTTGTATGTCCTGGTGGACAGTGATGTTCTACATTGGACTCCGCCTGTTTGCCTTAGTCATTATCAGAAATACAAGACTCCTTAGTCGACCATTAATAGACTGAGCTCTTATCCACCTGTCCATTTCTTAATGTAACTTACCCTCTAGTCCTGTCTTCCTTTCAGATCTCATGCTATGACTCTGGGAATCTTGAGTGTGCGAACAGCTAATTTCTGTCTCTTGAACCTCTTAACCTCTTCATCTTAATGAACTTAGATTGCTCTCTAAATTCACTGCTTCCTTTTCAGACAAATGGGTATCTTCTTTGTCTCACCCATTATATTCTTTGGGGCTAGAGACTGGATGACTAACCTTCTTCCCTCTTCACTACCATCCACCATTACTTTCAGGCCATTGCCATTCAGCTGTTTCACAAACCCTTGCACACACATTCAGAGGTCACACTGTCCAGACATATCCCCAAGTTCATGGTCTCACTGTAATCATCCTATGACTCAGGATGTTTATTCATTCATTGCAGATTTGGGATGCTGGCTGTCTTTCTACTCTTCCAACCCATTTCTGTCAACATCCACAAGTGATTCACATTCTATATTTTGTCCTTCCAGTTTCCTGACCTCAACTCCAGGCAAGTTTTTTTTCCATATTATAGTAGCCACCCATTGTCATGGCTGTGCACTTGACCTTTTTTTTTTTTTTTTTTTCAATAAAAAAATCCCATCCCTCAAATCTCAAATGCAGACTTTCTATTTCTCTTCAACCCCAAACTTCTACACTTGAGGTTCACTAGCTCAGGTACTTGAATTACATCAGTCAGTCAGCTCCATTTTCACCTACAAGCCATCGACTCCAAAACCTTTTTTTTTCTTTTTGTATTGCTCTGTGTGTTGATCTTTCACTATAATCCTTCCCTTGAAAAAAGTCTCAACTCACTCCTCCCATATTTTGATGGTTATATTTGCCTTGCGACATCCAACCCCAGATAAACTCGGCCATATGACCTTGTTATGCTTGCACTTATGTAGGTGAACACAGTGAGAAATAAAGCCTACGGTGGGACTCACTGGTTTAATTGCAACTGCCTGATATGAAGTATTGCTTGGGCCATCAGCATGCCTGATAATTCAATATTCTGGCTCTTATCAGCTGAGTTTCCTCACTTTCCAACCCAAGTATTGCAGACACTTTTCTCCTTCACCTCCTATTTATACCATCTTCGGTTTCACTGGCACACTCAAAACTCATGGTTTAAGTCTTGTACTGATTACAAAGTAATAAACCAGTACACAAAATCTCCTTTATTTTCTTATACATCTTCAAAATTACTCATATCTGCATCTATTATTTCTTTCTTATTTCCTGAGAGAACTGAGGAAGTGGCCCTCTTGCCACTTTCTAAAGGCCAGTTTCTAAATATATGTTCTGGAACCCATCTGTCCTCATCTCCTCAAGGCTTTTTGCTTCTGTAATTCTCCCCCTTTTTTCCAAACATCATCAATTTTACATGCTGGATCCAATTATTCTTACCAGCATGCAAACACGCTAAAATCTCTCCTGCTCAATACTGGGTGATGTATGGAAGTGTGGAATCACTATATTGTTGTACACCTGCAACTATATAACACTGTATTCTGACTTTACTGGAATTAGAATAAAATTAAAGTAAAAAAAAATCTTGCCTGCTCAAACAAAAGAAATCTATAAGCACACTGGTCTTACTCCCCACGCCTGTATACATGGCTGCTTTTCCCTGCTATTCATCGCAGCATGATTTCTCAATAGACTTGTTTCCATGTATGTACTGCACTTCTTAGTGACTCAATAGTTTTATAGATGCCCTTTATCCAGTTGAGGAATTTCTCTTCTATTTCTAGTTTGTTGAGTGATTTTACCACAGAAGTTGTTATATTTTGTCCAATGCTGTTTCTGCATTAGTTGAGATGATCGTGTATTTTTTTCCCCCTTCCTGCTATTAATATACTGTGTTGTATTGACTCCCATTCCCTCCTGGAGGCCTTCTGCTCCACTGATGTTCCACATCACTCATGTCATCTTGCTGGTGGTCAGGTCTGGACGAGAAGGCTCACTCTAGGTGATCTCAGGTGCTTAGCAGCTTGGGGCCATTGACTACAACACCCCAGGACCTGCCCACCTGTCTTTCAGTTTTATATGTGCTAGTTCCTCTACAATCATTTCCCAGTTCCACTCTCAAGGTTAGTCCTTCTTACTTCAGAAAATCTTTAGTGTTCAGGGTAGTCTGTCTAAAGATAGGACTTTTGACTTGAGACCTGAGTGATGAGAAGGGACACTCGGTGGGAAGCTGTGGGAAAAGAGATTCCCAATAGCAGCAGTTTGAGTGAGAACTTCATTCTACACTTGGAGAAGAGATCTTCTCTTGGGCACCCTCTACTGTCTGTTTTCTTCAAACTAGGTGTGAGGAGCCTCCTTAGTGAATCCTTTCAGAGCATGAAAATCTTTTTCCGTCATCAGTGAGATGAACCTACTGGGAGTTCTGAGGCTTGGACATAGAAAAAGGGATGTAAAGAGCAAAAAGAATAGAGAAGCAATGTTTATTGAAGAAGAAATTGGGAGATGACAAAGAGTGGAGGAGGGAGAGCAAGAGACTTGCCTAGCAGAGAAATGACGATTATACTGAAATGAGCCCATGTTATGGATGGTGGTAGATTCAGGCTGGAAAAGTCCTCTTCCAACTAAAGGAATGTAAAGTTTTGTTTTGTTTTGTTTTGTTTTTTAAATTGACAGTTGAGTCTACTACAGATATGGAAAGAAATAGATTCATTTACAATTTCTAACTCAAAGGTATGTAATTCTTATTTGAAAAATGCAGTGAAAGAAAGTAATTCTTTTCACTGTGCACTCATAAAATTTTCTAGGTTGCAGAAATAATTCTCATTTCACTTTTCCCTTTCAGAGGAAAGCAGCATCTTGAATCTGAATTGTTCTTACTTGGCTCAGCAACTGATAACACAAAGATTAAAAAGGAAACAGTTGTGCAACACTGCATAATCAGAAATAAATGACCAAACTCATTAAAACCTCTACCTGTGCAAAGAGGAAACATCAAAAAATTAGCTTTTACTCTTATGGCTTTTCAACCATTAATTTTCATTATTGAGTACTGCCTTTTACTTTTTAAAATCTAAAGTTTATTCTATCCAAAGTCAGTGAACTATTCCAATAAAGTAAAGATAAATTCAGGATTATAGGTTGAGCTAGAAACTCTTTTTTTTTTTTTTTTTTTTTTTTTTTTTAATAAGCTCTACCCTTAACTTAGGCATTGAACTCATGACCCCAAGATCAAGAGTAGCATGCTCTACTGACTGAGCCAGCTGGATGCCCTGAACTATAAAGTCTGACTGAATACACTAAGAGTAAAAGTACTCTAGTTGATTGCTTTTTGATTATCCATAGAATCTTGGGATTTTTGAGGTTAGAAGCACCTTGAGTGTCTAATAATTTTTCATTCGGGAAGTTAATGCTGCATCTGAGATGAAGTGATTATCCTCACTCACTGTAATAAAATGACTTTTCTGGTCAACCTGTTCTTTCTCAGCTCTCCTTGAAATTTTGATCATGAATTCTGTCTACATGGAAAACACTCTCAGTACTCATTTCACATATTGGAACTGTAATAGTACTCTAATTGATACATCTACTCCTTTCTGAGTACGAATGATGCTAATGACAGGATGGCAAATAATGATGAGTCATCTGTTATGTTCCAACTAAAAAATCATAGTCTATGTATGTCGTTGATTTGGAATAGGACATAATTAACCACAACTCCAGGTTTTTCAGAATGGACAATTGTGGGATCATAAACAAGAACAGCAAACTGTTTGGGTTTTGGGGGTAACTTGTTTCTTGGGGCAGATAGCACTGTTAAATATCACGATGTGTATTAAGAATATTTATAAATCCAGAAAAAAAATTTACACAAACAAAAAAGTAAATATTGGTAGGAGGTATATGTGAATTGATCTATGCTTTCATGTATTAAAGGAGAAGACATATTTGTTGAAGACATGAATGAATCTTTAGGAAATATTGCAAAATTCCCTATTTTTTAAATGCTATATTTTTGCAAAAATAAATGCAATCCATTACACATTTCCTAAAGGAGATTTTCCCTTTTACATCAGTGTTATCTTTCTTTAGTGGTATTTCATTTTTTATCACAGAGTGCCTTTTTTTGGGTTAGAATACATCACTTAAATGATACCATTAGTCAATGATGATAAATGCTTTTTTTCTACCTGTGCAGTTTATAAAAGAAGACCAACTTTGTCTTTAGTTCGGGGTCACTCTTCAGAGGTTTTTGGGGTTTTTTTTTTTTGTATTATTAAATTTAATTTTTTTTAAAGTATCTCCTAACGTCAAACCTGCTTTAAAAGTATAGCATTCCATTATTTAGTTACCTATTCTATTTTTCTCTACTGCCTATAGTTCTCTAATTCTACTCATATGTTTGGGTCTAACTTTAATTACATAGTTTCAAGACTCTAGGTAAAAGCGCAAATGCCTTCCCTTTGTGTTTCACTTGCAGGAGGTTTGCAGAGCACAGTCCTGGTTTTCAGGCAAGAGCCTTTGGCTACCATGTCCGTTTTTTTCTGTAGGATTTTATTGTCAGAGATTTCATTTTTAATGTGACTTTAATCACATGGAAGCATTTAATCTCAGGATTATCTTAATGTAAACTTATCCAGTAGGAAACTTACACAGTGATGCTTTTCATAAAAGCAAATTGTCATAGAATGTATATATCCAAAAGATCCACTCAGACCATTGGTCCACGATGGCCAGTAGAATTGCCTCTATTTGATATGCAGGACATTTCTTTCTTTTATTTCATAGCTATGATACTTAAGAATATGTGAGACTATCTTGTTTCCAGTTGGAAACCTGGAAAATGTTTTCCGTCTTCATCTGTTAATATTAATATCATTGCTTCTTTTAAGACTTTAAGGGAAAAGATAAAACTTCAGGCAAGAGGGTTTAGGAGCTGGGAAACTAAAAGTATTCAATGAAGGAAACTTACCAAGGGCAAGAAGGAGGAGGTCAGGTAGCCTTCTAAGTGGAATGTAACTGTATCAGTTATACATCTTGAAGTCAAGGTATAATCTTCATATCATGGGGCTTCAGTATCGTCCAGATACAGATTTTATTGAGTTGAAAGTTAGAGACAGAAATAGTGTATTTGTAGGTGGAAAGGGGTGTGTGCTTGGCTTTTGATAATCTTTTTAGCCTGTTTAAACTGACGTTTGAATGAACCATGTAGTCAGTTCTTAATCATTTATGCCAGTAGGAGGAAGCAGTGATGTGGATAATCAAAAAAATAATTTATTTTTGGCTTTTAATGGGCATTTTTATTTATAGTGATATGGATAAGTCAGATTGTTCTAGAACTTGTGACTCTTCAAGCAAAATATTCTGTTCACCTTTACTGGCAAAAACATTTTTGAGAAAAGGTTTATCTTCTCAACCTTAATCCTGTTTTCCACTTCAAACATTGGAAATGCTAGTTTTGGAGAGCATCATGTTTCACTCATTTTGATTCCAAACCATTGCTAGGCCATGTTTTTCTCCCTTCTAGCTCACTGTCTCTTTAATCCACACTTGCCTGGAAGAACTAAGTGGTTTTGGCTTACAAAGTTGTTCCCCATACGTTTCATGGGGAAACCATGCAAAAGCGTGTACTGTGCTTGCCTCTCATGGATTTTATGTACCTTTCTACTTCTTCTGTAAAATAATACCTACAAACATTTCTTTTTATTTTTTTTTTAAAGATTTTATTTATTTATTTGATAGATAGAGAGATATCACAAGCAGGCGGAGAGGCAGGCAGAGAGAGGAGGAAGCAGGCTCCCTTCTGAGCAGAGAGCCCGATGCAGGGATTGATCCCAGGACCTGAGATCATGACCTGAGCCGAAAGCAGAGGCCACTGAGCCACCCAGGTGCCCCAAACATTTATTTTTCTTATGAAGGACTTTGCACAAATAATTTTATGCACAAATAGTCTCAGAAACAACTCTATGAAGGATATTCAACTAATATCCCTATTTCCCTATTTATCATTTCTTCAACAAATGTGAACCAAATGCCCATGGCCAGGCACTGTTCTATGCCCTGGGGGCAGAGCCATGGGCAAATGAGTCCAAACCCAGTTCTCCCTTAGCCTGTGCCTGATGGAGAAGGCAGGCAACACACACTTAAAATGGGATCTTTGACTTGATATTAGGTGCTGATAAGTGGCATAGAAAAGAAACCATGGGAGGGAAAGGGACTGGATGGGACAGAATTTTAGAAAATGTGATACTTCAGTTTGACATAATGAGAGAATGAAACTTGTGGGTACCTGGAGAAGATTATTTCTGTAAAAGGGAAGTGCAGATGAAGAGGCCTGAGGAGAGAGTAGCTTATTGCTGGGGGAATAGCACAGGTAGGAGACCAAGCCCAGTGAATCCAGGAAACATGACCCAGCAGGATCAGGAGCCTGGGCTTGGAAGACTGATAGGGAATTGGGAGGATTTGGATTTTATTCCAAGTGGGATGGACCATCATATACGATTTTAAAAAAGGAAGTGACATGGGGCGCCTGGGTGACTCAGTCAGTTGAGCCTCTGACTCTTGGTTTCAGCCCAGGTCATCATCTCAGGGTTGTGAGATCTAGCCCAGAGTGGGGCTCCAAGCTCAGAACAGAGTGTTATCTGTCCCTCTCCCGCTGCCGCCACCACCCCCCACCGGTCCTTTCCCTTGCACACATGCTCTCTCTTTCTCTCTAAAAATGAGTAAATAAAATCTTTAAAAGAGGAGAAAGGAAGTGACGTGATCTGACTGACACCTTTATTGGGGAGTTTGTTCAAGATCATGCAGCTTGGATTCAAGATTGGATTCTCTTAACTACTGAAGTCAATAAAATGTGGTCATATGAAGTACATTTAAAGAGAAACATGGTCACTGAATTTTACAAAAATCCATGGCTTACAAGCTTGGCTTTGTCCTGACATTCACCCTCTTCTCTATCTTTCACAAACACTGAATGTTTCCATCTTGACTGAAGATGTCAAGATGGCCATCCTCCATCTCCATGGAGAGGGCCATGAAAAGGTCTTATGTCCGACCTTTTCTAAGATTTCTCTGCCTTATCTGTTGTTGTATTCTTTAAGATCATAGTTATAGTTCTAGGAAATTACAATTCAAATGACCTTAACTGTTTTGTGATTTCCCATATCCTTCATTATATGTTAACATGTATAAAGCTCTTGGGATAGTAGCTAGCACAGACTGAACTCTATATAATTTGATATTATCAACATCTTTTGGTTTGAAGAAATTGAATATTTTTTCTGTAGTTTATTGAAATCTAGTTATTCAGGTTTTTATTGTATTCTTAGGCTTAATCAGAAACAGATATTTTGATTGACCTTGTAAAGTCTTCCAGCTCTTACGGTTTTTAACTGGAAAATATCTCCCAGATTGATACCTTTTTATATCCTGAATTGTCTTTTTAATTGTATTCTAAAGCCTTAAAATAAAGATCTTAAATTTTATTAAAAAAAAAGGAAAGTAATATTTTAGCCAGACATTTAGCAGGGACAGAGCTAGTAGTGTTTAAATCCATAAAAAATAAAAATAAAAAACTTTAAATATAGCACAAACAATACAGAGTTCTGTATAAATTAAATCACCATATTGTGATTTGGAGCAGTGTGAATAATTATAATAATTTGTTTGATATAACCGAAACTACTAAGTATTTTTGTTTGTTTCTTCCATAGATAATAGATAAACGACAGTCCCACTCAGTGCTACTGAGTCTTTTTGCCCCCCCTTCAACCTTTTTTTGTTTTTGCTTTTGTTTGCACATTTTGGATTTTAAGATGTTCATCTGAAGTGAAAGGGAAAAAATAGCTTGGTAGAGTTTTACTTTCTAGTTTTTTTTTGGTTCCACATATGTGTCTTCCATAACACGTCATAACGTACTTCAAGATGACTAGGAAAATAATTAAGATTTGAGGGTATTTATTATTTGCCAAAAACTGTATTGGATTCTAATCAATGTATCATATAACTTAATGGTCATATAAACCAAAGACCAGAGTTTATTATCTCCACTTTATAGATGAGAAAAATGGATATTTGATTAAGGGACGCCTGGGTGGCTCAGTTGGTTAAGTGTCTGCCTTCAGCTCAGGTCTTGATCCCAATGTCCTGGGATCGAGTCCCACATCTGGCTCCTTGCTCAGCAGGGAACCTGCTTCTCCCTCTGCCTGCCACTCCCCCTGCTTGTGCCCTCTCTCTCTCTCTCTCTCTCTCTCTGATAAATAAGTAAAATCTTTTTTTAATCTTAAAAAAATAACTTGCTTAAGACCTCCTAGCATGTGAGTAAAAGGAGGAAGAATCAAGCCCAAGACAAACTGTGTCGGTTACATGTGATGCGCTAACTGCAGTGGCACAGTACTCAGTTGTGGAAGCCAGCAGCACCTGGCATTCTGTCATCCGCAGGCTGGCGCTGCCGCTAGGGCCAACACACTGAGGAATGGGACCAGGATGAGGTGGAACAACAGGCAAAAGAATATCTCAGTAGTAGGGAAAAAAAAAAAGCCTGTTGAGGCCCAAGGTGTGGACAGTGTTGTAGAGCAGGTGAGCAGCAGGAGCCACCTGGTGTAAGGACTGTCTTCTCTTCAACCGTGGAAGTATGGGAACAGGGATGCTCACGTTGTCACGTAGTTCTTCAGAGACAGACGGGAAGTATTGGGTTAGCAGGCAGCCTGCGGTGGTGTCGGCCAGCAGAGAGCTACACTGCAGTCACCCCAAATCCTGGCAGTGGGGGGATATGGTAGATAAAAAGGGCAGGGAGCAAGTGAGAAACCCAATTACTAATAGTTGGAACTGAGATTCAAAGAAAGAGTGGCTCATCAATGGGGGTGATTCGATGGAGCATTTCGGAACTATTTCTGGAAGCCCTCTTGCCTGAGGTTAGGCTCATCCTCAAACCTGGGATGAAGCTGATCCTACACGAGGGCTTCCGAGGTGAGCGAGAGAGGACGCAGAAGTAGGGAGCTAGATGAACTAGGATGGTAGCCCCTAAAATATGAGTAAGGAGAAAGTCAGTACTGAGTGTAACCACCTTTTTAATATTATTTGGAGATTGAGTTACCTTTTCAGAAAATGTGGAGAGATCGGCATCGTTAAGGCAGCAAGTTAAAGCTGCGTTACTTCAAAGGAAAATTTGGCATCTCCTCAGGTGCCTGTGAATGCTTTTTGCCAAGGAAAGGATCTGACGTAGAATTTCTGATTTCCCTTTTCCAAGGGCATTGTGACAATTGGCCTCATTTGCTTTGTGAATATATTTGGAATATATTTGGAACCTAAACTTCATCGCGTACATGCTGGATGGCAGATTTCATAAGAATTGTAGAAGAGCGAGCCAGATAGAAAAAGACTTTAGTGATTAAATTTGTATAAAAAGAACGACTGCAAAAGCACAGCAGGCTGTGGTTCTTCGCACCTGTTTGCAATTCAGAAAGAGCGTTGAGGGGGCAGAGAGGGAAATGCACACAGAAATCACATCTCAGCACAAGTTAGACAGCCTGCAGATTGTGGAAATCATTAAAACCCACATGTCATGGATGTTTAAAGCATATTCAGTAAATGCCAAAACATGGTTACACCACCCTCTTACCCCGTAGTGAATCATCACCTTCTTTTCGTCCTGCTGACAATATGTTCTGTGCTGACTGACTCATTTCTGGCATCACTCTGTTCAGCTGAACTACATAAAACGTTCTGAATTTTTAATAATTCTATATTATTTCATTTCTGCATGGAATACCCGAAGATGCTTGTGAAGAATTTTACTTTAATGCCACAATGGCCTTTGAATGTTTCTGATTTCATTATGATTTAAACACATGGATAGGATAGATAGTGGGTTGCTCCTAATGCATGTTAAAGTGCAGACCAGGTGGAAGGATTAATGATTACATTTATGATGCCTAAAATATGATGCTTGGGACTCTAGTAAAAGATACAATAATCTACCCCAACTAAGACATGTTTCCTGGAAGGCAGAAGGATTCAGGCACGTTACTCCATGATGCTCTTCTGAAAGAAATACGACACCAATTGTGCCATGAATGGTTTCTTTGAAAGCCACAGTACAAACTCAGAAACTCTACCTTTGATGGTGGAAATAATTTGAGTTTCTAGAAAGACATTTGTGGAGACAAAATATTTTAGAGGTCTTCCATGTTGAGGGGTTTTATCTGCCTTTGACTAGCTACATAAATCTGGTCTAGTTACTCAACCTCACCGGTTCCAGTGTCCAGCGCCTGGAAAACTTTAGGACAGAACATTTATCTCAAGGATATTATGAAGATCATATTAGCTAAATCATTAAAAGTGCTTAATACTGTCTTAAGGTCATGGGAAGTGCTTGGTAGATTTCTGACACTTTCAAAAGTATTAATATGACTTCAATTCTTCTATTGTATATATTTGGAAAACATTAAAAAACTATCGCATTAGAAAGTCAGGAGTCCCTCAGCATCAAGGCTCCTCTGCAGTCCAGAGTTTCTCTCTTCCAACTTCCACTCTTCCTCTTTTGAAACTACATTGTAGCAAATCCAGGCTATTTATTATTTTCAGACTCTGCTCTGCACACCATGACGCACACCCTCAGGCTACTCTGTTCTTTCTCCTACTCTAGGTTATTTCTTCTTTCAAGACCTCCCTTAAACCACCTCTTACATTCCTTCTCTCATTTTCTGTGATGTCAAAGTTCTGACTGTCATCTCTTTGACATGTTTCGCTATCAAAGGAAAAACAAATAATTAAAATTAAAAGGGCGATGAGCTATCTGTGGAAGTAGACTGCAAGCTTCCTGCAGGCATCTAATTTGTATCTCCCCACACTAAACCCATAAACCTCACTCTCAGTGGCTGGCGCTGATGACCCTGCCTTTGCTCCCCTTGGTGCACCCCTACAATGACTTTGATAATTTCACTTCTCTCATTTTTACTTGTTTTCCTTGGCTTGGAAGAAGCAGTATCTTAAGTTTGAAAATCCATGACCTGAATAACAATACAGGAATCAAATATCATACAAATTGAATCAAATATCATACAAATTCCGTGTCTCAGTCTTATAATCATGGTTAACACTGAACTTTGAAACAGATATTCATGCTGTACTGTCTTGCTTCTAAGAGGTACTTTTTTATTGACTAAAAAGCAACTTTTACATTTCAGAAAATTAACTCAAAAGGTAAAATATTGCTAAAACGTATTTTGAGCTTGAAACATCTAGTTAATCTAAAACAGCTTAATTACTTTTCTCTACCAGAGAGAATATAATACATATAGGATTTTTTTCCTGGTGGTATCATAACTATACTTTCATGAGGTATACATGTTTCAACCACCATTTCTATCAAATGAGTAATCCCTAACCAGTATGCTTATATAAATACATGGGCATAAAGTAGCCTTAGAGCAGTAGCCAACAGCCCTGAATTCTAGTGCTCCTGGGAGGGTCCGAAGTACCAGATTCAGCATCAGATTTATGCTAAACTGATTTTGTTCTGGACCGAATGTTTGTACCCCTGCCTTCAAATGATGAAATTTGATCCTCAGTATGAAGGTATTTTGATATGGGGCCTTTGGGCTATAATTAGGTCATGAGGGTGCACCCCTCATGATTGGGATTAGTACCTTTATAAGAAGAGTCCAGAGAGTTAGCTCTCTTTCTGCCATATGAGGATATAAGGCGAAGTAGGCAGTCTTTAAACCAGAGAGGGCCCTTGTTAGACCATGCTGATATCCTGATCATGTACTTCTATCCTCCAGAACCATGAGAAATAAACTTTTTTTATTTGTAAGCCACTGAGTATGTGGTATTTTGTTATCCCGGCCTGAGGTGAGCAAGACAGATCAACTCTCAAAAGTCTCCAAAAGTTTTGATTGGTAGGATCAGCTCTCCAATGTATAGAACATGATAACATCTTTGTAGATCGTTGTGGCTCCAGATCAGTTCAAATCTGTACTACCAAGACTTATTCCAGAATCTACAGAAGGAATCTGGATCTCTAGGTATAAGATTATCTTGGAGTGGTTCACTATAACTACAGCTAGGGTGAACAACTACTGATCTTTATTTAGCTGGGATCTCAGGGCACTGCTCTTAGGATAGCAAGCTATGGACATGATATTTTTTTCTAAAAGAACACAGAAAAAAAAAAAAGAAAGAAAAAAAGGGGTGCCTGGGTGGCTCAGTTGGTTAAAGCCTCTGCCTTCAGCTCAGGTCATGATCTCAGGGTCCTGGGATCGAGCCCCACATCGGGCTCTCTGCTCAGCAGGGAGCCTGCTTCCCCCTCTCCTTCTGCCTGCCTCTCTGCCTACTTGTGATCTCTTTCTCTCTGTCAAATAAATAAATAAAATCTTTAAAAAAAAAAAAAACACAGAAAGACTCTTAATACTTATATATGCAAATTAAGGTAAGTTCAATAAGTGATGTAAATGTCAAGAAAAGTCAGAATCAACTAGTAGAAGCTGGGGATTTCAAGGACTTTTAGAGTTTAGCTTACTGGTTTTCTTTCTTCTTGGAAATTACCTTTTAATTGACTCATTAACTTTATAATTTTCTGAGTATAAACTTTCTTTCTCTTTACTTCTTTTACTATTAACGTTACTCATTACTATTTTTTCAAGTTTATCTTAAGCCAAAGGTTCTTGTTTGGCATCTCGTCTGGATGTGTCTGGGTCTTCGGGTGCTACTAGGAAAGAGCAAATTAGAGGATTTAAGAAGCTTAAAACCTAGTACTTAGAATTTTCATTCTAAGTACTGTTGGTTTGGATACCACACCTGATGGATTTTCCAGGACAGTTCCAATTTCATGATCATTATCTCATATCTTAAAACTTCCTCCCTCCATTCCCCCTTCCCTTTTTAAGCACTGTGCTGTTAAAGCCTGATAAAGGCATTTTTAAAACAATTTCAATGGTTAACTCTGATAAATTTTTTTCCTTATGGCAAGGTTTTTGCTAGAACCTAGAGCATGATAAGTTTTCAGAAATGTTCATTCAAATGCCAGAGTGTTTCAGTTGACGTATTGATTGAAAGTTAAATTGGTTATAGTCCTAGAATACACTTTTTCTTTGACTTCCTAAAGCTTAGATTTTGAAATAAACCACTGATTTCCTTAGGAAAAAACTAGGAAATCTAATACTACAGACTTGATTAAAAAGAAAATAATCTAAGTATTTAAAGCTGGAAGAGACAGAATTTGTAGTTCAAGCTCTTGTGCAGATGTTTTCTTGTTTTTAAGTGAATAAGCAAAATAAAAATGAAAACAAGTCATGTAATTACATCTTAGGGCTTAGTGCTCTGTCCTTTGAAATTTATTTTAAAAATCAAAATGAAATGCATGTTTAAAAATATGACTTCAAATATGTTGAAAATGTGGAATAAAAGTTAGCGTATTTGTAGGGTCATTGCATTATGTGTGAAAGATATACCAGAAAAAACCTGTATACAGAAAGTTGGATATAGCTTCCACTAGAGAACATGAATTTGGATGATTGTTATTACTACAACTGAACAAGAGTTTTCAAAGCATCTGTCATTGCTTAAACTATTAAAAAGAATTGTAAAGTAAGTATAAAATATAAATTCTGTTCTCATTCTATTCAAGATCTTATGAATGAGAGGAGACCCACACAGTAGAACTGAGTTGGAATATATTTCCAGTATATCTGCCTTTGTAGTTGTATTGGAGTTTTTGTAGTTTTGTAGTTTCGTACTTTGTAGTTGTAGTGGTTGAGTCAGCTTCTATGTACTGACTTAGTTCGCTCTTCCTTATCACTTGCCAACATCCCTTTACACCACCTCTTTCTTATTCCTTTATCCATACCCCTCACATAATTTTTGCTGCTGCTTTCTGTTTTATCTTGGGAACCCACCATCTCTAACCTGAAATTCCCATGATCAGGAAGATCTCTTAAAATGCTTTTATATGAAACTGCTTCTTACTTCCCTTTTAAAGCAGAGCCTACTCCCTTCCTTTCTTCCTCTCTCTTTCCTTCATCCCATCCCTTCCTTTCCTTCCTTCCCTCCTTCCTTCTTTCCTTCCTCCAATAAAATATAATTTTAAATAGAACTTTATTTGAGTAGGGAGGTATCTAGGGATCGAGGTCTTTAAATCACCTTACTTAGTTTCCAGCTAACACTTAAAATTAATCCCGAGAAGATGCAGTCATGTTAGTAGTCCCCAGCTAGTGCCATCATTGTCTCTCTCCTCATGTTACTGCTTGTCTTGGGTTTTCTCAGATGCGAAATAATGCAGAATGGACCTATCTATATAATACTTATCCAGAGGAAAAGAAATATAACTTGGAACTTTGGTTTCCACTTTTTCAACATTATAGTATACCTGTATCGATTAAGATACTTTCGGCTGTAACTAAACAGAAAATCCTGACTAAAAAAGCATAAATGATAAATGGATTATCTTGTACAGTTGTTAGAATGGAACTAGGGTGGCAACAAGTATTCTTTATGGAAATGATATATCAGGCATCATTTTAAGCACTTTACATACATTGATTTTTTTAATTCTTGATAGTAACCCCTAAGGTAAGTATTATCATTTTCTCTGTTTGGGGAGAGTGAGGCACTGGCTTGTTCACTCTCCAGGGTTAGTTCTGTGGCCCAGCGATGTCATCGAGAACCAAATCCTTTCTGTCTCTAGACTCTGGTCTCTTCAAGCTATCAGATCTTTCTCACACTGACTGACTTAGTGAGAGCAAAATGATTCTAGTAGTTCAAGGCATCATGTCTAGATAAAACAGTATCCACAATAAAATCAAGGCCCATCACTATCTTGCATCTCTTGTTTTAGTGGTGAGGAGAGTATTATTATTACATTTAGTTTAGTGGTAGAATTTAGTGATTCATCAGTTTCATTTAACACCCCATGCTCATTACATCAAGTGCCCTCCTAATGCCCATCACCCAGATATCCCATCCCCCCCACCTCCCCTCCAGCAACCCTCAGTTTATTTCCTAGAGATCTTCAGTGTCCCTTATGGTTTGCTTCTCTCTCAATTTTTATCTTATTTTATTTTTTCGTCCCTTCCCCTATGTTCATTTGTTTTGTTTCTTAAATTCCGCATATGAGTGAAATCATGTATTTGTCTTTCTCTGACTGATTTCACTTGGAACTCTAAGTGGAACTCTAGATGGAACTAGATGGAACTCTAGTTCCATCCATGTCTTTGCAAATGACAAGATTTGCATATATTTGCATATAACTTGCCATATTGGAGTCACAATATTCCATTGTGCGTGCACATATGTGCACACGTGTGTGTGTGTGTATACACATGCACACCTTCTTTATCCATTTCTCTGTTGATGGACATCTGGGCTCTTTCCCTATTTTGGCTATTGTGGACATTGCTCCTACAAACATTGGGGTGCATGTGCCCCTCCAAATCACTATGTTTATATTCTTTGGATAAATACTGAGTAGTGCAGTTGCTGGTTCATAGGGTAGTTCTATTTTTAACTTTTTGAGGAACCTCCATACTATTTTCCAGAGTGACTGCACCAGTTTGCCTTTAGTGGTGAGGAGATTCTTATTGGCCAGGATTTGATCACATGTTTCTACTTATCTTTGGCAAGGGGATAGCATTACCGTGACTTGCTCAGACCAGTTGTTTGGAATGGAATGGATGTTGGGAGATCAATAACCATAACAACTACATACATCTTCATACATACAACTACATACATAATGTATTAACATATGGAATGGAATGTATGTTGGGAGATCAATAACCATAACAACTACAACATCTACATACATACAACTACATATATAATGAACTCTCAGGGCAACCCAAAAATATTGGGAAATCACTATGGGAAAGGCAAAAACCAATCTTAAATCCAGGATAAGAGAGACTTCAAGTCTATTTTCAGCAAATTTTGATTGGATTTTACCTTGGGGCTCTTAAAACACTCTGTTTGGCAGAATTTCCTTAGTATAGGTGTTTATTTGAACTACCTATCATCTGTGTAATTGTCATAGAACACAGTATTGTGTGTATCATTAAAACTTCTTTCATGTTGTGTTGAGTTCAGATGTATCTTGCAGTGCAGGAAATTCAGCTAATTTAGATTGTTTCTTCACAGTTCGCTGCTTAGATAGCTTAGCATCTTCTGTGGCAAACTAATTTATAGTATTGTGATGAAGATTCTTCATTTTGCTTTACATGACTTGGTGTATCATTAGAAATTTTAATGTGTGTGATCCATAAAGATGAATAAAGGTGTAAGTTGTGCCAAATTCAATTTTTACCACATAATTCAAACTCAGAAAATCTGAATTCTATAATACTAGTTTGTTCCTTGAATGGAAGTAAAAGTTCTTTGGGTTAGACCATTAGTAGAAAAGAAAAGTAGGCTGATAGCAGTTGGGTATAAACTGCCTTTAAATTAAACCACTGACTACATTTGAAACTTCATGGGAAAAATTTGTAGAACTCTTTTGGAAGTTCCACAATGAGAAGTCTAGGAAGGTAGTGTGTCTATAAAACATTTAAGCATGCAACTTGTTCCCTACAGGAACTGCAGTTCAATGGGAACACCACACTCTAATTTCCCAAGATGCTGACAATAATTATTACTTTCCTTAAGCCTTTTCTTTCTCACAGTTTCTATCCCTCTAAGAAAATATATTTCTTAGTAGGTTCCCACCGTCCTCTCCTCATTACTGAAAAGTTCCTGCATTTCTTAGATTGTTTGGAGGGTTATCATCAACAGGGAAAGAATTTGGCCAATTTAAAGAAAAATTTAGATTTATTAAGACAGCTGGTCACAAGTTCAAAAGGAGGACTGAACAATCCATCTTTGGAGAGGCAGAGAAGCATGAACTTCTGCCTGGGGGCTGCTGTTAGGTTAACTCTGCTCCCCTGACTTCTGGTTCTGTGTTGCAATGTTCACAAAATAGTGAGTGTTCCTAAACTGAAAAGGTTTGACATAAATGCCTGCCTGGAGGGCTGGAGACAAAAGTCCTGTCTTTTGTCCTCTAATAATCTTTTTAGTCCTGTGCTTTTATGACTTGTTTTTTATGGACATTTATGTCATGTACCCAAGCATCTTTTCTGCTGTTCCTTTGAATACTTTTCATTTTTTCTCCCAGATCCACTCCTTACTCCTCTGTACCATACTTTGTGTACACAGGGAGGTCAGGTATCGCAGGCTTCATCAAAGCCCACATTTCCCCCTGTCTTCTAGCAGAAGTTGGATAACAGCAGATAAGGAAAATCATGAGGTCAGGGTGTTCATTTCCCTGGCTCTCTCTCAAATGGTTTTCCATGGATTAGTAGGGTTCCTTTTCCAGAACCTGGAGATCCTAATGAACATTCCTTCTATAGCTCTATTTTCTCCAGATTTCTCCAACTAAAACCTCCCTTGTTAACTGAGGTCTAAGGGTGTTACCAGTTTTCTGCTTTGGCTTTACAAGGTGCTTTAGCATCTTTTGTTTCCCCCAAATTTCATAAACATTACCCTTGTTAAACTCTTCTCCATTACCCACTGGATCTGACATAACACTTGCTGGAGCACTCACTAAAAGATCTCCTTTCTTAAGTGTACAATTTCCTTTGGGGAATTGCTTCTCCGCTGTGATATAGCACCCTATTAGTGGGCCCTAATAGGCATAGGTCAGTAAACATAACTGCATCTCCCCTGTCCATGATTGCTACAGGGATGGGCAATGACTCAGCCTGAACAGATGAGCCCAAGCTTTTCCATGACCACATATTGGCTGAGTTTGGGACAATGAGAAGGATGATTAGGACTTTTGTTGGATGTTTTGGGAAGCAAAATTTTCTCTCCCTGGCTGTGAACAATAAAAAATAACCAATAAAGTCTTGTTTACTGCTGACACTTAAAACACAAACATAAAGGTTAGCAACCCTGATGATGAATCTAATCAATGAAAGATGGAAAGCCCATTCATTGGGTTACAGAGAAACACAAATGAATCCCTGAATGAGCTATGTCTGACTTGTGAGCCAATTAACTCTGATTTCCTCTTTTAAATAATGCTTTCATTCAACTGTAACAAACATTTACAAAAGTGCAAAAATCATGATTAAACACCAGATGAATTTTCATGAAGCAAACATATTCATGTAACTGTTGGAACAGAATATTTCAGGGGCACTTGGGTGGTTCAGACAGTTAAGTGTCTGACTCTTGATTTTGTCTCAGCTCATGATTTTAGAGTCATGAGATCGAGTCCTATGTGGGGCTCCACACTGGGTGCATGTGTATGTGCTTTGTCTCTTTCTCTCTTAAAAAAAAAAAAAAGAAACAATATTTCAGATGCATATTTCATTTCTCCTCATTCATAAAGTTAACCAACACAAGGGATTAGTTATGCTTTTTTGAACTTATCGAAAGATAATAATACAGTATGTACTTTTATGTGTCTGGCTGCTTTGCTGAATTTTATGTTTGTAAAATAAGTCCAGATTGTTAAGAATAATTGAAGACCATTCATTTTTCTTTGCTGTACATTATTGCTATATTTTATTGCTATGTACTATTCTAATATAAGCCATAATTTGTTAGTCTATTATACATTGACTATTGGGTTGGTTTTAGTTTTACAAATAATTGTACACCATTTTCACACTATTACAGATAATTCCATTATGAATATTCTTGTACCTGTCATTTTTCCTTTTTATTGAGATATGATTGACATATAACATTGTATAAGTTTAAGATGTAGAATATATTGGTTTGATACATTTATATATTGGAATATGATTACTATAATAACATTAGTTGACATCTTTATCATGTCAAATGTTTATCACTTACTTTTTGTGTTGAGAACACCTAAAATTTAGTCATTTAGCAATTTTGAAGTTATAATATGGTGTTGACTATGATAAATATGCTGTAGGTTGTATCTTCATTTCATGTCTTTAGATGAACACACTCAAATGCATATTATTTTCAGTATGTATCTGATACTGAAATTGCTGAATCATGATATATGAATATATTCAGCTTTTAGTGGATAGTTAGAATTTTCCAAAGTGGTTATACCTAATTATAATCCCACAGCAGTTTATGTGAATTTTGGGGTGTGTGGCTGTATCTTTTCATGGTTTTAAACATTTCCCTGTTGCTTAATTAGGTTGAGCCCTTTATGGTTGGCCTTTGTGATATCCTATTTTGTAAGTCTTTGGCCCTCTTTAAAATTAGGTGTTTGCCTTTTTCTTTTTGATTGATTGAATGTGTGTGTGTGTGTGTGTGTTTGAACAACAGCACTCTGTTTTGCTTGAGAATTTGAATTTGACCTTCAGTTAACTTTCTAGCTGTGTTCATTTGGCAAATTGACATGAGTGGGATGTCGGTTGTGTTGCTTGGGATCGCGTGAAAATGACCCAATTTATAAACTTCATTGAATCGGGAGAATTACAAATTATACTTCCTGAGACTGACAACTCTTATAACTGGGTATGTCTTCTGTTGAAGACCTAAAAGCCATGCCTTTGGTTTTGTCACAAGGGATTGTGATTTGAAGCATTTAAGCCAGGATGGATCCTGCTCCTGGTAGATGTGGATCTCATTTCATTATACCTGAACTGTCCTGTCCTGCTCTGTGACTTGCTTAGAAGACTCCCGCAGAAGACATCTGATGCTGCCCTGCTGGAAAGCTATGTCCTCTAGCACCCTTCTGAGTAACCCATGTCAAATGTAGCCTAGTTAAGACTTTAAGTCTGAAAGTTTGGTTGAAGCTGAGAAAACTTCCTGTTAGGACTAATGTATATTTATCAACCAAAATTCTTAAATTTAATGTTAATTCATCCAATTTTTCTTAATGTTAGTGTTTTTTGTGTCCTCTTTAAGAAATAAAGATTTCTTAATGTCAAGTTTGTAAACTTAGTATCCTGTTTTTTAAGTCTAATTATTTTACCTTTCATATGTAAATATTTGAGCTGTTTTAATTTTTTAAAAGATTTTATTTATTTGACACAGAGAGAAAGAGAGCACAAGCAGTGGGGGTGGCGGCAGGCAGAGGGAGCTGGAGAAGCAGGCTCCCAGCTGAGCAGAGAGCCCCATGCGGGACTTGATCCCAGGACTGTGGGATCATGACCTGAGCCAAAGGCAGACGCTAAACCAACTGAGCCACCCAGGAGCCCCTGAGCTATTTTAATTTTATCTTTATGTATGATGTAGTAGGGGTCAAGAATTAGTTTGTTTCCTGGGATGTACATGTCAGCTACACATTTATTGAAATAGATCCTTCTTTTTCATTATATCTTGTTATAATCAAGTGACTGTCTGTCTGTGGCCCTGTGTCTGGACTCTTACCTGGTCCGCTCATCTGTTTTTCTATCCTGCACCAAACCATGCCATGACTACTATATCTTTATAATAAGTCTTGATAACTTGCGGGTAAATATTTTTGTTCTTCTTTAGGATGTTTTTACCATTCTTAGCTCTTTGCATTTCCATACACATTTTTAGTATTAGTTTGTTAATATCCACAGAAGTCTGAGATTTTGACTGATACTGATTCAAAGCTATAGACCAGTTTCAATGTAACTGTCATATTTCATGTATTAAATCTTATAAATTGTCCATTCATTTATGTCTTCTTTTTTCATTAATACTTTGAGGTTTTTAGAGTAGAGGTGTTATATATATTTATTACATTTATCTTTAAGTATTTCATGCTTTTTGATTCTGTTAAATGCATTTTCTGCATCTCTTGTAATGATCATGGAACCTTTCTCCTTTTGAAAAATTAACGTGGAAATTTATTAATATTGAGATATGCTTTGAATTCTCCCTGAACATAAAGTTACTTAGTCTTAATGCATTATTCTTTTATACATATATTACTGGATTTGGTTTGTTCATATTTTGTTCAGGATTTTGTGTCATGTGCATGAGAAAAGTTCATCAATCATTTTTTCTTGTAGCCTTGTCACATTTTGGTGGAAAGAGTTTGTTGGCCTTATAAAATAGATTGGAAAGTTTAATTTTTTCCTCTACCTCTGGAAAATTTTGTGCAAGGTTAGTCTTATTTCTTCCTTAAAAGTTTGGGAAGATTTATTCATGAAGGTATCTGGGTCTGGCAGTTTATTTGTAGCAAGGCTTTTAATTATCAGTTCAATTTCTTGGGGGATAAAAGTGCTCAGATTTTCTGTTTCTTTTGTTGGTTTTGGTAGGTAATGTTTTCCAAAGAATTCATCAATTTTATCTGCCTTGTCAAACGAATCAATGTATAGTTCTTTATAAATTAATTCATTATCTTTTAATGTCTGTAGGCACTGTGTCCTCTTTTTTATTCCTATACTGATCATTTGTGTTTTCTCTATTTGTCCCTTGATTAATCTTACCAGGAATGATAATTTTATTAACCTTTTTAAAGAACCTGTTCTTTGTTGATTCTATTGTGAATTTGTTTACTATTTCATTCTTATTATTTATTATATCCTTCTATCTAGTTAGGTTGATTTACTTTTCTTTCCCTACCTTCTCAAGATAGAGGCTTAGATTAAAGCCTTTTTCTTTCTTTCTTTTTTTTTTTTTTTAAGATTTTTTATTTATTTGACAGAGAGAAACACAGCCAGAGAGGGAACACAAGCAGAGGGAATGGTAGCAGGAGAAGCAGGCTTCCTGCCGAGCAGGGAGCCCGATGTGGGGCTCGATCCCAGGACCCTGGGATCATGACCTGAGCCGAAGGCAGACGCTTAATGACTGAGCCACCCAGGTGCCCCTAAAGCCTTTTTCTCACATCTTTTATCAAGACATTTTTATTTGGTTTTTACTTACTTGCAACTGAAGGTGTCCTAACATAGATTCCATTATACAGCACAGTGCTTCTCAATTTTTAGTGTGTGTATGATTCATATGGGGATCTTATTAAAATGCAGATACAACTCAGTAGGTTTGATGTGGGGCCTGAGATTTTGTGTTTCTAATAAGTTCTCAGGTACTTCTTGTGATGTTGATATGAAGACTACACTTTGAAAATCAAAATGGAATAGTGGAAAATAATAGTGGAAAAATCTGCCAACAGGAAAAAAAAAACAGAATTGTTTGTATCAGAAAATAAAGTCACTATACATTTTATGAATTATCTTTTGATTTGTATTTTTCATGATATATTTGTAGCTTTGATTCTATACCTGTGTTCTAGTTGACCAGAAGCCCTGGAGCACAATTTATTCTCTTATAAAATTCACTTAAGAAGACCGAAGAGGAAACCCCAGGGCCCTTGTATAGCATCAGCTGCTAAGAATAAAATGTTATCTTGGATAGAAATTAGGAGTAGCTATTTTCTTTTCTTTTCTTTTTTTTAAATTATGGTAAGAACACTTAACATGAAATCTACGCTTGCAACAAATTTTAAGTGCATGGTATAATATTGTTAACTCTAGGCCTGATGTTCTATAGCTATTTTCAGTGAAATTCACAAGTGAGCTTCCTTATTCAACAGCTAAAATGGCAGACTGTGAATTAGCACCTGGACAGATAGAGAAGAACCTCAGGTATAGGCTCCTTAATTTTATCAGCAGACAGTTAGAAAGGAGAGCTGGTGTTTGCTGCAGTGTTACAACCATATGGGAAAACTGAAATCCAAGGGAATTCAACAAAGGACACTGGCCTGTTGTAAAGTCACCAAGGATTCATCCGTGAGAGGATCTGTGTACGCACAGAAGCCACTCCTGTTTTGATGAAGTGTTAAAGTATGTGAGCAATAATCCTGTTCATCTTTAAATTAGTTTAAGGTGGGTACTCTACAATACTAATAATTGAGAACAATTGTTACAGTAGATAAATTATAAGAGAAAGGAATGCCTCTAACTCTATATTGACAATTGTGTGTACTTCATCATTGAATAGCTTAGAAGAGAATTCTCTAAGTCATTTGAATAATAGAAAATTTGCCAGGGAGAATCTGGGTGCCCTGGATTGACAAGAAGGAGATCAGGTGGGATATAGCAAATGAAGCAGTGACAGAGCTTTGTAGGAGGAGACGGACTCGGGAAACTAAGGGAGGTGAATCTGGGACAGCAGCAACAGAAGGCACATCTTGGCAGGAACTACATCAGCCAACTTTTCATCCAGTATCTCTGTAAACTGGGGATCTGTGAACCTTCAAGATACTGAATTTGCCTATTACAAAATACATAATAATTACCACTTTAAAACATGGTTTCTTGTCTATTGTGGAGATGATGCTTGCCAAATGTGGTGTTGGTACGAGCTAACTGGAGTGTGCTAGATGAAGATCTTCTCCAGATATTGAGTGGAACCAAGACCCTGTGAAATTATGACAGGCCTGTAAAACAAGCCAGGCTCTTCATGGAAAAGACCTTTCTGATTCAGGGGTTACAGTGTGTTGTTTCACAACATGATGTAGTTGACTTACTCTTGGGTAAGAATTGGGGTGTTGTAGGAGATCCACGAGAGAGTTTCCACACAGGCCAAAAATCCTCTGTTGCTGCCATGAAAATGCTCTTTTTCCAGGAGCCTAGGTGTTTCAATCAGTTAAGCATCTGATTCTTGATTTCCACGCAGGTCATGATCACAGGGTTGTGAGATTAAGCCCTTATTTAGGAAGGATCATTTTTGCTCTATATGTATTGTAAAAACAAACAAAATGCAAGGAGAAACGTGTCTCAGAGAGTTTCTAATGTCTTCCCTAAGGAGAGGGACAAGGGAATGAAAAGGCTGGCAAGACCGGTGGCCAGCCATAGCTCACAGAGACCCTTCTGTAGGAGCAGGAGGCCTCTCACCGACCTGCCCTCCCTCTCTGAAGGAGCAGTGCCAGTTCTGACCCCCAGAAGGATTTGGTAATCGGAGAATGGGACCTCCAGTCTGAGGACAGTGCTTGTAATTGGCACCACATTTGAAACAAGATAAACAAATTTGGGGCTATACTCTCTTTTTTTGCTCCTCTAAAGTTTTCATCCCCTTGTGATTAGAATAATCAAATTAAGATCTGGTGTTCCACATTTTCTCTGTCTTCAGCCAGAGAGCCTTGATTCCTAAAGTTCCCCTAAGTTTTCATTAAACTTCCCCACTATAGCACTGCCTGCCAAGTAATGTGCCAATCTGCTCATTTTCTGACCTCTCATTGCTTGCTGAAAAAATGGTAGACTTTTATCAAAGAGTTTTTGTTTCAGTTTCTCTGGCTAATTGATGATTCTTCCTAAGGCTGCTTGGTTAAACCCTCAGCTGGCACCGTTTTCTAGACTTACAGCATCAGATGGACAACCTTCACTAATCAGGCTTCCGAGAAACTTCCTCTTGGCAGCTTGTTTACTCTTATTTTGAAGATAATGACAGAAAAGTCCAGTGTTCCATAAATAGCAGAATAAGTGCAACAGTTTACAAAGCCATTTTAGGAAATTACTGACTTAAATAAACTTAACTGGCCTGTTTTCTACACTTCTGGATACCAATGTGGGTGTTTGTGTATGTGTGTGGATGTTCGATTTGTCCTTTAGAATTCTCTGTATATAGTTTTTCATATTTTCCTTCAAAGATGAAGGCCTCTTTAATGTTGATTATTTAACTCTACTTCTGTTTCTCTGAATTTGATCTCTTCCTTTTATCTATACTAATTACATAAGACCGAGTCCCTATTTTCAGGTGTTTACAATAGAATCGATTATGTAACAAAACATCTAAATAAAAATGTAACAATATAGTTACAAACCTGTCAAAATGAATGAATCCAGCAAAAAAATAAGTATTTCTTATTCCTTCAGCTGGGGATCCCAGTGCTAATAAAGGAAGAGGTGGCTAGGAGATCAGCGCTTATTAGGGCATGACTGTGGCTTGTTGGCCCCTCTGCTGTGACCGTGGAGGAGGATTTTAATAAAAGGGCAGTTAAGTCAGGATCTTATTCAAGCACAGCTTTCTCTCACAGTTGGCTACATTTCTACGCCTGTGTGCTGACATCCCCCCCTGCTCCATCCTGGGCATTCTCTGCACTCACACTGGCCAAGAGGGCTTGATCCTCCTCTTTCTGCTGTGGAAAGTACATGGTTATAAGGTGTTCCAGCATGTCTCTGCTGGTCCTGAAGTCTACTATCTCTGGCCGCGGGGGCTCCTGCTTTCCTGTTTGATATGTAGGCCAGCCATCTATGAATGGGTAGCCCCTGCTGAGCTAGGAGCCAAGTTCACTCCAGCCATGAATGATAGAAAGACTATTCTGAAGGCGTCTCCTGCTCTGAACAGAAAAGGCTGCGTCTGCATAGACCCTACTAATGACATGGTCCCCAGGTGAGTGCTGAGCTTGTCATCTTTCTCTGGGGTTTGGGAGATGTTAAAATTCCATTTCGTCTGCTGGGGAACCTGGGAAAGTACAGTTCCTAAGTAGAGCTGTTCACAGAGCTACTTCTTGGTGCAACTAGAATAGAAAGTACCCAAAAGAAAGGACAACCGTTTATGGAAAATTGCAGGAAAATGATTTAGCTGTACTACTGAGAGTTTTCAGTAAATATTCAGTATTTTCAGCCTCTTAGTCTGACAGGCTCTTTGCCTCTGCATATAATCTTCCTTGAAGCTAATCCATTTTGAGAAAATTATCTCTTAATAATATATTCCCAATTCTGTTCAGTCCAGCTTATTAATAGAAGAGTCTGTACTCTGGTCCTACACTCCCGCTTCTTCCATTCTACTTCTGTTTTCCAGAAAAGACCCAAAGCATCTGTAGCTGCTTCAGTATTTTACTGGAAATTGGCTCTCCTCATGTTTTCCTGTTTTTTCATCATTTCATCAAAACTTCATTCATGTTTTCAATTCCATTCTCAAATGAACCACTAAATTTCTAGTTGGAAAATTTTTGGAGCATCTTTTAGTTCTTTGTTTACTGAAATGACTGACACCTCATTTCTGAAAACTCACTCCTCTCTGGGCTTCAGTTATATACCCCCTCTAGTTTTTCTCTTGCCTCTGTGGTCATGAATTCATGTCCTATTCTTTGTTCAGAAACCCCTTAAATACTACCATTAACAGGGCACCCAATACTGGCTTTTTTTCCTCTATTTTTTCATATTTCTTCCTTCCTTCACTCATCAAATATCTATTGAGCTCTTCTTATAGACAAACTCCCTTCTAGATGCTATAGGGAAGACGCTGGATATTAATATTTTAGTGATAAGGCCAACAACATATCCTGATGAATCCAAAATGGAATATAAAACAAAGAGAAATTAATGGTGACTTTGGAGATTTCATTATGATCAACTAGAAAGTTCCAGTTGCTGTCATTTGATGTAGGCAAAGCAGGGAGAGGAGAAATTTTGAGTAGGAAAACTAGGGATTTTAAATAGACTTTTGGGGTGCCTGGGTGGCTCAGGCAGTTAAGTGTCCGATTCTTGATTTTGGCTCGGATTATGATCTCAGGATTGTAAGTTTGTGCTGGGCACGGAGCCTGCTTGAGATTCTCTCTCTCCCTCTGCCCCTCCCTCCATCTCTCTCTCTCAAAAAAAAATAGACTTTTAAGTTTAGGATTTGCTGTGGACTGAATATTTGTGTCCCCCTAAAATTCACATGTTGGAGACTTCATGCTGTGATATTTGAAGATGGAGCCTTTGGAGGTAACTAGGTCATGAGCGTGGCATTCCCATGACAGGATGTCTGTCCTTATAAAAAGCACAAGATAGCTAGCCCCTTTTCTCTTTCTGCCATGTGACAATACAGCTAGATAGCAGCCATCTTGACACAAGGAAGAGGACTCTTACCAGGGACTGAACTGCCTGCACATTTATTCCTAGCCTCCAAATTGTGAGAAATAAATGTTGCTTAAGCCTCTGAGTCAGCAGTAATTTGCTAAAGTAGCCTATATTGACTAAGATAGAATTTGTCTTAGAAAGCCAGTGTAGGGGCGCCTGAGTGGCTCAGACGGTTAGGTGTCTGCCTTTGGTTCAGGTCATGATCCCAGGGGCCTGGGATCAAGCCCCGCATTAGGCTTCTTGCTCAGTGGGGAGCCTGCTTCTCTCTCTCCTGCCATTCCCTCCACTTGTGCTCTCTGGCTCTATCTCTCTGTCAAATAAACAAAATCTTAAAAAAAAAAAAAAAAAAGCCATTGCAGATGTTCAGAAAATAGTTGAAGTGATCTAAGTTGAAGCTACACATTTGGGAGTCTTCAGAATAGTGATAGTATTTAATGCTTTAAGACTGTTTGAAATGACTAATGGAGTGAGTATAGAGAAGAGAACAGTAAAAAGTACTGAGTTCTGGGGGAATCTGTTAAATGTGTGAAGGAGAGAGGAGGAATCTGCAAGGTGAGAAGATACTTTTGAGGTAGGAGGAAAGCCAAGGATTTGGGTGTTCTGTGAGCCAAATACAGCAAGGTGGGGGGGCAGTGACCAACAAACTCAAGTGTGTGTTGGTTTAAATAAAATGAGAACAAAACTGATCACTGGGTTTCATAATTGGAAGTACCTTGGTCACATCAGCAAGACCAGCTTTAGTGCAGTAGTGGGGGTGACAGCCTCACAGGAATGAGACTGAAGACAGTGGGAGGAAGGAGTTGCTGGCTTAAGATATTACCCATACACTTATCTTTCACTGTCCGTATACATGTTCATGAGAGCCAAATTTATATGTATATCCCAGTCCCCTCTGTACCTGGATGTTAAGTACATTTCTTTTTTTTTTTTTTATAGTAGTATCTTTTTTTTTTTTTTTAAGATTTTATTTATTTATTTGACAGAGAGAGAGATTACAAGTAGGCAGAGAGGCAGAGAGAGAGGGGGAAGCAGGCTCCCTGCTGAGCAGAGAGCCCGATGTGGGGCTCGATCCCAGGACCCTGAGATCATGACCTGAGCCGAAGGCAGAGGCTTTAACCCACTGAGCCACCCAGGTGCCCCGTTAAGTACATTTCTTAAAAAGCCCACCAACTCCTGGGGTGCCTGGCTGGCTCAGTTGTTAAATGTCTCCTTTCAGCTCAGGTCATAATCCCAGGGTCCTGGGATTGAGCCCTGCATCAGGCTCCCTGCTCAACAGAGAGTCTGCTTGTCCCTCTCCCCTTCTCTCCTGCTTGTGTTCCCTCTCTCACTGTCTCTCTCTCTCTGTCAAATAAATAAAATAAATCTTAAAAAAAAAAAAAGCCCACCAACTCCAAATAAATCAATCATATCCTTGTCTACCTATTTTGCCCAACAAGAATTATGTATTCATCGGAGTCTATTTTCTATCCATACTTCTCCATGGTACAGACAAAAAGGCAAAGACATTTGTGTCAGCTTTATGTGTCTGATCTTTATTCAGAATCTCATGAATTTCATTTGATTTTGGAGTGTAAGGGCCAAGTGACTGAAGTTTTGAGTTTCTGTTCCAGAGAGAATATGAAATAAAACAGAGTAAGAACAAAGAGCCAGACTTGTGTCAATAAACTCTTCCGTTTTAGCCCTATTGTTTTAGGTGAAAATAAGACCCTGATGTGGAAAAGGTAGAGAAGTGATTTCTCAGAGAAGAAGGTTAGAGGTAGGGCAAAGTGAAAATGTGTAGATTTTCTGGGGCGCCTGAGTGGCTCAGTGGGTTAAAGCCTCTGCCTTCGGCTCAGGTCATGATCTCAGGGTCCTGGAATGGAGCCCTGCATCGGGCTTTCTGCTCAGCAGGGAGCCTGCTTCCCCCTCTCTCTCTGCCTGCCTCTCTGCCTACTTGTGATCTCTCTCTCTGTCAAATAAATAAATAAAATCTTTTAAAAAAAAAATTTAAAAAAAATGTGTAGATTTTCTTTCCAATATTGGTACTAAATAGCTAATAACTATATAACAGGTAAAATTTACGTCCAGACCACAAATATCAACATTTTAAAAATTGCACAGTGTAAACAAAATCACAAACACAAAATTACTCTGAGGCCTTGCTTCTTCTTGAATGAAAGAAGCCAATAAAAATATGAATATTGTTATTTATTTAAAAAAATTATTTGGGAGAGAGAGAGAGAGATCACAAGTAGGCGGAGAGGCAGGCAGGGCGCCAGGAGGGGGTCAGATCATGAACTGAACTGAAGGCAGAGGCTTTAACCCACTGAGCCACCCAGGCACCCCTAATGTATGTTACTTTAAATGAAATCTTCAGGATATTGTAGCATTTATATGAAATCTGCATGCATTGTTTTGAATCGTGCCATTTTGAAACTTTGGTATTACAAATGAAACACATTTTGAACTGAGGAGGGAAACCTGTTGCAAGTAAAATTTTTAGCTTTAGTGGTTTTTTTTCCTCAAATGGAATAATGGCCAAATTTATTGCTATGTTTTCATTTTTTAATTATAGGCAATGGTGGTTTGAATTTAACAGTGAAATTTCTTTCACTGTTTAAAATAGGTTTAGAAATCAAACCATAACAGTTTCATTTGCAGCTGAGTTCCATATAAAACCTCACCAAATAGTTCACTGATAGAGAGTTGCTGAAATTTTCCTCTTGGCTCTCTGTGTTTGTGGGGCTTCCAGATGTCTCTCAGCAGCAAAAGCATCACTAATAATTGTAAACTGTGATTATTAATTCCATTAACCTAGGGCCAGATTCAACCATGACTATTACAAATCAAAGCTCTCCCCCTCCCAAAAGTGGCAGCATTGAATTATGCTAGGAATCCTTTATTTGTTCCTTGCAAATATGACTTTTGCGTGTATCCTCTCACTAAGTACATTACAAAATAAATGCAATATATTCATTACATTTTCATGTACCATTGAATCAATGCAAAGGAGTATTTGTCATATATTTCTAAGCCTAATTTGTGAAGTATATTAAGCCAGTTATCCCACACAAGAATTCAATGACTGAAGTCATTGAAAAAAGCGTGTGTTTTCCTATCAGCTCCACCCACTACCTCCCTTGGTTTTTTGGGAAATGTTCCAAATGTCTTTATACTTAAAATAATAAACATAGAGATTTACTCTTACTTGCTTCGGTTGTTAGAAATAAGTGAACTACTGAAAACACATTTGAGTGGATTACTGCCTCTCCTGCTAGGGAAGTGAGGCTATCCAAGTCTGTACCACTGTTTAACATCATCTAGAATCTAAACTCTGATAAATCTACGAGTTTAACTTGACCGATCACTACAATGATAGATACCTATAGTGACAAGCTCTATACTAGATCGTTTAAACCAATTATCTAATTTTACATTAATATTTGTCATTAACCATATTAGATGATAGATATTATTATCTTCAGACTGTAGATGCTTAGCAAAGTTAAGTGACTTACCCAAAGTTCTAGAGCTGGTAAATCTGGTGTTTGAACCCAATATGCCCTTAGTCCAAACCCTGCGCTCTTTCCACTCTCATGCATTTAGCTTTGATCAATATGTGATAGACCACTAACTGAGCATCAAGATGTGAGTGTAAATTCATTATTTGTAGTATTTTTCAAGGGTACATTTAATATCAGTGCCATCAGCTTAGATAATATTTTTCTTTGTGCATGTGTTATCCCTTAAATTTGTGGTATAAAGTTTAATGAGGGTCAATTAATCTTTGAAGAAATGGGCTAATTGGTTTTTGCACGTTTGGCACATTATCTTTCTAATTAGCCTTTTTCAGTATTGAATGTGGCACAGCAAATTTTAAAACAATTGGCTGTTGGTGATAACAAATTATCCTTTTAACAGGTATGTGCATGTATCCAGTATGTGTAAATACATCAATTTATATAAAACATTACTTCAAACTCAAGGAAATTATGAAATGCGATTTAAGAAAAGATATGTAGTTAAGCCTAAGGCTGATATTTTATTGATCACATTGAGTCTGAAAAAAATAGCAAAACTAGTAAATCTTCATTCATGCCTGGCTATATTCATTTATTTTGCATCTTAAAAATAACAATAATAATTACCATTTTTGAGTGCCTATGTATATTGAGAACAATTCTGTGCAACTTTACAACCTTGACCTTATAATTGTCTTTTATCCTTCTAAGATTCCCATCAGACAGATATTATTATGTACAATTAACAATGAGTAAACCAACTTAAGTGAAATCTCGCAGCTAAGTAGTGGTGTAACCAGGGTTTAATCCTAGAATTTCTTTATGACTGGGAAGCAGTGCTTGTCTATAGAAGAAGGTTCTTGAAATTTGGTTCAGGGTAATCTGAACGGGGAGTCAGGAACTAGGTCTCAGGTTTTGGGGCTGCTACTGATTATAAATGTGACATTAAACAATTTCTCTTAGTCTGCTTAGAGGATTGGATGAGGTAATGACCTCTAAGATCTGTTCCCAGTGGTACTTTCTTTAGTTTGTGTCATACTGAATATTCTGTATTCCCTTGTGGCATAAAACAGAAGTCATACTTACTCACATGTTATTAAATAATTCTTCAAAGATGTTTTTTGTAATTTCAAAATATTTAGTGTGGGCAATAGAGACTTTTGAAGCAGGTGGGGGCCTGGGACTATTAAGAGCTTTGGACATATTGTCTGAGTGTTAGGCTAGCTGCTAAGTGGGCAGAAACCTCATATCTGTTCACGCAAGCTATGGTAATCACTATACAACTTTTTAAGTCAACTGTAAGTCTTGAAAAATCACTCATTTCACCAATGAAAAATAATTTCTAATATACCTGATACTTATTAATTGAACTTTCTGGTGAAATTTTCAATAAAGGTATCTGATGCTGCTTTCACATCTGGAGTGTGTATTCCTTACCAGTATTTGAATTATGCTCCAGATGTATGTCCTATACCAGCATAATTCAAATACTAACTGATCACCCTTAACAACCCTTAACTATTAAAGGATGGACACATACATCACAGTATTTATGTTGAAGTTTTCCACAGTAAATTCCCGCTTTTTTCAGTTTTATTTATTTGACAGAGAGAGGCACAATGAGCGAGGGAACACAAGCAGGGGGAGGAGGTGAGGGAGAAGCAGGCTGCCCGCTGAGCAGGGAGCCCACTGTGAGACTCAATCCCAGGACCCTGGTGTCGTGACCTGAGCTAAGGCAGATGTTTAATGACTGAGCCACCCAGGCACCCCTAAATTCCCACTTCTTGGCATGGTATTAAAAACTTCTGTCCACACAAGAATGTTTATAGCAGCTTTATTCATAATTGCCAAAATCTGGAAGCAACCATGATGTTCTTCAGTAGATAAATGGATAAGCTGTGTTACATCCATGCAGTTGAATATTATTCAGCACAAAAAGAAATGAGCTACCAAACCATGAAAAGACATGGAGGAATCTTAAATGCATATTACCAAGTGAGAGAAGCCAGTCTGAGAAGGTTATATACTGTATGATTCCAACTGTATGACATTCTGGAAAAGACAAAACTATGGAGACAGGAAAAGGATCGGTGGTTGCCAGGGGTTAGGGGTGAAGGAGGGATGAATAGTTGGGGCACAGAGGATTTCTAAGGCAGTGGAACTATTCTGTATGGTAATCGTAATGGTGGATACATATCATTATGTCAAATTTATTTATTATTATCAAATAACATAAATTATACACCTCCAGGAGTGAACTCTAATGTGAACTTTGGGGGGTAATGATATGTCCCTCTGGGAGAATTTTGATTTTGCTGGAGAACGAGGGAGTAACATAATAGAGGGATGTTTGGAGAACAGGAAAAATGAGTAAGACATGGTCTTAGCCCTTAGAGAAACTGACAGGCTAAGGGCTAAGAAACTGAAGGACTAAACAGAGAAAACTGTTGTATTCTGGGGATACAGAGGAGACTGGAGGGGCAGGCAGGTTCACAATGAATATTCACCCCACCTCTGTAAATAGCCCCAAGAGGAGGTGTAGAAGTGAAGAGGAAGGAGCCAGATTTCTTTTCCATGGGAGAAGTGGGCTGGTTCTCAATGAACAAAGGCAGCATTTGAGATGACATTGAAGGAGGCATAGAATAGACAGCCTCCACACTAGATGGGGCATGCTTAGAGCTCTCTTCCCTGTCTCCAGCAGCTGGGACCTCGCAAACTCACTGTGTGAGGGAATGGACAGGAAGAGTAGCAAAGACAAAAACACCATCTGTGTCCTGCTACAGCTTTGGGTTCTGACTGTTAGAGCAGTCTGTGTTTACATCCTCACACTCATTTTTGCATCAAAAGAGAGGAATCATAGTGAATCAAGTGCCATCTTTCATTTGTAAACTTGAACTTCACCATTCTGTTTTTAAGTAATGTTTCCACATTAACGCTGAAAGTTTCTCAGGACTTGAAATATGTAAAACATTTATATTTGATTTAAGAAATACCTTTGCATGTGATCTCTGCCCATAAGCGCTTGAAGACACTATAAATTAAAGCAAAGGGTAGTTTACTAGTAACCCTCAGCCCAATTTATTTTCTCTCTCTTAATTTTCAAGTACCTGTAAATTGGCAGTGCATGTTTTGTTGCTCAGTGGCCAAATCTGTGGGATGATTTTGGAAGAAAACAAGTATTTACTTTCCAAAATATGGTTGTGGAAGGCTGATTTATTACGATGTCCTCAGGGGATTCAGGGAGTGCCTTCTTTCCTGCTCGTCAAGTATCAGCATCAGAAACTTCCTTATTTTGGATATTTACAAATACAGCATGGATACATGTGTGCTATAGATTTGGTTTATAAAGCTGAAGCCCTTGACAATGAATACTTAAACTCCAGTGCGGCAAATAAGTAATAGACCAATAGCCAGTCCATTCCATGTGAAGAGTGAAAGAACTCTGCTGAGTATGTAGTTCTTTAGAGGTCAGAAGCCGGGTCTCTTGGGGGCAGCACTGCTTTTTCTGGATATTTCAGCAGATGCTGGGTCCCTGGTTAAAGGGATGGAAAGACCTTATTCTCTGACTTTATTAAAGGCAGTTGGAAATAGTTTGGTATCAGGAAGTTCAGCTTGACATGTTAACTTAAATTGTCCAGAATACTTTAATCCCTATAACTGCTGTCTCCCTCCCAAACTGAAATTGCCTTTGTGGAATATCAGACTGTTTTCTTGAACAAATTAATCTCTCTGTCTTTGAGAAACACATATAGTTTTATGGCTCAGAATCTTGGAGTTTTGTTTTTTTTTTTTAAGCTTTTTTTTTTCTCAACAGGAGCTTCATTTCTATGTCTGCACAGGGAGAAGGAAATCAGTAATATTTTATTACTTAAAAGATCAGTTGATTGTTTTAATGACAAAGCATCCAGTCATCAGTATTTCTCCCCAAGTGCTACAATAAAATCACTACATTTCAGTGTTAGTGTTACATAGTATAAAATAAGAAGACACTTAATTAGAATACATTTAATGACTCTGTGATTTCTATGTTCCTAAAACAAGCAAAGTGTCAAATCCTCGTGAATAACAAGAAACATTGTTGTGCTTTTAATAAGAGCTTTTTTCTTGTCTATAGATTTGTAGTGCCTACAACCTCTAAATGCATTAACACTGTACAGCCAAAAAAGTAGAATGACATTAAAAATGTATAGATACTGGGCATTTTTTTTCATATCAAAACATCATAAACTTAAATTTATACAATAGATATTCTCAACTCATGCCTTACACAGAAGAAGCAGCTGTTGCCAAAGTACATTGCTCAGGTTGTGTGAGAATGAAGAAGTCTCTGATGCATGTTTTTAGTACCTCCTCTGTCCCCATTTAATATCTGCTAGACAAATCACAAAGGCTGCCTAAGGGATAGCAACAGATGATCTCTTTGAAGGTTTTCCTCAGTTCTTGGCTCCGGAGTGCATAAATTAGAGGGTCGATGATGGAATTACACATGATCAGGATGAGATACAAGTTAAAATGAGACATGAAACACACACAGTATGGATTCTGAGGACAAGAGATGTAGAATATTAAGTGGAGGAAGAATGGGGCCCAGCACACAACAAAGACCCCAATCAATATGGTCAAGGTAATTGCACCCTTCATGTTGGCCCCTTGGCGGATGGCACCAGTGCCTGGGAGGACCGCGATTCTCTTAATGTGCAGTCTGGCCATGAGGAACATGTGGACATAGAGAGAAGCCATGAGGGCCAGCATGGTGAAGAACATGGTGATGAGGCAGATGATAACAGCACTACTGTCCGAGTAGATGATGAACAGAATGCCTGAAACCGTGCAGGCTGCCCAGATACAACTTATGATGATCCCAACCCGCCTAACCGTCATGATGTTATGGTACTGGAGAGCATAAAAGATAGTAAAGTACCTGTCCACTGCAATTGAAAGCAGGCTGCAAATCGACGCAAGCAAGGAGCTACAGATCACTGAATCAATGACATTATCAATATTCACGGTGAAACTCTGTGCGTCGGTATCAGTGCTGTTTAACAGGGTGATGACAATGGTTTCTGAGCCGTTGGAGACGCTCACCAACATATCAGCCACAGCCAGGCTACAGATGAAAAAGTACATGGGTGAATGCAGATTCTTGTTCTTGGCTATTGCCACAATCACCAGAATATTCTCCAACAAGCTTATGACCCCCAGAGTCACAAACACCTCGGGAGAGACAAAAAGTTGCTCATAGCACCCTCCATCAGAGTAGCCTTTGCCGAGGGACTCACTGGCGTTGGCGTACGGTCCGTAGGTGCTGCGGTTCCAGAAGTGGAGAGAGGTGTGCATGCCGTGGTGGACGGTGGAGTTCATCCTGCCCCGCGGGGTGCAGATGCCCTGGACACTGCTTCGATCTCTCGGGTCAGGTGGCCTCAGGGATTTTCTCCACGTCTTTGTCCGAAAGTTCTGAGGCTGAAACTGGCATGCCTGTTGTTAAGTCAGTGTCACATGCTCCAAGGGCTTTTCCTGCCTTCCGGGACAGCTTTGAGCCCCTTCACTTTAAAAGCTTAGGCTTCCGAAATGCTCATTCTCAGTTCAAAGAGTCTGCTCTTTGCTTTTTTTGTCCTCACGTCCGCCTTAACTTTAGTCTTAGGCATTCAGTCGGGTCTGCTCAAAAATAATTCTCCTAGTGGCTGCTGTGCCACTAGCAGCCGAGTCTGTGTGCACGTGTGCACGGCGGCTGCCTCTCAGAGGTATTAGTTCCGACCTGAAGCGCTGCTTTGAGTGTTGCTGCTGCTGATTTTATGGTGTGTGAAGAGAAAAATGTTCCGAGTGGCTCCTCCTCTGCTTCCCCCTGACCAATCCAGATGCGCTGGAAGTCTGTGAGACACGGGGGATGTTCCCGAGATACAAACTGCAGGGCAGCACCGAATCAGACGCAGAAGCGTGTGGAACCGGGAAGCTGGCAGGAGGAGAAGGACTGGATTTTCCTTGTCAAGTTTTCAAGGGAACGACTTGCTCCCTAGAGGCCGTTCTTTGATGTCATCACAAGCCAGGCACCCCAGGTTTATTCCTGCTTCAAAGAAAGAGACGCGTGTGTGTGCGCGCGCGCGCGCGGGCGCGTGCATGTGGATGTTCCTGAAATAGGTACACTGCCTTTTTGGTCAGGATATTGAATTTGTTTCCTCTCAATTGCTTTGAATGAAGAATCCAGGAAATAATGCTTCAATTTAAAATACCTGAAACACAGGGAGAATATTGGATGATACAGGTACACTATGCTCCGAATGGGGAACTGATGTAGAGTTTTTCAAAGGGTTCAAGATGGGGTTCATTTTTTATGCACTGATATTTGATATTTCTCCATTGCAGAGTTTCTGTTATCATGGCTGGGAAAGTTTTATTCTCATTCACGATATTTAAACATCATATGGCGTTAATATAAGCTCTGTTTACTCTGAACTCAAAAGGAAAAAGTCAGCAATTAGGCAAAACTCAGTTTTTAAGTTTGAGATGTGACTGATATAACAAAATATTATACATATTTAATGTATACATTTTAATGAGTTTGGACATATGCCTCTACCCATGACACTATCGTCACAATTAAGGTCCTAAACATATTCACCACCTCCAAAATTTTCCTTGTGTGCTTGTATGTGTGTATTTTGTTGGCCTGTTTTTTTGTTTATTTGTTTTGTGGTAAGAGCACATACCATGAGATCTACCCTCTTAATGTATTTTAAAATGAGTGATACCGCATTATTAACGATAGGCACCAGGTTATACAATAGACATCCAGAGCTTATCCTTCTAGCATAACTGCAGCTTCATACCCATTGGGCAACAGGTCCTTGACAGTGGCCTTAGCAATGATTTCTTGGATTTAACACCTAGAGTTTAGGTAACAAAACCAAAAATAGACAGGTGGGATTACATCAAATTAAAAAGCTTCTGAACAATAAAGGAAACAATCAACAGAGTGAAAAGGCAACCTACAGAATGGGAGAAGGTGTTTGCAAACCGCCTATTTGATAGAGGTTAATATTCAAAATATGTAAGAATCTCTTACGACTGAAGAGCAAAACATAGAAACAAAACCCAACTAGCCAACCAAACAAAAACAACTCTATTTAAAAATGGGTAAGGACAGAATCACACCTATAAATACAGAAAATAAGCTGATGGTTGTCAGAGAGAAGGGGGAAGGAGAGATGGGTAAAATGAGTGAAGGGGAGTGGGAGATAGCAGGCTTCCAGTTATGGAATAAATAAGTCATGGGAATGAAAGGCATAACCTAGGGAAAACAGTCAATGATACTCTAATAGTTTTGTCTGGTGACTGATGGGAGCTGCACTTGTGAGCACCGCATAATGTATAGAGATGGTGAATCACTGTGCTGTGTATCTGAAACGAATATAACATTGTGTGTCAACTACACTCAGATAAATTTTAAAAATATAGTTAAAATAAAGTAAAATAAAAATGGGCAAAGGACTTGGACAGACATTTATCCAAAGAAGATATACAAATGGCCACCAGGTGTATGAAAAGGTGCTCAACAATTTAATTATCAGAAAATGCAGGTCAAAACCACAAGGAGATATCACCTTAGGTTGGCTATCATAAAAAAAAAACAAAAAACAAAACAACAACAACCCAAAAGATAACAAATATTGGTGAGGTTGTGAAGAAATTGGAAGGTTTTTTTTAGGGTGGTCAATCTACTTCCATAATTGAAGGTTTTATCAATTAAATGCACACGTACCTTAGCAACTTCACTTCTTCTAGCCAAGACCAGTAAATGCTAGTTATTAGAGTTTCTGGATGTTTTGTTTAAGCGAAGTTTGAAAGATAGTGGCAAAGTTACAAATTAATTAAGTTTCAGGTTATAAAATTTTATGTAATGTCCTTTTCTTGCGATGACTATTGCTGGTTTTATTTATTTATTTATTTTCTAATATTACTGGTTTTAGTTTTGTATGGTTTGTGGCTGCTGATAATAGCGAAAATAAGAAAGAATTATTCCAGGGTTCTTCTGAAGTTCTCAATTATATTGGTAGGGACTTTTATCTTCTTTCTGTTTTGCAGCAGAGGTAATGCTATGTAGCATGCTGAGCACTGAGCTAAATCAGTATCTTCCAGCCATCCCTAGAATGTAGCAGGGTCTTGTGGCTGAATTCCAGCCAGTACAATATGGGTAGAAGTGATGCACATTACGCTGGCTCCCCTATGATCCTACACACTTTTTTCCTCTCATTGACATATAGCTGCAGGATGTCCATGCGGTCTCATGTTGTAGATGACAGAACTACATCGTGGAAGGAGCCTAGGTCTCTGAATAACTGTACAGAGCGGAGCTTACTCTTCCAACTCCCCCCACACTCTAGCCCACCAACTACAGGGAACTGTGATTTGAGCAAGCAGTAAATATCACTGTTGTTAAGCTGCTGAAATATTGGTATTATCTATTACAACAGCTGGCATTAATTACCTTGACTTTAAAACTTTTTATTGGAGCTATTTATAAGGAACAAACCTAAATTAAATGGAAGCTCTTTCTTTTGTTTTGGATTTATGTAAAGAGTGAATTACCTAATAAGTAAGCAACAGGGAAGAAATCTATTGAATTGTTTAAGCATCAGATAGTCAACTCTTTATAATTTTTTCCCTGAGTCAGTTCTTGATTTTGTGCTATTTTTGATAGTGGCATCATTGTTCCGTTTCCTTGGCTTAAAATTCAGATTATCTTTGATTTGTCCATCTTTCTCAAAAATCCCACCATGTACAATCTCTTGTAAAATATCTTCCATATTCCACCAGTGTGTCTGACTCCTCTCTTTCTCTTATCCAAACTCACTTCTCACTGTTTGCCTTCATGGAAACCTGACTGTAGTCAAACTCACATGCTAGCTGACACCCATGTTAGGGATTTTCCCATGAGTTTCCTCTATTCCTGCTGCATGGAATGCTCTTCTCCTATATTTGTAAATGCACAATCATCCTTACTTTGTAAAAGTTACTTATATATATTGTGTAATTTATATAGAATTATATAATAGCTAAAAATTAGTGATCCAAAACAAAACCCACTTTCTTTTAGCTTTTTAAGATTTTATTTATTTATTTAAGAGAGAAAGAGAGTGAGTGGGGAGAGGGGCAGAGAGGCAGAGGGGAAGGGAGAAGGAGAGAGAATCGAAAGTAGACTCCATGCAGATCACGGAGCCCCATACGGGGCTTGATCTCATGACTGTGAGATCACTACCTGAGCTGAAACCGAGAGTTGGATGCTTAGCCAACTGAGCCACCAGAAGCCCCTCCTAATTTAAAAAAAAAAAAAAAAAAAGATTTTATTTAGAGACCATGATGACACTGAAATCTCAGAAAAACCATATGCAGTTAATATCTCAAATTTAATTATTTGGTTCAGATTTATAAAACCTTGATTGTATGGTTAATCATGCTGAAAGATGACATTTTGTCACCTCCAAGGAGGCATTTTAATTGCCTGCCATAGTTTCATTGTCTATGAGCCAGAAGAAATGCAGCCAGCAGTGTAAGACACATTAATGGTGTTTTTGAGAATTTATTGCAGTTCTTTTTTTTTAATACACACAAAATTGAGTTAGATCATAATAGATTTCTCTTATGAGTAAAATCCTTGTTTTATACTTAATAATAAATATGAGACATTACCAAAGAGAAGTATTTATTAAACTGTGCTAGATGGGCTACCATTTTTAGGAGATGTTTCTGTTTTTTTTCCTCTGCAAAATAACGGGGAGATTCCAAGGTCAAGTAATTTTGGAAAATATTGCCAACTTACTGCCTTCTTGAAGTTTCAGAATTTACATTAGCATATAAAGTTTATGAAATTTCTTACTAGCAAAAAATTCACTATAGCTTAGTCCACTTATTTTCTCAACTTATTTGAACATACGACCTACCTTCTCTCACTTTTATTTTTCAAGTACCTATCATACTCAGTTCAGCTATCATGCTCCTTTTGAAAGTCATATTTGCCCCAAACTCAGTTGATGTATCAGGGAACATCTTGAGCACAACGCAAATTTTTGAGTTTGTTTTTGCACAGTTCATGCAGTGGAAACAACAGGTGAACATGGCAAGCCGTACCTGGCTGAACCAAGACACGCAGGGCACACACAACACACATACTCAAATATTTACCACTGCCTCAGCTGCAGTGATGAAGCACAACACTCCTCGAGGTATATTACAGTTTTTTGTGAGATTTCCGATAATCTCTCTATCACTTCGAGACAACTCACAAGCTGTAACCCCTTTGAATCCCACTTCCTCAAGGGAATTGCAGGTCTTTTTCTAGGTAAAGCTCTTATTTCTTATAGGCTTATGCATTTTTAACATGTGTAAAAATGCTCTGCTCTTTTTATTAGGTTCCTTTCTCTCTTTTATCTGGTGTATCCCTGATGAAGTTTATGCATGTTGTGTTATCTATCTGTGTCTTTTCCCATAAAATTTAGTTGTTGTTTTGTAGGATTTTGCACAGCGCTCTGAGTTTAGATTACATACATCATATTACAGTGGAGCTAAATGTAATGTGAGTTCTGAGCACGGGGTGATGTCAGGAAGTACTGAACCACAATATTGTGGATCTGAAACCAATACTACACTGTATGTTAACTAACTGGAATTTAAATAAAAACTTTTAAAAAAAGTAAATGTAACATGTGTTGGAATATACGGTTTGGGAAACATTCACATCGAACAAATTATTCTGACTACAAAATTCATATTTAAAAGTGTTTATTACCAGGGGTGCCTGGGTGGCTCAGTGGGTTAAAAAGCCTTTGCCTTTAGCTCAGGTCATGATCTCAGGGTCCTGTGATAGAGCCCTGCATCAGGCTCTCTGCTCAGCAGGGAGCTTGCTTCCCCTTCTCTCTCTGCCTGCCTCTCTGCCTGCTTATGATCTCAATCTCTCTGTCAAATAAATAAATAAAATTAAAACAAACAAAAAAAGTGTTTGTTTCCATATGTACCATAAAATAGAATTCTTTTTTTTTTTAAGATTTTATTTATTAATTTGACACAGAGAGAGAGAGAGAGAAAGAGAGAGAGATCACAAGTAGGCGGAGAGGCAGGCAGAGAGAGAGGGGGAAGCAGACTCCCTGTTGAGCAGGGAGCCCGATGTGAGGCTCAATCTCAGGACCCTGAGATCATGACCTGAGCCAAAGGCAGAGGCTTTAACCCACTGAGCCACCCAGGCGCCCCTAGAATCCTTCTTTATAACAACATATCTCTTATGTCTATTGGCTAATGTGTATACGTCTTCCAGATTATGTAACTGTTGTCTCTACATAGAATGTCCTAGTAAAATCAATATAGAATTCATATGCTATAGATAGATGTTATTTTTTTAGAGAATAAAGTGTACAAGATTAACTGAATATTTAATGTGAACATTTTATTGCCTGTTATAAAAAATAATCTTCCTTTTTAGATTATGATATTTATCATATATTTTAAGAGTTCTATAAATATTATACGGACTGAAATACATTTTTTGGTTGAAATCTATGTTCATTATTATTATTGTTATTTAAAGATTATTTGTGTTGGGGCTCCTGGGTGGCTCAGTCGTTAAGCGTCTGCCTTTGGCCCAGGTCAGATCCCAGGGACCTGGGATTGAGCCCCGCATTGGGCTCTCTGCTCTGCAGGAAGCCTGCTTCTCCCGCTACCATTCCCTCTGCTTGTGTTCCCTCGCTTGCTGTGTTTCTCTCTGTCAAATAAATAAAATCTTAAAAAAAAAAAAAAAAAGATTATTTGTGTTAAGGAGGGAGAAAGTGGTGGGCAGGGCAGAAGGAGAGGGAGAGAGAGAGCTATAAGCAGACTCCTCGCTGAGAACAGAGCCTGTCGCAGGCTTGATCTCAGGACCCTGAGATCATAACCTGAGCTGAAACCAAGAGTCAAATGCTTAACTGATCGTACCACCCAGGTGCCCCTGTTTATTGTTATTTTTAATAGAAAACAAGTATAGTTCTCTATTATGTCAATTTAAATATATCAGTGTGTTCAAACATTTCAAAATTAGATCACACTAAGATAATATAACTTTCATTAAGATACTTTTACTCATAACAAAATTTTATTAAAATGTTATTCTTTATAAAATTGATATTACAAAACATAAATTTGTCTCAAAATATTAGAAACTTTTTTAAAAATCACTCTTATTTGGCTTATAACAGTAGCCTCTGTACAGTTTTCCTGCTTTTATCTTAAACCTCTTTCCAGTTTGTTTAATTTGCCCTCCTTCTAGCAACCAATATTTTACTGAGCACCTACTGTTTTTCCAAATACAGAGGCAAATAAGGCATGCAATCTGCCACCTAGGGACTTTGGTGTAGATATCATCTAAATGGGTAGACTTAATTATAAGCTAATAATTCCTACATATTGTGACAGTGATGTGTTAATATTAATTAATAGAAATAATCTGTGCTCGGGTTGGTCTTGTTCATTGGAGGTGTTTTATTGAGCTGAGAATTGGGGGAAGATAGGATTTAGCTGGGTGAGAGGTGGAGTTGATGGAATAGGTAGGTAGATTGAATTCCAGGAATGAACTCTAGGTAGATGGAATAACTTCAGCAAAATCAGGTCGTGAGAAATAACATTGCAAATTTGGGCAATGGCAAATACTTAGGCATGACTGGAGCACACAAAGATGAGGCACAGAAATGAATCCGGAGATGTTAGCAAGGGGTCATCTGCGGCTTTGCACGTCATGCCCGGGGATTAGGATTTTACTTCCTTAGCCTCTATAGATACTTAAAAACCTTGAATGACTCTCCTATCTTCTTCAGGATAAGGAGCTTCAGGACTGAAGGAATACCATAATAAACTTTAGGAATGGCACAGAGTGGAAATATGGGGTGTAAAGGTGAGGATTTAAGATACTACTGGGTAACTACAAGATGTTCTTACAGAAGCCCGAGTAGGAGTCTGTGAAGACCCAAGGCAAGCCAGTAGCAGTTTCACTGCAGGTAAGACTACTGATCTGTCAAGAATGGAATGAGGGCAAGCAAGAAATCCTTAATGCCCTCTGTTTTTTGGCTTGAGTGAATAAGAGGGCACGGGTGCCATTAATCTGGTTGGTAGATAGATTGGCTCTCTTGATTTCCATTTGAGCCTCCTTCACTTTGGAGTTCAGAAAGCTAAAATCTGTCATCGGCATTCTGTATGAGAATTAATTTTTCCTGATTAGATATATTCATAAGAGTTTTGGAAAGCGTAAGTGAGACAGAAGTCACCTTCCCAGAGCCCTAGCAGGATCTGATGGAGGTGAATTTTGGCATCAGGTGGCCCCACCTTCGGGGGCAGGTCAGCCCTTTTGTGAGTCAGGGAGAGCAGGAGCAGCAACTATCTCCTGATCGATGGCTTGCAGCTCAAGTGGTGTGAAACTGGAACGCAGTAGAACAGTCCATGGCCATTCTGAAATTTTTGTGAGCACCTTTTGCCTATATTAAGTCCCCCTCTAGCTGATGTACTGAGAGTATGTCTGTTTTCTGTACCGAAATAGGATCGTTTAAAGAATAATGAAGAAGGAATCCTCTTATGAGACAAAATTTACATTTAGTTGTTAAAATTTTGGATTTGAAGTGCTTTCAAGACATCTAAATGGAGATACCCACTTAGCAAAGATGAGTATGGAGCCCAGAAGAATACTTCAGCGTAGAGACACATATTTTAGCTTTAATCGATACAGGCTACACTGGAAGCTGTCGGCTTCTACCAGGATAGGGGAAAAAGAGGACCATGAACAGAATCACAGGGAACATATGTACTTAGGAGGCAAATGTAAGAAATGTAGGCATAAGAGACTGTGTTAGTCTGGGTCTTCTGGGAAGAAGGTTCCAAGGTAGGACTAAACGTGTGGATTTTACTGAGCAAATGACTGAGCGGAAAGAGAAAATGGAGAGAGAAGCAGAATAAGCTGTCCCATCACAGTGCAAGCCTGAGAGGGAGGAAGGGCTGGGGGAAAGCATCATAGATCTGCCCTGAAGTCTGAGGAAAGTTGGCCACATCTACCGGGTAATGTTTGCGCCAAAGCTGTCCAGAAGCGTCTCGTGTCTCCCAGTGATGGGCCTGATTTAGTGTCCCTGCTGTGCACAGTTCCTGGCAGGAAGCAGCCTGTGGGAAGCGTGATCTCGAAGCAAATGCGGAAGGGAATTTTAGAAGGCTGCAGGAGCACTCTCGTGGCTGCCTGGGAGCCTGAAGAGTCGTCTGAGTGGCAGTAGGAGGACCAGGGGAGAGTCACTGGACTATCAGAGGATAATGGGTTTAAAGGAGAGAAGGCGCCCACAGGTGCAAAGCCAGCAGAGCCATCCAAGGAGGTCAGAATCTGTTCTTTTTTTTTCTGAATCAGTGTGGTTCTTTTTGGAGTCTGTTTTATTCACATATCTTCACTGATCAAAATATTTGACATAAGAACGTAAACATATAATTCCTATCAGATGAGTAAATTCTTGGTAATTCTAAGAATAGTTTAAAATAACATACGGTTAATTAGGTCAATCATAATAACTTTATATTTGTGTGTATGTGTAAACATTTTTAAGTGTATGTGTCAGTATCCTCTCTGTAAGGTTGTGATAATAATTTCAAAGATTACTGTGAGAAATAAGTGAGTTAACATATATAACTAACGCCTTGCACAGAGTAAATGCTATATAAGCATTAGTTATATTTATTTTACATTTTTCCAACTTAAGATTTCTGTGGCTCTATAGTCTACCTGGGGGTTGTATATTCTGCAGAATGCACCATTTTTGCATACTGACCATGCTTTCGGTTTTTAAAGACACTTTTTTTTTTTTTTTTTTTTTTTTAAAGAGAGGGAGAGTGGGAAGAGCAAAGGAGGGAAAGGAAGAGAGAATCTCAAGCAGACTCTCTGCTGAGCTGGAGCCTGCCTCGGGGCTCAATCTCACAACCTGGTATCAAGACCTGAGTGGAAATCAAGAGACAGTTGCCCAACCAACTGAGCCACCCAGGTGCCCCTAAAGACACTTTTAGTTACAAAATTTAATTTCTTATCTGTGTGGGCACTGGAAACAATGCCTCTTTATGTGCAAACACTCCATGATACCTCATGTATCATTAAACTTCTATTTTCCACACAGCAGTAGTTGCGAGTGGTATTGTTTAGTGGTTTTGTGCTCAGTAACACGTAGGTTACACCCCCAAGTGGGCTCATTTGCTTCCATGTAAATGGAGACCTGGAGGTTTACTTCATGGTAGTAATCAAAATCTGTGGATGAATCTTCCCTTACAAGAAACCTGATGTGGTCTTTGTACCAGTGGGTTATTTGGGAAAATCTCATTCTTACTTTTCAGTGGGTTTTCCTTAAATTGGGTTGTGGGAGGAGAATAGGAGCTTACTTAAAATCTTTTCTTTCCTTGCTGGGGAGATAGAGAATGCCTTGCTTCATTGAGCCTTCACTAATAAATATTCTAAAAACCTACTATTTATTTAGTTATAGTTTTCTGTATGTAGTGTATATAGTCTCAGAAGATTTCATATAAATTTCATTTTCTGATTAAATTTTAATTGCTTCTGAATTGCTTCTGAATTTTAAATGCTTTTAATTTGAAAGAAACTTCTACTTTTCCCTGCCCCAACTTTTCTGTTAATAAATAATCTGTTAAGATATTATAAGTGAACTTCTACTTAAAAAAAATAACAAACTTACAATAAAACTTGGCATTCTTCCATTTTCTGATTTTTATAAATTTGAATTTTCTTGGAATAGCATGCCTGTGATGGTGTTTTTGCTACTTTTCTCCTTTTGATTACAACTGGTAAAATAGTTCTGAGAGTTTCGTACAATAGTATGTACCAGAATCTTGGCTTTTCCAGTGACTTGCAAAATAAGATACCATAAAACAACTAAGTTTGTTATAGCTTTGTTTATCTTATGTTACAAGGAAGAGAAGCAATAATGTCACTCTCAGTGATGTTATAAGAAAATACCCATAAATGCCCACAGAATGTTTTGTGAAGTCAAATCCTCTAAGTGGTGAGTTTTGTCATTTCATGTACATGAGAGGTTTTAGACTCCCTGAGAGGTCCCACAACACCTAACAAACACATCTTGAAATTTCTTTCATGAATTATGTTTCTTCAAGTTGCTTTTGCTTTTGGCTAGGAAGTCTTCACTTGGTTAAAATTTCCTAAGTAACTTTAAAAATATATAAAGTGTCTTCTCTCCTTTGAGCTCACTCAGTATGTGTCTGATTGTGTGTTTCTTACTAGATTCAGGAGGTAGTATTACTTGCGTACCCTTCATGTTAGATATTTGCCTGGATGGGGGGAGAAAGAGCTGCAAAGTCTACAGTGAGGTGGGAGATGTCAGAAATGACCGTTTCCTGAGTTCCTGTGTGTGAGCAACTGAAGACTGACCGTTGGCTGCTTATTGCCACCCGCATTTTTTTCAGGCAGGTGTTTGGTGACAAGGAGGAAAGTATTTTACCCAACTTAGCTCAAATGAGGGGGTTTAGTTGTGAGGCTTTATCAAGGACTGAATTGTTGTCCTTGGGACCATTACCTCTTCAGTCTGTTCCGAAGCCCACATAGCTTCTTTCTCCATATTCCCCCTTTTCAGCTCTCTCTCTCCATCTGGATTTCCCATTCTGCACTTCTGCCTTCTGTATAACCTAACTTGAGTCTTCCGACCCCACACAGCCCTGACACTACCAGCTGGGAACTGTGCCCCTTCAGCGCCTGCCGCTAACTGTGTGGGTCTCTCCGTGCTCCACCTTGGATCCCTGAGACGGTGTTGGATGCCACTGCATGTCATAGGCCACCATCCAGCACAGAGAGTAGCCTGTCCTGCGCCCGCTGCCATCTCCAGGTCCTGTGATGGGCACAGGGGCAAAATGACACAGGGTAGCTTTCCATGGGTAGTCGAGGTGGTGGCCCGCATAACCTCACTGGGAGGGGTGGTTGCAGGTGTGGTACCGTGGATGGTGCCCGGTACAGACGTCCTGGCTGTGGCTTTGCTCTGCCCTCCATCAGTAGTTTCACAGCTTGTCAGAGCCACGCAAAGGGAGTTTTGCCTCTCTTTTTGGTCTGCGATTCTAAGATCAGGGGTTAACGCTGGTGATTCAACTTTCAATAGCAATGATAACCTGAGTGGAGGAAAGTTGGGGGAAGTCATACCTCAGCAAGTTAGTGTCCAAGTGGCTAGGGTGTTTACCTCTTCTTATCTGCTATTTCCCTTTCTCCTTCTCCTCCTTCTCCTCCTCCTCCTCCTTCTTCTTTTTTAAGATTTTATGTATTTATTAGAGGGAGAGTGCATGAGTGGGGAGGAGGTGGGAAGGGGCAGAAGGAGTGGGGGAAACAGACTCCCCACTGAGCAAGGACCCTGATGCAAGACTCGATCCCTGGACCCTGGCATCATGACCTGAGGCAAAGGCAGAAACTTAACTGACTGAGCCACCCGGGCACCCTGGCTCTTTCCCTTTTAGGGAGCTTGTGTTCGTACTATCAAAACGAATGTCCATGTTCCTACAATGTAGATCTACTACGAAGATCCCTAAAGACCCATTGTACTCTTGGATTCTATTTAGTCTATCTTAGAGTAGATGAGCTATCATTAATAAATCCTAGTCAAAATGGGGATTTTTAAAAATCGAGGATTTTTAATGAAATCTTTTGTGTCTTTCACCTCAGGAAGCAATATATTTTTGTGACAGTTATTTTAGGTTAGTTCCTTTTATAACTCTTTCCAAACATCTGTTAAGTTGTTAGGACAGTATTTTTTGGTTTACAACGTACATTGCAAAAACCCTCCTTTAAGTTTTCATTTAAATTCCAGTTAGCTCATGTACAGTGTTATATTAGTTTCAAGTGTATAAAATGGTGATTCAACACTCCTGTACAACACTGGGTGCTCATCACAAGTACCCTCTTAATCCCTGTCACCAATTTACCCCATCTCTCCACCACCGCCCCTCTGGTAACCATCAGTTTGTTCTCTATTGTTAAGAGTCTGTTTCTTGGTTTGCCTCTCTCTCTCTTCCCCCTCCCCTTTTGCTTATTTATTTCTTTTTTCTTTCCCCAAATATGTTTATTTTATTTTTTCAGTGTTACAAGATTAATTGTTCATGCACCACACCCAGTGCTCCACGCAATACATACCCTCCTAAATACCCACCACCAGGCTCGCCCAACCCCCCACCCTTTCCCCTCCAAAACTCTCATTTTCTTGCTCAGAGTCCACAGTCTCTCATGGTTCATCTACCCCTCTGATTTCCCCCCATTCACCCTTCCCTTCCTTCTCCCAATGCCCTCCATGTTTTTCCTTATGCTCCACACATAACTGAGAGCCATAAGATAATTGGCTCTCTCCGCTTGACTTATTTCACTCAGTATAATCTCTTCCAGTCCTGTCCATGTTGATACAAAAGTTGGATATTCGTCCTTTCTGATGGAGGCATAATATTCCATTGTATATATGGACCATATCTTCTTTATCCATTCATCTGTTGAAGGGCATTTTGGTTCTTTCCACAGTTTGGCGATTGTGGCCA
>CM053616.1:9456321-9507579 GCA_028646535.1 Procyon lotor | reverse complement strand
GGCCACCCTTAGTTCGTTTCTTGAGTCTAGGAGTCTCTTATGGTTTGTCTCCCTCCCCATCCCTTCCTGTTTCATTTCTCTCCCCCACCCCCCCAAACTCTCGCCTTGCCTCTCAAATTCTTCATATCAGAGAGATATAAAGGTATAATTTAATGTGAAGTTGTTGGATGCTATGATGGTAAAGAGAACTAGGGCATTGATAATAGGATTGGAGATAAGAGAACACTTCATATAAATATTAAATTATTGAACTTTGAAATAGGATGATTCCTTGGATTTGAAGAATGAGGAGAGAGGAGTCAAGGATTAAACCAGATTTCTATCTTGGTCTGCTGGATGGTCGGAGGTGCCATCACCCTACAAGGGTAAGAGCCAATTTGAGAAAAGATGAATAATTCAGTTTTGGACATGATTAGTTTAATTTATCTCTGGGTCCTCCCTTAGAGATATAAAGGTCTATAAGCTAGTTAATTACGTGTCTAACTAGAGGTGAAGTCTGGAATGTGCATTTGGGAGCCAATAGAGTGGTGATTTAACCCTATATATAGTATAAATTGAGAGAATTAGTGTGCAGATAATAAAAGCAGGTAATTCATTTGGCTGCCAGAATGTCGACTAGGTCAAGGATATCCTGATATGTCAATTAATTGTTACAACTTATTTTGAAGACATTAGGGCAACCAAAAAGTTTTCCAGGTCAGTGCACAGCAGGCCATTATCCTGGCAATTTATGCCTCAAATTTCCTGAGGTTCAAAACAGAACATGCCTAGAGTATGTTACAGCATATATAGCTATCTGAATTAGAGTTCAAGGTTGCACCCCGGCTTGCAAACTCAAGGGTGATGTTGAATAATCTTTTTTTTTTTTTAACCAGGTTTTTCATCCTTATATACCTATTAGTCTAACATATTTATTTCATATTCTGTGTGTATTGCATTCACTGCCTTGATGCCTTGAGTTTTTGTCTTAGGTCCCATCAGGTTGCATGGTGATAGGATTATTTGCATGTTGATTATTAATGAATGAACTACGGAAAAACTAAGAAATTATTTCTGAACATTTCAGTGGTAGTGAACTGTATGAAGTTCTTATACAGAAGAATTTCATTGAATTACTTTATATTTTTAACATTATGTAAGATATTTTAGTAAGTGTTGGATATTTGGACTCTAGTTAATAGAAAACACCTTTTCTTAAACTGTATGTAAGAGGAAGTACACTGTTTTCTTTCTTTGCCTTATTCTCCTTTGGTTTACTAATAGCCCCTTTGGTATTGAACAAAAGACAACCTGTTTGGTTTTTTTTTCTTTAGATTAGTGATCACATTTAATTGTTTTCAAATGTGGCAAACCAACAATTTTCCAAAGCAAGTGCATCACTCAATTTATAGATTTTTCTGTCTAGTTCAATCAGTGGAATAGACTAACCTGGATGATTCTAACACTAGACTTAAGACCCTTTAACAGGATTAATAACAGATTTTAGGTCTCTGGCAATTAAATAATATCCTTTGACTTCAGTTGTTCCTCCCACTTCTCCAGTAAACAGTGCCATTCAGTGTGAATTCAGTTGCTCTAGGATATGACTCTCATTTATCTGTAAAGTTTTAGAACTTTAGAAACATATTACACTGTAACTTGAATTTGTGATTATTTAGCTTGGGGAAGTTTCCTTACCTAAGATTGTAATACTAAACAAGTTTTGCCTCTTTCAAAACAAAGGATATGTTGAAGGTTTATGTAGCCATTAATATTTTAAGCTGTGCACACTTATTGAATATAAAATCACTGAAGGAATTTTGTCAAGAACAAAAAAAACTGCATGGATAACTTTCAAGCTATTTTTCTATGATAGCCCAATTGTGCTAGACGCCTTCTTTTTTTTTTTTTTTAACATTGCATTTTTGACATATGTATAATTGGGAAGTTTGGATTTCCTCTAAAAATTAAACTTGGTCCCACGAAGCCCATTGATTGGTTTTAAGCAGCCTTGTCTCCCTCACAATCCTGGTTTGATATTTTATTCTCCATTTGCTAGCCTTTGCCTCTATTTCGGATCTAATAACCACTGGTCTTGGATCAGGCACCTGCAGTTTACAAGGTGAACCTCTGTGGTTGCTGATGGATTCTATCAGGATGATAGGGTTTGGCTCAGTTCACAATGTCGTTTTAATTCCATTTAATTCGTAAGAGGGATACAACCAATGTATTTGTTGTTTTTTAGAGAGAGTGTGTGAGTGAAGGAAGGGGCAGAGGGAGAGGGAGAGAGAATCTCAAGTGGACTCCATACCCATGCCCATGCCCATTATGGAGCCCAATGTGGGGCTCCATCTCACAACTCTGGAGATCGTGACCTGAGCAGAAATCAAGAGTCGATTGCTTAACTGACTGAGCCACCAAGAAACCCCAAAACCAATGTTTTTAATTCACATTAGGGGACCACACCATGTTCATGATCATAGCTTGATTATTGCTGTATGATGAAATTTAACATATTAAAAATTTCATTTTTTCTAAAATTCTATGCATTTATTCATTCTATCAGTCAAAAAACTTCATTAAATACCTTTTACAGTTTCCTAGGGCTGCCATAACAAAGTACCACAGACTGGAAAAGTTAAAAAATAGAAATTTAGGGGCACCTATATGGCTTAGTTGGCTGAGGGTCTGCTTGGGTCACAGTCTCAGGGTCCTGGGATTGAGCCCCACACTGGGGAGTCTGCTTCTCCTTCTCCCTCTGCTCCCCCCCACCCTCCCTGCTTGTGTTCTCTGCTATCTCTCTCTCAAATAAATTAATAAATAAAATCTTAAAAAAGCAAAAACAAAAACAAAAACCAAACAACCCAGAAATTTATTTTCTCACAGTTCTGGAGGGCAGAAATCTGAAATCAAGGTGTTGGCAAGATTGGTTTCTTCTGAGGTTTCTTTCCCTGACTTGAAGATGGCCATCATCTCCCTGTGTCTTCTTCACCTGTTTTTTTTTTTTTTTTTCCTCTGTAGGTGTCAAGATCCAAATTTCCTCTTCTTATGAGGGTACCCATAATATTTTACTAGGGCACACCCTAAAACCTCATTTTAACTCAAATAGCTCTTTAAAGGCCCTATGTTCAAGTACGGTCACATGCAAGAGGTACTGGGGTGAAGATTTCAAAATATGAATTTCAGGAGGGAGGATACAATTTAGGTTGTAACAGTATCTCCTCTCTATTTGGACCTGGACTCGTCTGCTACTAGTCATGTATTTACTTTTTTTTTTTAAGATTTTATTTATTCATTTGACAGAGAGAGATCACAAGTAGGCAGAGAGGCAGACAGAGAGAGGGGGAAGCAGGCTCCCTGCTGAGCAGAGAGCCCAATGTGGGGCTTGATCCCAGGACCCTGAAATCATGGCCTGAGCTGAAGGCAGAGGCTTTAACCCACTGAGCCACCCAGGTGCCCTGAGTCACGTATTTACTTTTTAATTCAAAATATGTTTAGGAAGCCAGGGACAATTCTAGGTGCTAGGGATGTTGTAGAGACCAAAAATAGACAGAAATCGTGTTCTGGTGGGCAGTGTATAGAGGCAAAATAAATCAGTGATACTCAGAATTTGTTTCATATAAACTTACATTAAATCCCAAAGGCATGTACATCAATATGGAAATATTTTGTGAGAATTTGTAAGCAAATCAGTGTTTGGTTCCAATATGTATAGCCTCCCTGGCCTGCTGGGACCTTCTAAATTCCTCATTATTTTCTGGTAATATAAACTACAGGAAAGTTAACTTTGAGTCAGTGTAAAATAATATTGACTATTATGAAGGGTACCCTGATTTTTCTGTTGTACAGTGTAAGGGGTCAGATTTTTGACAGAACTTCCAAACAAGCTGCAGTTTTGTTGAAATTGCATTTCATTTCTGTGTGTATTTTGTTAATGGTGACACATTTGAAATACAGCTGCAAATCTCCTGCTTTTGCCACAGAGCCCATATTTTTGGGTTTTTTATTGTTTTTTTCTTTTTGTTTTGTCTTTGAATAAAAATCATTCCTACATTTAATGTAAACTACTGGTGCAGTGTGTATGGTTCAAGCAAAAGCTGAGATATTTGGCATCTGGATTTCTGTAAGTGAATTTTGTTTTATTTTTTTATCATGAGCTCTCCTGTCCCCTCACTGATAATATTGAGAAGTTTCGCATAGCTAAAAATAAACCAGGGATTTTTTCCATTACTTTCATGTAAGAATTCAGTCCTATTTAAGGGTTTGCTTTCCCTCGCGGAGTTCTGTACTTGCTCATTTATCTGGTTTGGCTTGAAGTTTCCTGCGCTTAGTAGGCTGTCATGCTGTGCTCCTTGGGCAAAGTCAGCCCTGTCTGAAGCCTCACCCGGCCCAGGGTTTATGCTGACACTGGCAGCGGGGATCCTGGACCATCTGTTTCTGAGCTGGACTGATGCTTGCAGCTCAGGCCGGCACTGACCGAGTAGGGGTGTGAGCATCCCTGCTGCTCGCGGGCTCCCAAACTTTCCACGTGGACCCTCCTTACCTTCCGATGGCGAAGTCCACAGGCATTCACAGCAAATCACTTTGCCTACATGGCAGATTTTCGAATTCTTTCTTTTTGCATTCTGGCCATGCCGTTTCTCTTCCTCGTCACTGGTCTTCTGTTCATGCAGCTTGGGAATGGCAGACAATGTTGGAGTAAAGGGAAACCCAAACTGTTGGCCTATTAGTGAGAGTTAGAAGTGTTGAGTGGCTCCCACTTGATTGAAGCTTTCTTTAGAAAGTGGAATACTGGACCCTTTTCTGTCCCCAGCATTTGGCCCAAGTTCTAGAGAAACAGGAAAAGTTTCACTCAGTCTGTTGTTCTTGAGTATTTCTTTGTTATTGGATTTCCTTTAGGGGACATAATTTGATATTATTAAAAATGTATCAGAATTTGTGGATTTGTACCATCTCTGGAACAGTTGTTCTGTTGGTAGAAACATAATGTTCTCTTTATCAGAGTGGGAGGCTTAAGTCTTTGGATGAGTAGTTTGAGGTTTAAATCCTTGATCATTATCTCAGGTATGCAATATGACTTAAATGGATAAGTGAATTTACTGATCTTAATCTTGTACTTCTTCAGGTGTTTATTGACAGAGGGTCTGTTGGCATGGAGATTAGAAATGATGGATTGTGTGATCATTAAAAAAGGAGCATTTCCATTAAATTTGAAAGTTCTTTTTATTACTAAACAGATTTAAGGAAAAGTTTCTTTAACTGATGAGAGTATGCCTTTATCTTATTTGGTCAGTACACTATGCTGTCCTTTGGTCAGAAAAATGACATACAGGACGTTCTCCAGGGCTTGTTTTCCAGCTACACATTTAAAATCAATAAAATTATAGCCTAATAACATTTACCCTAAGAATCTCATAGATCTTCATTGCTCAAAGGAATTCATATACCCAGCGTATTATGAAGATGGCAAAAATAATTTAAAACTGGAAAAGCACAGTCTAAGAATTTACTGCAAATTGAAAGTAAATATAACCACTTTATAACCACCACAGAGATAGGTGGGGATGTTGCTTGCTTAACTATCTGATGACAGCATTGGTTTATATGAGAAATGGAATGTGTAGCTAAAAAAACTCAAGTGTTCTTTTTATTTTTTTTAACCTTTTGATCTTATTCTGCGGAGAGGGACTAAAATTAAGGATGACCCTACCACCAATATGCACTACAAATATAAATGAATTAGCCAATTAAAATGTTTGTTCATAAAAATGACCTGGAATTACCAGCTACTTAATAGAATGCCATAGTTAAAAATGCATAGCTTATTTTTATCATTGCTTTTTAGAAAGCAGCTAATTATAGTGATAGGACTTGAATCACCAGCATTATTTGTTCCCTATTAAATTTGTTGACCAAGTCATTTATGTGTTTGGATTTCGTTAGTGAATCATTTGAAGAGTCTACCCCACTGATTCTCTTTAGTTGTCAATAAACTTGTGTTGAACAGTACCCCGTCATTAGACTATGTGTCAGAATGTAGTCAGAAATTATTCCATCATTATACTTATCAATTGCCAAGTTCATGAAAGAGATAAACCATATTCAGCTCTATAAAACCAGCCTTGTTATATATTGCATCTCAATTTTAATAATATTAATAAACTATGCTATTTTTTCTTTTATCAGGAAAACTTATTTCTAAAAATATTAAATGACTATAGTTAAAGCTATCAAATGAAATATTTAAGATGAGAGAAAATAACATTGGTATCTTTTAGAAAATGTCTTATGTATTTATTTCTTTCAAGATTGTATTTATTTTTTTGAGAAAGAGAGGGAGAGCACAAGAGAGAGCGTGAGTAGGGGGTGGTGCAGAGGGAGAGGGAGAAGCATACTCCTTGCTGAGCAGGGAGCCTGATAAAGCCTAACTCGACCCCAGGACCTTGGGATCATGACCTGAGCCAAAGGCAGATGCTAAACTGACTGATCCACCCAGGTGCTCCAGAGAGTATCTTTTAGACCAGAAAAGAAAGAAAGAAAGTCAAGGAAAGAAAGAATCCCAATGCATGTCAAGCTTTTCATTATTAACTTGGAAAATATTTGAAATTGTAAGGAAATATAATTCAGATGTAAGCATTTCAAGTTCATGAATTTCCTGTTTTAAATAAACTATTTTTGAGAGTCTGAATTGCCTTTTTACGAAAATGCCATGTTCTTAAGCGTTTGCCATCATCCAACATCAACAAAGATTATTAATTAGGGATTTGTTTCATATGGCAGTACAATAATTCATAAAGGAACAAATTCTCTGAATGTTCCCTCACTTCTGACTGTGTGACATAAATTTTAGTGCAAGTTTTAAGGGGAAGGAAATTTGGAATAAACAAAAATTATTAGTGCCTCTAGTAGAAAACAGTGTTATGCAGAGCACAGCCTTCTGTGTTGTCTGAACCTGATCCTGCGGGATCTCTGGACCTTAAATTGCCTTTTTGCTATTTTACAACTGTAAGTTGCAGATAAATGACGGCAATGAAAATAATTCTCATTTATAAGCATTCAAATAAATTCTATCACATGGAGGTTCAATATACTTCCCTTACCCTTGTGGAAGAAGCTGATGTTAAGTCCATTTACCAATTTACTTCAGTACTCCTGACCTATACATGGGTCTGTTATTGGATTCTCCCTGGAATCTGCCTGATTCTCTTATTAGTAATGAATTTATAAGGTCTTTAACATGTATATTGTATTTGCACAAAAGTCATGATTTTTACCTTTTTTGAAAATTTCCCTTTTACACAAAATATCAAAAATAATTCAGGGCAATTCATATTGACAAGCATTTAGTAATTCATCATCTCATCCTCCCTTTTGGAATTTATTTTGTAGAAAATTTTTAAAAGTGGAATTACACTTTTATTCAGTGTTAGTGGTGATTATATATACTTCCATAGTCACCTAGATAAGTACTGAATCCTGAGCTCTCAGCTATGAGATATTTTTTAAATACAGCTTTGGCTATTGAAAAGCATTTTCATATATGAAGCTAAAACTGACATGCAATTTCTAACTATTGATTCTAGTTTTATTTCTTATGTGGTGCAGAATACATATAATCTCATTGCCACATTACTTATGTTTCAAATACAGAAAATAGTTATATTCACTGTTAGCCTTTGTTTTTCCCTCCCGGGAGAAATCCCTTGAGTTCTTTGGCCTTTCCTAATCTGAGGGATATTAGAATCCCTTAACTATTTTAGACATTCTGCTATGGCACTGCTTCACCATAGACCCTGTAATTCCACGAATATGTATTAAAGATTGTATTAGCAATTTTGGCAACAACATCACGAGGTTTTTGTATATAGAGATAAAACCATAATATGTGCTGCTGCCACCCCTATTTTCTGCACACAGCATTTGAGGATTTACTGTATTAGATTTAGCCCATTGGGTGCTCAGTTGGTTAAGCATCTCCTTTGGCTCAGGTCCTGATCTCAGGGTCCTGGGATTGAGCCCCACATTGGGCTTCCTCTCGGTAAGGAGTCTGCTTCTCCCTTTCTCTTTGACCCTCCCCTGGCTCATTCTCTCTCTGTCTCTCAAATAAATAAATAAAATCCTAAAATAAAATAAATTTAGCCCATTGTTTTCATCTCTTAAGAACACTTTAGATCATTACTCTTTCTTTCGTTGTGTTTATTCATTCTTTGAACATTTTTTATGTCTATCTGATGTCTGGCGCTGCCCATTGGGTAACAAAGATAACAGGGCTTCTTTTTTGAAGTCTAAGGAACGAGGCAGACATTTAAAAGTGCAGTATTAGAAACAAGGTTCTTAAATGCTCAAAGAAATGTTATTATGCAAGCATAGGAATGGCATTATTCTGCTTTTTGGGAGACAAGAGTGGCTATTTGATTACCAGTTTTGTGCAGATTAAAATTCTTTATGTACAAATTTAAGAGCAAATACATTTTTGAGGGACCAACTATTGCATACTTAGGGGTCTTACAAGTTTGGACTTGAATGAATCTGAAAAATAAATTTAATATTTCAATGATCATCTAGTGAAACAAAGGAGAGAATTTTTTCAATGAAATGCAGCTTAATTAGCTCTCTATTGGTCAATTTATTTGAATTAACAAGACCAGAATATGCTAATATGATTTGGCTTTTAAATACTGAAATCCTTCTAGCTCCCTTACCTCCTTTTCCCCTTTAGCCCACCTTTAAAAAATCCAGCTTAAGGTAAATAGAGATGATGACTCGAATAAGTACTCACTTGATATGGTCCCAACTTTACTCCTTTTTGTAACAACCCAGAGCCTACTGCTCTGAAGCAGTAAGTGGTGATCACCCTGAGCAGATGATTTTTATAGTCTTTCCTAGCCTAAAATGAAATCAGGAAAAATCACATAGATAATTTTCTCCCTGTGAGCTCTTATTATTATTTTGATCTAGTAGTGGCTAGACAATTCTGAATTTTTTGCTGTATTATGAAATATACTATTGCTTGTTCAACTCTGGGACAGCGTATCCTGAAAGTGATACAAAGTACAAAGCCTCCAAAAGTGAGTGACCAGAATAGTGATGAGGCTCTTATTCATGTCAAATGAGAAATGGCAAAAAAACAAGGAGGGTTATATATGTGGTACTTTACTACCCTTTAATCTAATCTAATATATTCCAAGTTTATTCATGCCACTTGGCTTTGACCATGTTTATTTATTTTTTTAATCAACTTTCCATTTATTTTCTTGTAATTATTTTCTCACAAATACCACTGTTTTTCTTCATATTCTTGTATTTTTTATCTTATATTTTGGTGTTTGTGTTATTTTCCTAAGATTTGCCTTTTTCTTCCTAAAGTTCCAATTAAAGTGCTTAAAGATTTGCTAAATATTTTCTTGACTCGTGTGTCTTAGCTCAAGCTGCTATAACAAAATACAACAGACTACGTAGCTAAACCAACAAACTATCTTCTCATAGTTCTGGAGACTGGAAGTCTGAGCCCAGGGTGTCAGTATGGCAGGGCTCTGTGGAGAGCTCTGTCTGGCCTTGCAGATGGTCATCTTCTTGCTGTGTCTTCATATGCCCTCTTCACTGTGTATGAGCATGGAGAGAGAGAGAGAGAGAAATTTCTCTCTTCCTTTTCTTCCGTCAATCAGATTCGGACTCTACCCTTCTGACTTCATCTAACTTAAATTACTTCTTGAAATCACTGTTTCCAAATATAGTCATATTGAGGTGAAACCTTATGAATTTGGCGGGGGGCCACATATCCCTAACACTCATGGCATTGCATATCCATAACACTCATGCACACGTTTGATCATACTGTGCTCAGCTCATTATCTGAACAACTCAAGATATGTATGTCAGGATTTTAAATGACTCTTAATAATTTTCTATGAAACAATAAGTAAGAGTTGTATCTACTCCTGGTCTACTGTAGCCTAGTATAGTGTAACAGAATTGTGGAGGGTTATGGGAACTCTGCTAGAATCTTAGTTCTGCCTTGTGAGCTATGAGACCTCAGCTAAAGCAAAACATTAAATGAGTTAGTATTCAGGGATTTAAGCAATACAGGTACATAGTAAATATTCCACAGGTGTTAGCTTAGAATATCATTAATATTACACTCATAAATTTTTGTAGGCAAACTCTCCTTGTTTCTTTGCCATTTCTCATTTGACATGAATAAGAGCCTCATCACTATTCTGGTCATTCACTTTTGGAGGCTTTGTACTTTGTCTATGTCACTTTCAGGATATGCTCTCCCAGAGCTGAACAAGCAATGGGATATTTCATAATACAGCAAAAAATTCAGAATTGTCCAGGCATATACTAGATCAAAACAATAATAACAGTTCATAGGGGGAAAATTATCTGCATGATTTTTCCTGGTTTTGTTTAATTTTCCTAAGAGACTTTTCATTGAAATGAAATAGAAAAAGTAGTAATTAAATACTGACTGTTGGGACAAAATATTATCACTCATTGTATTTAAAATCTTAAACTTGGGGTATGACTTCGATGTTAGCTTTAGGAAAATTCAATTAATTGATAAAAATGTTCATTAAATAATAACTTATGTTTTAGACTTAGTAATAAATCAATATATAACTGTGGAGCTTTTATTTCTGTGAACTCATTAGAATGTAAGCTCTATAAGGAGAGATTTGTCTGCATTTTCAACTGCTATGTTTTTGCCACTTGTCATAGTCCTTGAGGCATACTGTACCTTCAGTAAATAATTACTGAATGAGTGACTGGCCAGTAACTACTGTATATGTGCCTCAGTCTGTGACATGTCCTGGGGATGTATAGAGTACATGATCCGTGCCCATGGAGCACAGTGCAGTGGGAAAGGTGACATGTACCAGCACGACTCATGGTAACTTGTGACATAACACAGGTATGGACTAGGTGAATGAGATCACAGTGGGGAAGGAGTGTGCCCGCAGGTGATAGGAAAAGTCAGGAAATGATTCAAAAGAGAAGTGATAGGTTTGTAGTGTGTTAAAAAAAATGTTTGGAATTTTACCGGTGTGTGGGGGTACAGGAGTGTTTTGAATGGAACATAATTCAGTATAAAAAAGAATAAATAATAAGCCTTTGAAATGGAAATCTAAACTAAGGAAGGCAAACTTGACGAGGTAACAAGGTTGGTTTTGCCGAGTTGAAGTACTGGGTCTAAGATTGGAGTTCAGGAGCTTGAATATTCAGAAAGCATAGGTAGGTGATGAAGGCACGTGGTTGGACAACAATATCCATGGAAAGTGGGAAGGACTTAAAGTTGAAAACAAAACCTTTGGGAAGGCCAACACTTAATTTTTCTAAATATGACGAGTGAGTAGGAAAAGGGGCTAGAAAGTCTAGAGGGATAGGAAGGGGATCACGAGCAAATGGCATCAAAGAGATCAGCTGCGGGGGTTGACAGAGGTCAGCCGCACCAAAGAAGTCAAGTCAGGTGAAGATGGCGAAGAGCCGATTGTGCTGTCTCTGCAGACACCCCTGGGGACTCCAGCAAAAACACTGTGAAGCTGGCCACGAGCTCCAGGGACCTGAGTGAACGGGAGCCATAACGCACAGGCAGAAAGACTGATATTGAGTTGTGACTGGAAAGACAAGGAGAAACAGAGGCTTTGGTAATAATGTCTTAGCCACTGCATCCAGCTTTTCAGAAATAGGAGTCCTGATTCTTGATGACTTAGTAATATGAATAAATAATTTCCCTCTTTTGCTTTTCGTCTGAGTTGAGCATGAGGGATACTCACTGAGAAGACTCGGGATCTTAGAGAAGAAAGGGAAGAAAAAAGGCAAGAATGAGAAAAAACAGTGATCCTTAAGGAGTCCTTTTGGAAAACAAATGGGGTTGGTGGAGTATAGAAGAGCTTGAAAAAGGGGCAAAACCCCACAGGGACAGGGTATTTGTCTATTTTGTTCACTTAACAATAGGCACTCAAATAATACTTGTAGAGTGAGGAATATGGGATCTGGTGTGTTTGGAGGTGGTAAGCAGGGGTAGTAATTTTACTTTGTTAGAAGTTTGATGATAAAACATTTAGCTTCAGATGAGCAGAACTAGAGATCACTGTGTGAATGGACAGGTGGAATCTTAGGGGAGAAAGTAGACACGGGGAAGAAAGGAGAATCCACACACAGAACTTCCTGGGGGTAGAAGTCAGGTTGCCAGATTTACCAAATAAAAATATAGGAGACACTGTTAAATTTCAATTTCAGATAAATGAGTAATATTTAGCCTAAGTATGTCCCATGGAATATTTGGCAGCCCCAGATAGAAAATATCAACAGAAGGAGGGAGAGATCCTCTACGTTTGTGAGCTGTGTCCATGCAGTGCTAGATTTGGGGACTCTCCTCTATTAATCCCTAAAAGTGCATTAAACAGAGACACGGAATGGAGGTTACAGGAGTGCGGAGGCAATCATTTTCTAAAAAGCTATTTTGACATGAGAGGAGGAAAAAAGTACGGTTGTTCCTTGTCATGTTTAGAGGAAATGGATTATTTCAAGGTTTTTCCAAAGAACAAAAATGCTCCGACAGTTTTTCTACTGTAACAGGAGAAATTCTCTTCTAAGGGAGATTTGGGCAAAGACAAGTCAATAATTTAATTGTAAGAAACATTGCCTTTTGCTAAAACCCTTTGTCCTCTGTGTTGATCAAACATCGCTATCTTGCTCAAGCCATAAATCATATACCATGTATGAATAATACAAGTAATATAAGGTCTTTTGGTTACCTACAATATTTATGCTGATTGAATAGCTAATGGAAGATCCAACTTCAAAATCTGTTGCTAGGATTGAACATACGCATAGAGGTTAACATACACTTTTCCCTTGCTTGGCACAAGCATGTGATGTGCGTATCACATTTATTTTGTAAGATCCTTATGATTTATTCATCACAGAGCAGGACATCATTTGGATCTAGAGCAGGGAGGTTTTTGTTTATTTGTTTTAGTAAAAGGATGAAGAAATTTTTCCTTTTATTTAAAACACTTTGTGAAATTATTTTAACTGTTAAATATTATAATTTCACAAAAGCGTACTTTTACATATGTGCACAACTGTAATTGTAATAAAGAGACGCATTTTTGATATCTGGCTTCTGACAGCATTCAGGTTTCCATCTTTCCCCTTTTTCCTTTGCTAGACATCGGTATAGTCAGATTACAAAGTGCAGTGTCCTCCATTCCTTGGCACCGGTGGAAATTGCATAGCAGCCTTGTCCTGCCTTGTGGGTCTCCTCATCCTAGCTCTGTCCCCTTACCACCACCTCCCTTGGTTCTTGTTTCACTCCTAACGGAAACTGAGCACTTCCTAGGGATTCCTTCTCTTGTTTGTTCTGTGAATAATAAACTAATTCACATGCAAGGGTGTCTATGTGTCATTTGTCTGGACACCTATGAATTTCTACAGGGGGCACGGTGGGGAGATGAGTGTTGCTCAGCCTCTAGCAGGGGATGCTAGGTGCCAAAATAAGAGTGATCATATAACTTTTTTCTCTTTTTTTTCTTAATAGTAGTTTTTTTTTTTTTAATTTTTATTAACATATAATGTATTATTTGCCCCAGGGTACATGTCTGTGAATCGTCAGGCTTACACATTTCACAGCACTTAACAGCACATACCCTCCCCAATGTCCACTCCCCAGCCACCCTATCCCTACCCTCCCCCCGCCCCCCAGCCACCCTTAGTTCGTTTCTTGAGTCTAGGAGTCTCTTATGGTTTGTCTCCCTCCCCATCCCTTCCTGTTTCATTTCTCTCCCCCACCCCCCCAAACTCCCGCCTTGCCTCTCAAATTCTTCATATCAGAGAGATCATGGGATACTTGTCTTTCTCTGACTGACTTATTTCGCTTAGCATAATACCCTCCAGTTCCATCCACGTCATTGCAAATGGCCAGATTTCATTTCTCTTGATGGCTGCATAGTATTCCATTCATATAACTTTTTTCTTAGTACAGTTATTTTGTGTGGTTTTATGCCTCCCTCCCTCTTTCCCCCTTCCCATATCAGCAATTGCATAGAAGGTACCCACTGTCTTGACTTCTAACACCGTAGGTTAGTTTGGGCTATTTTAAAGTTACATATACATAGAATAATACAGTATGTATTCTTGTTGATGTTATAAACATTTTGTTTATGAGCTTCCTTAATAGTATCATTTTAGAATAGTTAGTTCACTCATTGCTCTTTAGTATTCTAAAGAATATCCCACTGTTTATCCAATTCTGTGCTATTATGAAGAGGGCTGCTATCAGCATTCCTGTCCACATTTTTTGGTGCACATTTCTGTTGGGTATTTACCTAGGAGTGGAGTTACTGGGTCATTGGGTGTATCTATGGGCTGTAGAAGAAACAGATAAATAGTTCTCCAAGCAGGTTATACCAATTTATAGCTAGTGTCAGGTGTTTTTTAATTTTTTATTTATACTCCTAAGAAAAATCAACCCTTCTCTTACATTTAAGGCCACAGATGAGTATTTATACATACTCTAGTATCGTGACTTTAGTATTGATAAGATTCAAAGTTTAGACTTCTTTATTATACAGTTAAAAAGTATTAACTGATAGAAAGTCTTTGAAGTACTGTGACAGTTTCTCAATTGCATTCTAATTATTTCTGTATAACATGATTTTTATTTAAGACTTTTGATCTTGCCTTAAATCTGTGAATTGGAGTAGTTCCCAGTGAAGAGTTGAGAAGGGATAGATGATTCAACTAATCTTCATAACTCTCAGGAAATGGATTTCTTGTGTTTTGTTGGTCATTTAGCCAGACTTCTTTGCTTGCATGTATTGGAGATCTTTTATATTAGAAAATGGTCTTTTAGGGGCGCCTGGGTGGCTCAGTGTGTTAAAGCCTCTACTTTTGGCTCAGGTCATGATCTCAGGGTCTTGGGATTGAGCCCCCGGCAGAGCCTGCTTCCCCTCACTTCCTGCTTGCCTCTCTGCCTACTTGTGCTCTCTCTCCTTTTTGTCAAATAAATAAATAAAATCTTTAAAAAAAAAAAAAAAGAAAGAAATGGTCTTTTAGAAAAAGCAAAGTCATTTTCTTTTCTTCTGCTGTACTGAGCATCCAATTTAGTTTAGGCACTTCATTTTCACCTCCTTTTTGGGGACTTTCTTAGTTACAATGCTCACTTATATATAAAATTTTGAGATAAAATGTACAGCACTTCAAATTAAGTGGCAAATGTGGTGCGCCTGGGTGGCTCAGTCATTAAGCGTCTGCCTTGGGCTCAGGTCATGATCCCAGGGTCCTGGGATGGAGCCCCGCATCGGGCTCCCTGCTCTGCGGGAAGGCTGCTTCTCCTGCTACCATTCCCTCTGCTTGTGTTCCCTCTCTCGCTGTGTTTCTCTCTGTCAAATAAATAAAATCTTTAAAAAAAAAAAAAGTGAGGAATAGGGGCACCTGGGTGGTTCAGTGGGTTAAAGCCTCTGCCTTCGGCTCAGGTCATGATCCCAGGGTCCTGGGATGGAGCCCCGCATCGGGCTCCCTGCTCTGCGGGAAGCCTACTTCTCCTGCTATCATTCCCTCTGCTTGTGTTCCCTCTCTCACTGTATTTCTCTCTGTCAAATAAAATCTTTAAAAAAAAAAAAATGAAGTGACAAATGCTACATTGGGCTTTCTTTTCTTCTTGTGAAATGCTAAAAATGCTGATGATAAAGTAAAGATCAGTATCTTTGACAAGCATCCACTCAATTATCATATGAATTCATCAAATGAATCTTATCTATGGCAGAATAAATAAAATGATTTAATGATTTTTTAATGATTCATGGATGATTCAATGTAGTTAAGTATGTTGAGAAAATTGGCAAGCTACCTGTGGGTAGAGTGTTTAATTTTTCTCTCTTTTTTTAAATTTTGGTCCACATTCTATTTCAAAATCAGATCAGGATGGATTAAATATTTAAATGTTTTTTAAAAAAAAGGAAAAAGAAAGAAAAAGCAAAAGTACTCTTAGGATGGATCTTTATCTTATTTTGAGAGGGGATGCTATTGTCTAGATTATTTTCTTTATGCTCTCTTCCTTTGCATGTATGTATTATGTTTATATGTGTGATTGTTTCCTGTATTAGGGTTGTCCAGGTAAACAAACCCAGTCGAAGTGTGTGTGTGTGTGTGTGTGTGTACGTACATATATATGAAATGAGGAATTGGCTCATGTGATTATGGAGGCTGTGAAGTCCCATGATCTACCATTTATAATGTCAAGACCCAGAAAAGCCAGCGGTGTAATTCAGTCCATGTCCCAAGGCCTGAGAACAAAGGGAGCTAGTGATATAAAGACAAGCCCAAGGGTATGAGGGGCATACCCCATACCCTCATCTCCCCATGAGATGTTTTGGCTCCAGCAACGTGGCAGGAATCAAAGGGGCAAATTTCTCTTTCCTGTGCCTTGTGTTTGGCCCTCGGCAGATTGGATGATGCCCACCCACATTGGGGAAGGCTATCTACTGAATGTACCAATTATTCTTTTTTTTTTTTAAAGATTTTATTTATTTATTTGACAGAGAGATTGAAATCACGAGTAGGCAGAGAGACAGAGAGAGAAGAGGAAGCAGGCTCTCTGCTCAGCAGGAAGCCGGATGCAGGGCTCAATCCTAGGACCCTGAGATTATGACCTGAGGCAAGGCAGAGGCTTAACCCACTGAGCCCCCTGAATGTACCAATTCAAATGCTAATCTCATCCACAAGCACCTTCAAGACACACACACGTAAAAATAATGTTTAATCTGGTTAGCCCTTGGCCTGTCAGGTTGACATATAAAATTAAGCATTACATTTACCACACAGAAAACATAAAATTGAAGGACCAAAAACATCTGGTTGAAATGTTGATACGAATATTGCATAAAATTAACTGAGTTTATAGACTTAATATATAGATGATACACACAACATTTTCTTTTTCAAAATACCTTAATAAGTAATATATAGAGTATATGAAAAGAAACGTACAAAAGAGATAACATGAATGCAAAGACTTTCATGAAAACATATCCAACACTCTAATAATCAATGAAATGTACTTTCAACCAGCATTATTGCTGTTTTGGTTATCAAAATGGTGAGTATGAATGAAATGATTTTAATCAGTACCAGCAAGTGTATGGTGATTTAAGTTCCTTCATGTTCTCCCATGGAATTGTAAATTGAACCAATCTTTCTGGAAAGTAATTTGCAAAATTATCAAGACACTTTGAAATGTTCTGAGCCTTTGTTTTCCTTTTTGGTAAATTTTGTCTGAGGAAGTGAGTTTATGATAAATCAGAATTCATGGATAAAAATGTTCATAGCAGTATGATTTATAATGCCACTAAACTTGATAAACTTCTAATTCAGGAAATAACTCAGTCATTACTATACATCCATATGATAGGATATTGTAAAGCTGTTGAATCTGATTTCCTCAAAACTTGCAAAAGATCATTATAAAGTAAGTGTGTGGGGGGGAACTGGATAAATTTGTTATGATACCTTCTGCTCAGTATTAACCAAAACCCATTTCCTCTCTTTCCTGGCAACACGGTTGGAATATATTTGTAGTTAGGTTGCGTCAGTTGACTGAGCACTAATGGAACATTTGTGGAAATGATTTTCTTTTCCTGGTCCCAAAATACTTCTTAAGAAAGATGACCTATGCTTGTTTCCCTACCAGAGAGTAGACACTGATGACCATGGTGACTTTCAAACAAACAGATTGAGGATGGAGAAACTTGTTCCTGAATGAACATTCCTCCCACCCCTGAAACACACATGTGTGCCATTACTCAAGACTCAAACCCATTTGAGCATCTGAAAAGTTTGGAATGTGAATTTGTTAGAGCAGCTCCTAGCATGCCCTAAATAATTTACCTCTATGTAGTGAATGTAGGGTATGGAAACAGAGAGAGGAAAGAGATACTGGTAGGAAATAGGATGTGCACCCGAAAGATTGAGAGTGCTGGTTATAGGTTTATGTTTTGCTTTTTTAGGAGGCACAGCTTTCCCTAAAATGTACCACAAGTACAGATGAGCAGATTGTTATCATTAAGAGCAATAACACAGTTCTCATGACCTCTTTCCATTTTAGCTTATGGAAAGGAGAATGCTGCTCACGTATTTCTTGAAGTCTCTGTGAGTTGTCCTCCCTGTGTCCTGTACTGAAGTTGCTGCTTTAGCTATAGTAGCTTCCTCCATGTAGACCCTTCCTGGAGCTCTGGGAATCTTCCAAAGTGCATTGCCATGGCTACCAGGTACCTTCATCTCTCCTGGGGCATCACTGACGTACAACAGTGTGAGAAAAACTGAAGTGATATTCAAGATTTCCATTTTATTCTCTCAGTCTCAGCACTGCAGATAAACAAAAACATGGTTACTGTTTCAGAGACGCATCCTTCTCTTTGGTGCACTGAAATGTTTCCTTTATTAAGCAACTTGCCAATTATTTTAATCAGATTAGGCTTCTCAGTTAATATAGTGTGGTGGTATCATTGGAACATGTCCAAGATTTCATTGTTTCTACTTGGAGTTAGAATAATTCTTAAAAATAACAGTATTAATTGTTTTTTTTTCATGAAGTGGGGTGAGAAAATTTATTGTGTCCATTTTATTATTCAGATAATATCTGTTTATTACCTGTTGTCGTATTTGATCTTTATAATCAACATTTGGCTATATCACCATACAAATCCAGTACTATTCCTAATGATAATCTGTATAATACTTTTCAACATTTTTCACACTTATTATAACCTGTATAATCACATTCTTAACAATTATTCTTACTTTGTACATTTTGTAGATAAAGAGCCAAGGTCAAATAATTTTTGACTTAGCCAAGCTTATGTAAGTTTGGCAAGGTCAAAATATGATCTGCATTAGCCAGACTCCTAGAAAGCAGATGATGTACTTGAAATAGGATAATTCATGAGAGGTTATTTACTAAGGAGGCTATTTCCTGAGACATGTGTGTAGATAGTTCAGGGACAGGAAGTTACCTCCTCTGAACCTGAGAGGATCAGAGGAAATAGTTACTGGAGCCTGGAAGAAGAGGTTCTGGGAACTCCACTGCCTTGAAAGAATCAGTGACCTTCAGAGGAGGATCAATAAGCTCAAGGCAGCTCACATGGAAGGTGATGAGAAGTAAATGCACAGACCTCACTCTTCTCCATCTATTTGATCTGCTAGGGTCCTCTTTGACCAAACCCAACCAAAAGCCAAAGGAAGCTTTTACATGGTTCATGGAAGTCAGCCCAGGAGGTGGTGCAGAGAAGGGTGGGAAGGGTGAAGGGGCATGGCATCTGCTAGGGGACCTCAGGCTCCGTTTGACTAGCAGGTACTCCTTCTGCCTTCATAGCAGAGATCTTGTCCTATTGACCATCAGAGGTGAAGTGATTATTCAGAAAGTCTCTTTTTCTGTTCTCTTCTCCTCCAGTCTGTATTGCACTGCTATTGGTAGGAGAGAAGAGGGAGAGTAAACTCCTGGTTCCTGAAGATTCCACTGAATCCAGTAAGTTATAAATAATATTAAGTAATCAGAAATAGAAAAAAACCTTCTATGGTATATTTGTTATTTTTTTGGAAGGTTAGCCTTTAAGTATCCTTGCCATACACGTGAAGTATTACAAGCCAAATATATACTTCAACCCAGAATTCATATCTGGAGGAAGAAACAGACACATGCAAATAGACAAGAGAAATTATTTGAAGCCATAACAGTGGATTCGAGTCATGTACCAGTGGCTATGGGGGATGTGAACTGACATTCACTGCTGGTGGCATAACTAGTAAACTAGTAAACAGCCAGAGGTGGCAGCTTGGTGGCCACCAGCCTTAATTAGACAGTTGCTATGGTATGACCTTGGCTTTTGTCTCTGTTACCCAGAAGACTGCCTTAATTCCTGTTACTTCTTTGTTGACTCCGTGTGATATCTGATATCTTGTTCATAAATTCATTTTCTACTTAAATTAGCAAGACTAGGCTTCTGTGATGCAATAAGAACTCTCCTGGGAATAAACCTTCACAATGCAAGCATGATTTTTCAAACTACAGGTCACAACCTGTATAATGGGTTGTGAAATAATAGTTAATCAATACTTAGTAATAATAATAGCAAGTAGTTATAATAGTAGTTGGTAATAATCACTTAAACAATACTTTCAAAATTAGAATACAGTAGATGAGAAAATAGAATGCATCACTTCTATTAAAATTATGTATTTCATAAGAACTTTGCATCTGTGTGACTGTATAAATGTACTGAACTCAATGTAAAGTTCATTTTTAACATCGGAAATGGTCAAAGAAGTTTGAAAACTATTAATCTAGAGTATATTACAATATTCTGGTTATCTTTTTTTTTCATCCAACGCAGATGAAGGAATTCATGGTCTCACGACAATATGGATAGAAAATCAGTAATTTTTGAATGAGTCCCAGAAGTTTGATGTTATCAGAGAACAAAGGTCAAGGTTCAGGGTGCCTGGGTGGCTCAGTCAGTTAAGCGTCTGCCTTTGGCTCAGGTCATGATCCCAGGGTCCTGGGATAAAGTCCTGCATCGGGCTCCTTACTAAGTGGAGAGCCTTCTTCTCCCCTTCCCTCTGTCTGCTGCTCTGTCTACATGGGTTCACTCTCTCTGTATCTTTCTGTCAAATAAACAAACAAACAAACAAATAAATAAATATCTTTTTAAAAAGGTCAAGGTTCATTCTGAGCCAAATTCTTACATTGCATGCTTTTAAAAAAAATGGGCTACCAAGCTTTCATGCAGCATGGTAAATTTTTCTCTAGCATCAAAGCTTTGAAAGTAGGCAGAGAGGAAAATATGAGTGTGTGAGGGTAAAGGAGGAAATCAACAATTAATATTTGTACTGTGTTCCTCCATTTACAAGTTGCTTTCATCCCACCGTAGCATCTGATTTTCAAAACAAACCTATAAATAAGTAATGTTATGTGATCTTTATGTATGAGAAAATCAGAACTCAGGGGTTATACCTTGCCCAAACTCATCATTAACACATACAGAGCTCAGAAATGACTTAGCTGGACTCCAAATTAAAGTCACTTGAATATTCAACCAATAATTGTCTTTAGATTTCAAGATTTATTTTTTCCAGTGTTCTGTTAAATAAATAGATTGTCAAGTGGGCTAATATATTATTTTTCATGATCTCTTCACTGAATTAGTCCACAGCAACTCAGAATGATTAAATTGACTTAAACATTTCTATATTAGTCCTTGGTAGGGTGTCTTTCAGGAATTTACACCAAAATTTAGATTTATTGGGAACTCTGGGTGATTTAAGCTACATGGACTTTATTTATAATGAGACCTGTGGAATTTCCTGGAAAATAACTTATTCAAAGATCATGGAAAATCTAGGTACACAAACTTGGTCCAAAGAAGATGAGTCCATGTTTGAGGGAAATGTTAATGTGGATTCAGTATATTGCAAAGATTCTCCTCTAATCCAGTCTTTTTAGACCCATGTCCAAGTCCCATGATGAAGAAGTAGCGCTGATAAGTGCATTAAAGCCAATGCCACTTCAAAAGCTTTTCTATGCCGTGTATGATATAAATAATACACAGACTCTGTGTGGGAGTATGTACCCCATCCTTGACATGGGTAATTGCTGGAGCGTAGACTGGGCACAGTAGTTTAAGCAGGTACCTATGGAATGGAAATAAAGTGGGAGACAGCATGAAGCATCCAACTTTGCTTGAAGGTATCAACGAGAACAGGAAGCTACTCGAGATCAACATCAGGAGCGATGAAATGAGACCTCACTGCAGGGGCTGTAGTGGCAAAGGTAGAAGCCACAGGATGTGTTGAGCACAGATTCACAGGCAGCTTAACTATGTCGAGCTCAGGACTCACAGTGTGCTTACATACTCAACCCACATTTACGAACACAGTGAGGTATTAGTTACCACGGATGTGATGTTGAACCGGACAGCATGGGTCCCATCTCCTCACCCCTACCCTCATGCAGGTTAGAGTCTAGCCAAGAAAATGGATAAGTGAGGAAGGAGCTTGACAACCAGGGTTGTTTGAGCGACTAGATGTCCTACATTTGAGGTTTGGGGCAGAGGCAGAAGCAAATGCTTTATCACTGATGATGTGTGCCTGGTGTGCTCTTCAGATTAGCGTGGCTGAGGCATGTTAATCGCGGGTCTACAGGTCTACCGCAGCGCATCCCACTCGCTGTTTTACTAGGGTGCTTTCCGTGTAGGCATCTTTCTCCTGCTAGTTTCAAATGTAGTTAAAGATTGAAAGAGTATCTTTGTCTGCGTTCCCCACAGCAGGATGTCTGGAATAACTTAATGTAAAGCTATTTGGTTTAATTAAGTAACGGGTTGCTATGAATTGTAAAGTATGGTTTCAAGTGTCTGTGTATTTGAAATGGACTTTAAAGTTGCGCCTTGATTATTTATACACCAGGTAAAAGGATAGTTTTGCAGAGGTGAAGAACCAGGCCCCTCCTCCCAGGCCAGGGTTCCTGGAGGGCATGAAATACAGACCCAGCGCTCGCACCCTTCTTGAAGAGAAGCAGTTTTGCTAGTGCTGTGATGAAGAGGGACTAATTTAATTTAATTTATTTATTTAAATTCAGTTGTTCTTATAATTAATAACAGCTTTGGTTAAGTATTTTTTAACTATTTAATGTGTTTTGGTGTTCCACAAAATATTGCAAGCTGAAGAGGGACTGACTTTAAATGAAAAAAAAATCACAAAAGATATAGAACTTACAGAGTCTTAAGCTGAAGTTATGTGTGCTTTATAAAATATATCAGGAATTGGTATTCTTGGTAAATAAGATATTACAAAATTTTTAGAATGCTTACATGAACAAAGATAATACCAGGAATATTCTTTGGCACCTATTTAACTAGAAAATGAGCTCTCCCTTTAAAATCTGTGGTCTGAAAAGATTTGGACATACTTTGAACAAAGTCAATAGAGTGGGTATTATATTTCAATGAGCTATATCATAATTTAGTTTTCTTTAGTTTTATTTTTACCTCTTTATTTTTCCTTTGGGAAAACAAATCTTGATTCACTCAATAAAATTTATCACAAGCCTCGTGTTTTTTTTTCCAATTTCCATTTGAAGCAATAATTTTCTTGAAAATTTGACCATTATTTCCTGAATGCATTGTCAAAAAAGTCTATTTCACTTGAATTATTAGTATTAGATTTTTGTGTTAAAATTGCTTTAATATTTCTTTTACTTTGGACAGTTTTAATGATCTTACTGGACTTCAGTTTTTAAGATTAAGGAATTCAGTTCAGTGTGTTATTGTTAATATAATGTTCTTAACCATTAGGGAATAAATTAACTTATCAAAAATTTATTTTTAAATTAGGTAAAGAATAATATGATTTAAAAAATGTAGCTACTCTTTATCACCTCTCCAAAAACACCTCATTTATTTGCCAGATAATGTTGAAATTTCTTAGTTGGGAACTTAGGAGATATGTATCCTTGTTCCATTTCAGTGATTTTGATATATGAACTTACTGAATTCTGTTGTACATTTCCTATGTACAGAGGATCTGGGGTTTTCCTGTCCATAATGTGGTTTTAACCTAATGCCTTCTATCCACATGGCAAGTGGCATAAGGGAAGGACTCAGAATTTTAGAATGGTTTTTATATACAATGCCTGCTTTAGCCTGGGGTCAAATAACTTGATATGGTTGAAGAATACATAAAAACTTTTCTTCTCGGGGTGCCTGGGTGGCTCAGTCATTAAGCGTCTGCCTTCGGCTCAGGTCATGATCCCAGGGTCCTGGGATTAAGCCCTGCATTGGGCTCCCTGCTCTGCAGGAAGCCTGCTTCTCCCGCTACCATTCCCTCTGCTTGTGTTCCCTCTCTCACTGTGTTTCTCTCTGTCAAATAAATAAAATCTTTAAACAAAAAACAAAAAACAAAACAAAACAAAAAAACTCTCTTCACAATTATTTCCTACAAGCCTGCTACAGTGCATTAAAACAACCATTTGAATTTATTCCAAAATATAAGTTCAAAGGATTAAATATACTATATACTCAACCTGTAATGGATGAGTAACTTAAAACTGAGGTAACATAACTACAGTGGATTCATGTTTTCTTGAGGAGGCTATAGGACTTCAAAGCTATAAGAGCTAGAGGAATTCCAGAGGTAATGGTTAGTTTCCAGAATATATAAAGAACACTTACAACACAACAAAAAGACAAACAATGAGATTGAAAAATGGGCAAAGGAACTGCACAGACATTTCTCCAGAGAAGTTATACAAATGGCCAACAAGCACATGTTCAACATCATTAGTCATTTGGGAAATGAAAATCAAAACCCTAATGAGACACCACTTTACCCCCACAAGAATGGCTATAATAATTTTTTAAGACTTTATTTATTTTATTTGAGAGAGACAGAGCACAAGTATGAATGGAGGTAGGGGCAGAGGGAAAAAGAGAATCTCAAGCAGATTCCATGCTGAGCAAGGAGTCTGATACAGGGCTTAATCTCACAACCCTAAAGTCATGACTTTAGCCAAAATCAAGAGTTAGTTGCTCAACAGACTGAGCCACCCAGGTGCCCCAATACTAGTTATTTTTAAAACCCCAGAAAATAAAAAGTGTTGGCAAGTATGTGGAAAAATTGGAACCGTCATTCATTGCTGGTGGGAATATAAAATGATACAACTGCTGTGGAAAAGAGTCTGGCCATTTTTCTTGGGTCAGAATTCCATCTGACCCAGAAAAGGTCTAGGTTTATGCCCAGGAAAATTGTAAACATATGTCGAATCTAAGATCTGTATATGAATGTTCATAACAAAAAAACTGCAAAAATGTAGAAACAACCCAAGTGCTTATGAACCAATAAATGGATAAATGGATAAATAAAATGCGGTATACCCAAACAATGAAACATTTTTCAGCTATAAAAAGGAAGTGCTAATACATGTATGAATGAACTCCCTTGTGTGACACTGAGGACCCAGTTCAGCTCTGCCCTGACTCCCGAATCACTGCAACTGTGACATAATAATTACGTGTTGTTTGAAGCCACTAAATTTGAGGTAATTTGTTATGTAGCAATAAATACCACTTTCCACTCTACTACTTAATTAGCTACGTGACTTTGGACAAGTTCCTTAACCACTGTGTGATTCAGATTCCTAATATATAGGTATGGATAATCATTGTTGTGATAATCAGTGGATGATATAACTAAAGGAAAATCAGTGTTGTAATCAATATTGTTAAGATTCTTCTGGTAGTTAGATGAGATAAGACATTTAAAGAATATACAAGCTTCTATCAAAGGCTCGAAGCTATTACCATTTTGTGTATCATCTAAATGGTGATTATAGTTCTGATGTAGTTCTTCTGAAGTAACATTTTATTTTATTTTTTAAATTATTTTATTTTATTTTATTTATTTTATTTTATTTATTTATTTATTTATTTATTTTTTATTTTATTTGTCAGAGAGAGTGAGTGTGTGAGCACAAGCAGGTAGAGTGGGAGGCAGAAGGAGAAGCAGGTTCCTTACTGAGCCAGGAGCCTGATGGAGAATCGATCCCAGGACTCTGGGATCATGACCTGCACCGAAGGCAGATGCTTAACCAACTGATCCACCCAGGTGTCCTGAAGTAATATTTTTTGTCTCAAGTAATATTGCTGTTCACAAGTTCAATCAGCAATATAACATGGGCAAGAGGGAAAATAATTTAAAAAATTCCCAACACTAGCCTCCATTCCTTAATGATTTCTATACTCAACAATTGGTGAAATTGTTTTGTTACCCTCAGGCACGGAAGACCATATTTTAGAAATAATCTTTTCCTAAAGAAATATAAAAAGATCAAATCAACAAAGCATAGACCATTAAACAAATCTACTTAAAAGCAGGGACCTTGAGCCTCTAGAAACAATTAGGAAATAGTTAACAGATTGTTGTCAAAATAAACTAATAGAAATGATAATGTCAGGATGAACACTAAATAGGAAACAAAAATGTTTATTTTAGGCAAAAAACCCCAATACATATCAATAATTTCTTGTTTTCTTGTTTTGTAAAATGGCAATAATGCAACTGATCATTTAAATTATTTCCTTGGTTGTTAATTTTCTATAGTGCCAGGAGACTGAAATTAAAGGGATAGAACAGAGATTAGAGGGCACAGAGGGCTCAGAATGAGATCTCTGAGAAACAAACAAAATTAGTTGGCAGCCAACTCCTTTGCTTATTATTTTCTTAGAGTTATATTTTAGATTTTCCATATGACTAAAACAACACTCTTAAAACACAGCTGATCTCCTGGGCCGCTTATTGTATTTGGTCACTGAAAATCTTTTACTTTCTTGTAAGCTCCAATGATATAAAGGCTTTAAAAAAAAAACACAACTTTTTATTGAGAACAGATCATGAAAAGCATTATCTGAACATTATAATTTATAAAGGAAATCCCATTATATTTAGACACTTCTGAGAATACAAGAAATACAAGGTCCATGTTGGGATTTTTCAATTTCCAAAGGTGCTATATATTAAACTTCTAGTTATATGTGAAGTTTTGACATCAGTGGCAATTTGGAAAATTGGATATTCAAAGTTCTAGATTGTCAGCATTTAATTATGTGTTTTGTTCACTTGTACAGGATAAATTTGTGACTGATGAATAGAAATGAGTATTGGAATGATAGTGATTAATCCTATGAAAAGTAAAAAATAAAAAAAGACATATAAAGTGTCTTTCTGTCCTAACATTATTAAATTTGAATAGTTGTCCTCCTTCCTTCAGTGCGCTATCTCAAGTGATGTAACAAATATCTTTTTATTTTTTTAAAGATTTTATTTATTTATTTGACAGAGAGAGAGATCACAAGCAGGCAGAGGGGCAGGCAGAGAGAGAGGGGGAAGCAGGCTTCTTGCCGAGCAGAGAGCCCGACGCGGGGCTTGATCCCAGGATCCTGAGATCATGACCTGAGCCAAAGGCAGAAGCTTAACCCACTGAGCCACCCAGGCGCCCCTGTAACAAATATCTTGAAGAAAGTTTCTTGTCAAGGGCTATTTTAGGACTGCAGACCTGCCTCTTCTGATTTAGAGTCTGCAGCAAGCATCAATCTGTGAAGGATGGCCATGTGGTTTGTCATCCAGACCAGGACAACTTTGAGCATAAAAGGGGATGCTGTTAATAAAATTTGGACAACAGGTGAAAATAGGCTATCCTGAGCAAATTGGGTATAGTTAACGCTGAAACTGTGCACCCTCGAACCCTGATACGTATGTGCTGAAACTCTAGAGCAGAATTCCATGTTTTCTTGCCTTCCTTCCTTTTGTTTCTTGGTTGTTTTAGTCATTCATTCATTCATTCATTCGACAGGTATCTCCTGAGCTCCTATTATGTGCTAGATGTTCAAATTATTCTCAGCGGCAAGAAACTTACAATGCTTCTGGACTTCATATTCCTCCCAAAGGTCGAAGTGTTGTCATAAGGTAAGTTCGGCGAGGCGCACAGCTCTGTTGGCTGATGCACAGGCCGAAATAGAGTTATTTGTGGTTTAGGCTTTCTTGTACCTTTGAAGAGGGCTTGTCAGTCCTTTATTAAGGTGCCTGTATTAGTTAGTTCCCTCGCTCTGTTCTGCCTTATGCTGGATCTTGTATATTTGTCAGCCACTCTTCTCTGCTGTTTGAAGAGTTGATATTACTTTTGATTTTCCCCTTCTTTTATCTTCTTATTTCTGTGTTTTGTATTGCTTGTATATTCTGCCTTTTGATGCATCTTTAAAGTGTGTTTTTGACTGCTTCTGGTCTACAGTAGTTCAAAAAGTCCAAGAATTCTAGGCACTTGTTCTCTTTGGGTCTCACTTTAGTTGTATCTGGGGAGTGAGTTATCACATGAGCATATAAGCATAATGTGAACCAGGCACCATAGTGCTTTCCGTATATTATCTCTTCTCATGGCAATCTTAGCAGATAAGATTATTATTCTTCAGGTGAAGAAATGGAGGGTGTGAGAATTAAATACATTGTAAAAATAAAATCAAAATTCAAGTCAAAGTTTTATTTGACTTTAGAGTCATTCCTCCCACAATGTTTTGCTTTTAATTTTAGGAGATCAAAGAATTACCATGTTAATTTTATGCTTTTTGATGTGAAGGCTCTTAAAATTTTATTAATAGGTCTTTCATGGGATCAAAATCAGAAAAATAGTAGGCATATATAATTTCATATATCAAATCTTTAAAATTTTATTGGCAAATATATCCGGTCTTCTCATTTTTTTTCCAGTTTTCTTTCAGATACTTGGAAAACTTTAAATAAATTTTAATTTTTCATTTTGGATGAGAGCAAGACATAGATTACACTTTTTAAGTAGCCAGTACTCTAATACTTTTTTATGCTAATTACACTTAGTATAGTGCTATGCTGGTAGCTAAAAAGACATAAATTGCTTTTCCTTCTAAATTTTAATGTGATGGAATCTCAAAATTTAAAATCTGTACAGTATTCATTGAGATACTAGGATACGAAACTAAGAGACCATAGTGGTTTAAAAATCAGAGTTATGGTAGACCTAGGGAAATCAAAGATATTGTTCAATATTTCATCTAAAATTTATTTATTGAGCACCTGCTATATGCCAGTAACTGTTCTAGCACTGAAGATAGGGAAATTTCTTTCACATGGAATTTTTAGACTTTTTCAGGGGGGGAACCAGTCTCCTTGCACTACCACTACCACCCCCAAAAGAAGGCCGCAGATCAGGTAAAGATTTTGCAATGCATACAGTGACCAGAGGTTATTTTCAAGAACTTATAAAGAACTCTGACAAATTGATAAGAGATGGCCAACAGGGTGGCTCAGTGGGTTAAGCCTCTGCCTTCGGCTCAGGTCATCATCTCAGGGTCCTGGAATCGAGCCCCGTGTTGGGCTGCCTGCTCAGCAGGGAGCCTGCTTCCCCCTCTCTCTGCTTGCCTCTCTTCCTACTTGTGATCTCTATCTCTGTCAAATAAATAAATAAAATCTGAAAAAAAAAACAGATGACTAACAACTCATGAGAAAAATGGATAAAAGACAAAGAGATAATTCATAGAAGATGAAGTCTTAATAGCCAATAGATATATTTTTAGAAAAATACTCACAAGAAATTAGAGAGTTGCAAATCAAAACTAATTACGAGATACAATTTTACACCCCTTGTATTGGCAGCAAATTTTTAAATGTATACTGTAGGTACTGGCTAGAAAGGGGATGAATGGGAGTTGCTGATGGGAGCATTAAAGGGCAAAACACAAAATACTTTGCAGGGCAGTTTGTCAATAGCCTTTCAAACTGAAAATAAAAGGAGACTTCAATCAAGGAATTCCACTTTTCGATATATATTCTGACTCGTGCACAGAAATAGACTTCATCACAGCAGGTTTTATAATAAAAACAAAAATCACCCTTAAACACTAACAACAGCAAAATGGACAAATACATCGTGTGTTCCTTCAATGAAATAGTAGATCTCAATAAACAGAAATAAATTAGAACTGCATGTATCATCATGGATAAATCTCAAAATCTAATGTTGAAAGAAAAAGAATTCCAGAAAGTTAGATACAGTGTGATACTATTTATGATGTACAAAACAATTCACTGTATTATTTTTTTTTTAGGAGTGCATATCTCCCTGGGGATGACTTAGGCTAGCAGATCTAGTAGGGGAGGGATTGGGAAGGCACGAGGGAAGAGTAGACATGTAGTGCGCAGTCACATTTGTAGTATTTTTCTAGTTTGGCTGGGCTACGGGAAGATGTTCATTTTATTATCCTTTATACATTCACATATGTGAAATATCACTAACAGAAATTGAAAAAGTAGTGCTCAAATTATCTCTTTTCTGCTTGTATACCTATAGAACTCAAGAAACTAGGATAAAGCTCTTATAATCACATAATTTGGTAAAACTGTCTGGGAATCAGATAAACTTCATTCAACTCTAGCAATAAATTATGAGCAATAGAAATGGAAAACATTTCCATCCCCAACAGCAATAAAACTGGAAAAGTTTAAGAAGAGATTTAACAAGAAGAACTCAGGGCCTTTATGAAGAAAACTGTTAAACAGATGGATATATAACAAATACATATATGTATGTATATTAAAAAACAAACATATATTTGAGCAAATGTAAGGACATGTCATGTTGCTAATGGAAGGCTTTATTGTCATTAAAATATTAGTACTCCAAAATTAGTATGGTAAATAATGCAATTCCAATTAGAATCCCATTGTATTTATCTTACTAGAAAAATGATATTACATTTTATTAATAAGTGATTTAATGTATTCAAGAAAAATACGAGAATAAAACCATTGGTGGGTGACCTCCATTTTACAAGTTAGATTGCCCTATAAAACCGATGTAATTAAATCTCTCTGGTCTTGGCCTTTGAACAGATAAACTGATTATAGACAAAAATAAAGAATATCCGGGAATTAATTTCAGTGTAGATTAAAATTTAACACATGTGCAAATGATGGTTCAATTTATTAATAATAGAATGCTTATCCATTAAATGGTGCTAGCACAGCTGGCTAGCCTTCTGGCAGAATGAAAGTCCGGTTATATCACATACAAAGACAAATTCTAGATGAATCTTAACTTGTTAAAAAAATATTTAAAAATATAAGAGATAAAAGATTCCATCTCTAGGTGAAGGACATTTTCTTTCTCCAAACTGAAAATCCAAATCTATTAAAATTAAATGTATTTGAATTTCAAAATTAAAAAAAATTTTTTTGGATATGGGAAAGGAATAAGTAACCTAAATCAACAGGGAAGCAATAGATTTAGAAAAGTAAGATATCAAAATATACTAGCAGCTGTTGCAAAATGGGAAGAAATAAACTCAAATATGCAATTAAAAATGTTGTGAAGAACATGAAAAGACAAATCACAGAAGGGCAACTATACAATCCAGCCAATAAATGTAAGGATGTGCAAATTCTTTAGCAGTCAGGGCAGGACTAACTAATGTTAACAACAAGCTTGTCTTTTAAAGCAATTATACTGAGAAAATCTGAAGGAGCTTGTGTGGAATGTCTTCTGTTTGCCCCTGCGGATGCCCTCTTCTTCCTTCTCCGCCATGCTCGGTGCCCAGCAGCCTCCTTGTGAACTGGTGGCTTCTTTGATTCCCTTGTCTTCTGGCCTCAAGTTGGCTTTGTTTGGTGGAATGAAGTAGCCACAGCTGTTAGGAGATGGAAATGAGGTTGGGTATTTATTTTCCTGCTCCCTCCATCAAACTCAGGTACTTATCATGTGGGGTCTTCTTCTTCCTCCCTTGCTTCTTTAGGCTTAGAGGTGGCAGGACCATCCAGCTCTAACCAGTTGGTTAGAGTGATCTCCTGTGGGTTGCCATTCCTCCTGCCAGTATCTTTGAAAGTATCATTTTATTGTACTCTCCTCAAATTTCCAGATTTGAGAGTACCATCTGCTTCCTGTCAGGCCCTGGGCTAATGCCCAGCTATAACACTTGTTGCTGTTTATGAGGCCAGGGGAAGGGTCCTTCTGTAATTGCTGAGCAAAAAAAAAAAAAAAATTGTTGTGACCTTTTGGAGACACATCTAACAACATCCATTACAATGAAAATAACCGTCATACCTACAATTCTACTTCCAGAAACCTATTCCACAAACAGTAAAAAATGCAGATTAGTAAAGACATACATCCAAGGACATTTGTTGTATTATTATTTTTGTTGCTTCAAGTTGAAAACAGTAAATGTCCATCAGTATGAGAACGGTTGAAAGGATTGGTTTACATACACATGATGAACATTATGCAGACCTTGAGAAGGTAGCCATGGCACCACAGCAGGTGACTTGGTTTTGGAGAGATTTTTAGGAGTTCTTGTTAAATGAGTAAAGCAGCATGCCCCAAAGTAGGTATAACACTGAGGCAGTGTTTTATAAAAAATGCATACTATAACAAAAATTATTGTATGTATCAGGAAGCATATATAAATGTCTCTGATTTTATAAGCAGAAGAAAAATTTGGATGAGTGAACATTAGATGTAACAGAATTGAGTGGAGGGCAGAGATTTGTGTGGGTGGAGGAGACAGGTGAGGGATAGGGTAAGGACAAGCAAAAAGGGGAGAAACCTTGTGTAAGGATAGACATTCATTCTTGGGGCACCTTGGTGACTCAGTGGGTTAAAGCCTCTGCCCTCTGCTCTGCCCATGACCTCAGGGTCCTGGGATCAAGCTCCGCATTGGGCTCTCCACTCAGCAGGGAGCGTGCTTCCCCCTTTGCGCCTGCTGCCTCTGCCTACTTGTGATCTCTCTCTCTCTGTGTCAAATAAATAAATAAAATATTTTTAAAAAGGATAGGCATTTATTCTATAAAGTTATTTATAAATGTACGTTTTATATGGACATTCATTCATAGGGCCCCCCCAAAAGATGTCTCCTGAACATTTCAGTGACTTGCCTTTGCTCTCTGATTACTGATCTAGTATTCCAACCCCTCAGTGCTCTGATGTTGATCTTAATTTCGACATCAGTTCTCACCTATTGCTCACCTTTGCTGGGGTGATTTTAAACTTTTTCATGCTTCTTACGCCAGAAAGTTCCCTGTTTTCTTGCCTTGGCATATTTGCTCTTGCTCTTTCCACCATATTCAGAACTTCACTTACCCAAGTCCTTCCCAATGATCAAATCCAATTTCAGGTATCATTGCTTTTATTAAGTATTCCCTAATTAAACTAGACTAAAGGTTCATTGAATGTCTGCAGTGTTCCAAAGGTTGTGCTAGGTGCTTACTTCCAAACCAGTGTCTGGTGGCCTGCTTAATTCTTCTACAGTCTTCAAATCCAAAGCACTTTATAATAGAAGCAATTTTGGTAGGACTGTTGGAAACACAACCAAAACCTTAAATACCATCCTTATTCATCTTAAACGTGGAATATCTTCATTTTCTCTATTGCTTCTTCTAGAACTTACTCCCAAGCACAATTGCCTGAAATATATCTTAGTTTATCATCAAACTGATAAGGTGTTTTGATTTCTTAATATAATTAGAATTCAGTGATGTGGTTTCTTGGAGCTTAGGATTTGAATGTGTTCAATAGATTTACTTGAATACTATATTACAGAAAATACGAAGTGTTTAATGTAGAGTAGCTGTAAAAATATAGTCACCTGGGGCGCCTGGGTGGCTCAGTCGTTAAGCGGCTGCCTTCGGCCCAGGTCAGATCCCAGGGGCCTGGGATCGAGCCCCGCATCAGGCTCTCTGCTCTGCAGGAAGCCTGCTTCTCCCACTACCATTCCCTCTGCTTGTGTTCCCTCTCTCGCTGTGTTTCTCGCTGTCAAATAAATAAAATCTTAAAAAAAAAAAATTAAAAAAAAAAATATATAGTCACCAAACATTTATTGAAAGCTTGTTATATGGTAATCACCATGCTGAATTTTTGAGATGTAAATATGCTAAGGCAAAAATGCTTGCTTTCAGGATGCCTAGGTGGCTTAGTTGTTAAGCATCTGCCTTCAGCTCAGGTCATGATCCCAGGGTTCTGCATCGGGCTCCTTGCTCAGCAGGAAGCCTGTTTCTCCCTCTGCCTGCGCTCCCCCTGCTTGTGCTCTCTTTCTGACAAATAAATAAAAGCTTAAAAAAAATTATTACTTTCAAGAGATTCACAGTCTGTGGAATATACAATCCTGTAAACAGTTGTGTATTAATATAATAAAGGTCATAAAGGAAGAATATGTAAAGTCAGGGTCACGAATTATTTCCCGTTGACAGTTGGGCCTGTCACCTATTTCTATGCAACCCCTGAGTCAAGAGCTAAGAGTGGTTTTTACATTTTAATTGTTTAAAAAAGAAGAATGGTTTATGGGCAAGTGAAAATGACATGAAATTTACATTTTAGTATCCATGAATAAAATTTTATGGACACAAAGTCTTGCTCATTCTTTATGATCTGTGACTGTTTTCATACTATAACCACAGAGTAAAATATGAAGAAATTTTGCATTTAATTTTTAGTCCTTTAAAAATGCTACAAGGAAAACTCAAGGAAATCTGTGAGGCTGTTTGTTGATCAGTGGACTCTGACTTAAGTGGCACCCATGACAGTCAGTGTGAACAAGACATGAGCTCCTTCTGCAGTACCTTTAATTTAATCTGTGAGGTCCCATTTTAATTTATGCATTTCTTCATATGTCCTATCATTTTACTGATCATCTTACCTAAATACCTACCTGTAATTTATGGGGGATTATCTCAAAATGACCAATCATTCCTGGAACTGTTGTACATCAGACCCCGGGAACACTCTGGGCAGTGAATTCTGCAGACCCGGGGAGTGTCTCTCATTCACTTCACTACCATTCCCAGGGACAAGCAGTGCAGATTGAAGATATTTTAGAGAAGCCAGACTTCAGTTCTCAACTGAGGCTAATTGATCCATAATTAGTCACCAAATTTATTGGTGGTTTAATTTTATTTTTTATAATTTTCAATTTTTAATAATTTTTTTATTATGTTATGTTAGTCACCATATAGTACATCATTAGTTTCTGATGTAGTGTTCCAAGATTCATTGTTTACGTATAACACCCAGTGCTCCATGCAATATGTGCCCTCCTAAATACCCATCATGGGCCAATCTGTGTCCCCACCCTTTTCCCCTCTAAAACCCTCAGTTTGATTCCCAGAGTCCATAGTCTCTCATGGTTCATCTCCCTCTCCAATTTCCCCCACTTCATTTTTCCATTTCTTCTCCTAATGTCCTCCATGCTATTCCTTACATTCCACAAATAGTAAAGCCATATGATAATTGTCTTTCTCTGTCTCACTTATTTCACTCAGCATAATCTCCTCCAGTCCCATCCATGTTGATGCAAAAGTTGGGTATTCATCCTTTCTGATGGCTGAGTGATATTCCATTGTATATATGGACTATATCTTCTTTATCAATTTGTCAGTTGAAGGGCATCTTAGCTCCTTCCACAGTTCCATTGTTGTGGACATTGCTGCTATGAACATCGGGGTGCATGTACCCCTTCTTTTCACTACATCTGTATCATTGGGGAAAATACCCAGTGATGCAATTGCTGGGTCATAGGGTAGCTCTATCTTTAACTTTTTGAGGAACTCCACACTGTTCTAAAGTGGCTACACCAACTTGCATTCCCACCAACAATATAAGAGGATTCACCTTTCTCCACAACCTCTCCAACATTTGTTGTTTCTTGTCTTGTCAATTTTTGCTATTCTAACTGGTATAAGGTGGTATCTCAATGTGGTTTTGATTTGAATTTCTCTGATGGCTAATGTTGTTGAACATTTTTTCATGTGTCTGTTGGTCATTTGTATGTCTTCTTTGGAGAAGTGTCTGTTCATGTCTTCTGCCCATTTTTGGACTTTATTTGTTTTTGGGTGTTGAGTTTGAGAAGTTCTTTATAGATCATGGATATCAGCCCTTTATCTGTGGTGTCATTTGCAGATATCTTCTCCCATTCCATGGGTTGCCTCTTTGTTTTGTTGACTATTTCCTTTGCTGCACAAAAGCAGAAGTTTTTATCTTGATGAAGTCCCAACAGTTCATTTTCGCTTTTGTTTTCCTTGCCTTTGGAGACCTGTTTTGAGCCTGAATCACCAAGGAAATGATAAAAAAGAAAAACAAAGCTGCCTGATTTCAGGCTATATTACAAAGCTGTGATCACTAAGAGAGCATGGTACTGGCGCAAAAACAGACACATAGATCAATGGAACAGAATAGAAAGCCCAGATATGTTCCCTCAACTCTATGGTCAACTAATCTTTGACAAAGCAGGAAAAAATATCCAATGGAAAAAAGATTGTCTCTTCAATAAATGGTGCTGGGAAAACTGGACAGCTATATACAGAAGAATGAAACTGGACCATTCTCTTACACTATACACAAAGATAAACTCGAAATGGATAAAAGACCTCAGTGTGAGACAAGAATCCATCAAAATCCTAGAGAAGAACATAGGCAGTAACCTTTCAACATCAGCCATAGCAAGTTGTTTCAAAACATATCTCCAAAGGCAAGGTTTAATTTTAAAAAATACATATTATTTCCCTTAAAATATCCTGATATTTCTGTCTAGTAATTGATGATTCATTCAGAATGGATGATCTAAATGTGCTGAGACTCTATAAAAGGAGTCACTGTCACTTTCTTTCTTCCTAAACTTTTTCCATATATACTAGCTATTGTGTCTTTATTTCATAAACATCATTTTTAAACATAACATATACATTGTTTTAATATACTTATAAAGTTAAGTATATTTTAAAAATAAGATGGAAATGTTTACATTATCATATAAGTATACATTTAAATACATTTAATTAAAGCTATGTTAGGATTAGAAGTAGAAGTATCTTATGAATTTTTTATTGGAAATTATTATGTAAAATAAAATCAGAATTTGAGTTTTCTTTCTGTTCAAAGACTAATTCTGTACACAGAATGCAGGTTGCTTTTTCTTTTGTTTGTGTGTGTGGTTGTATCTGCTTTTTTAAAAATTGAAGTATTGTGTCCAACATATAGTATTACAGTAGTTTTGGGTATAGAGTATAGTGATTCCACAACTCTGTAAGTTATGCTGTATTCACCAGGGTACCTACGATCTCTTACCACACAACACTATTCCAATACCATTAACAATATTCCCCATGGTGTGCCTTTCATCCCTGTGACTTATTCATTCCATAACTGGAAGCCTCTACCTCCTGCTCCCCTTTACCCATTTTGCCCATCCCTCCATTCCTTTCCTCTCTGGCAACCACCAGTTTATTTTCTGTGTTTATGGGTCTGTTTCTGCTGCTTTTGTTTGTTTCTTTTGTTTTTTAGATTCCATATGCAAGTGAAATCGTATGGTATGTCTTTCTCTAACTGACTTATTCCACCTAGCATAATGCCCTCTAGGTTCAACTGTGTTGTCACAAATGGCAATATTTCATTCTTTTTTATAACTGAGTAATATTCCATTATATATGTGTGTGTGTGTGTGTGTGTGTGTGTGTGTGTGTGTGTGTGTGTGTGTGTGATTCTAACCCAGTAGAATTACTGGATTATATGATATCTCTATTTTTAATTTTTTGAATAACAAAAAAAGGTTATCTTGCATGAAACTTTCTTCTCTCCACCCCCCCTTCTTTTTTCTTTTATTTTGCAAAAGAACAAAGGAGGATGTGGAAATCTCTCTTGGCTTTGATTTGACAATAAAGAGTTTTTCTGTAGGTACAAAATGAATGACAGCGGGATAACATCTCGATACCTCTGAGATACTGTTGGTGATGTTAACCATAATATAAGTTTACTTTCTGACTTGCCCTTGCCCAGAATATCACTTTCAGACCACTAATACTAAGGATGTAAAGATGATTATGGAAGTTGCAACTGTATATTACATCAATTGCACATTTTTTCAGTGTCATCCAAGTTCTATTTTTTATGCCCTGAGACGGTTTCACTAAGTATTCTGAGATTGGAGGGCAAAAGAATTACATCATTTTATCTTCTTTTTAATGCCAGGCTATAATCCTCACACTTCTCTACTGTCTGGAAACTCAAAGTAGACTTCCTAAAATGCCTATCTTTGATACATTCCCTATATCCTTGATGTGATGAGTCAGTTGTGTTTCATTTTATTATTTAGACAAAATATTCTCTTTAAATAGCAGTATAGAGATTCATTCTACAGTGCAAAGCTATTTTATTGGTCTATAAGTGTTAGAGCAGTATAATTTTATTATAGAATCTTATATACTAGAAGCCCTGAAAGAAAATAGTTTTCAAAGAATTTAAAATTATTATCAAAATGAGAATTATTATCAAAATGCAGAGTATCATCCTAGCATTGCATTTTTCCAAATACTTTGTTCATTGCCAAAGCTTATTATCACTGTAGTTCTACTTAAGAGTTGGGAAAAGCTGGCACTAATTTCCTCAGGCACATATATTTTTTCTGAGCACAGATAAGATACTGCTGTAATTGGAAGATGACTAGTATTCTCACTGTGAATGCATCAAAAGTCACATTCTCCAGAGCATCAGATATACAGGATTCAGAAAATGGGTAGGATTTTCCTGGAAGCTCACAATACATTTAAAAAGACTTACATGTCTTCCTTCTCCTTCTCTCAAAGAATATCTTTGTAAGACATTTAATTGACAGGAAGATAAATACATAATCTTTTCACTTCCTATTTCTTAAATTGCAAGTACATAGGTACAAAGATTGTTTTTAGTGATCTGTAATTTTTTAAAAAATATTTTATTTAAGATGGGATGGGGAAGGAGACAAACCATAAGAGACTCCTCAACTCACGAAACGAACTGGGGGTGGCTGGGAGGTGGGGGGGTAGGGATAGGGTGGCTGGGTTGTGGACATTGGGGAGGGTATGTGCTATGGTGAGTGCTGTGAAATGTGTAAGCCTGACAATTCACAAACATGTACCCTGGGGCAAATGATACATTATATATTAATAAAAAAATAAAAAAAAAAAAGGAACAACTAAAAAAAAAATTTATTTATCTGACAGAGGGGGAGACACTGAGAGAGGGAACAAGCAGGGGAAGTAGGTGAGGGAGAAGCAGGCTTCCTGCTGAGCAGGGAGCCCAAAGTGGAGCTCAACCCCTGGACCTGAGCCGAAGGCAGATGCTTAATGTCTGAGCCACCCAGGTTCCCCTATATCTTGTAATTTTAAAAGTTAATCAAAACCTTAATTTTTTCTGATGGTACATAGTTATGCAATATCTCCAACCTAAGCTTTCTAAGACAGCTAGAGAATTCTCATACTATTACTTATATATTTTACACACTATATGATATTATATATAATCCATGATAATTCTATGATATTAATATAACTATGGTATAATCTCTGCTAAAAATCTTGAATGAAGATTTAATGAAGTCTTCGATTTTTGAGATATCAAAGGCAAGCATGTTAATGAATGTGTTATTTGGGATTTTTGTTTGTTTGCTTTATATATATGAGACTGCTTAGTATAACCTGCCTGTTGATATGAATACACCATTTCTGCTTGTCTCAGTACTGCATTTAACTGATCATCTGTGATGAGGATTTAGGATTTATGTTCGCTGCCAAATCACTAGAATGATTGATTAAAACATATAGGTAGTTAGCACTTACGGACTTATTTTTATCTTAAATAAATAAGATAAGATATTTATCTTATTTTATTTTAATTCTGGTACAGTTAACATACACTGTTATATTAGTTACAAGTGTACAATATAGTGTACAAACTAGTGCTTAAGGAATTATTTTAGACAAAGCTGCTCTCTAATTCTTGAACAAGGTTTCCATCTTCACATGCAATAGTACATGTTCCTTTATGGAAAAGAGTATTCATGTTTTTGCTTCCATCCTCCTGAATGACAGAAATTGGTCCTCAAATCATGTCTGATCCCAATAAATTTCACATTCTCTAGCAAAGCGGATTTCATCAGGCTGATACTGAAGAGTGAAGAAGTTAATTATGGGGATCAGGAAAGTTGCATAATCAGTTATGCCATAGCTGAGGGTCTCAAACTCCAGGTGCATCTTGGTTTTATTTTTGTTTGAAATTGGCTAGTGGGTTCCAAAGGAACAGATAATTATTCATAGTTCTGTGTCACAAACTATATGAACTACTAACATAAATATGAACATAAGTAGCAATATACAATAAATCATTTTAAATTCAGAAAGTAACACTGGGACAAGAATATTGATCTTGGACCTATATCAGGAAGTGTCATTTGCAAGTGTATTTATTGGTAGTTGAAATGGAGCAAAATTTTGGAAGTCTTTAGGTTGCAAGATAAAGCTCTTTTAAAATTTTCCATCACTCCATATGCCTAGGTATTTATTATTCCATATCTCTGTTTTTCTCTCATTTGTGTTTTAAAGTTTTTAAAATTGTTCATGTCACAATATAGAAGTAAGATATGATTTAAATTATTTTAATTTTGTTTTTAAAAATGTATATACATGTGCTACTAAAAGTTGTCACCTCTTTCATAATATTTAATTTATTCCTCAAAGAAGCTGTTAAAAATTAATCTTCAAAAGCATTCACATGGGAGAGACTTGCATATGTTTAAAATTTTTGATGATGATTTTGATAATGATTGAGTTGAGAAAGGATAGCTGAATAGTCAGAAAAGTGAAAGGTTTGTATTCAGCATAAGGTTCCTAAAAAGATGAGCAGGAGGGAGATCCAGAAAACTTACAGAGGAATGTGCTCCTATTAGAAGGGGACCTCTCTTTTGATTTAATAGAAAGCAAGGGTGAAATGTGTTAGGACTTACATAGATTTACGTATGGATTTGGGAAGTTAAAAAAGATCTCATCCTTTGTTCCTACTGTTTCTGGGGAGCAGAAAAGGGTGTTAAGTTTAAAGGTTATTTATTTATTCATTTATTTGAGAGAGAGTGAGAGAGCAAGGTGAGGGAAGAGGGAAAGAGAGAATGAGAATCTCAAGCAGACTCTGCCCTGAGTGTGGAGCCTGATACGGGGCTCGATCTCATGACCCTGAGATCATGACCTGAGCCAAAGTCGAGAGTTGGATGCTTAGCCACCTGAACACCCAGTGTTGAGTTTAAATAAGTATTTAAATGAAGAGAGCACTGACTAGAAAAAAGTATCATTCTAGAAACTGAGCCAATAAGTCTGTTTGGGTAGGTAATTATGAATGCCTTATTGTATGACTATTTCAAATATTGTTCAACTTCTCAGTTGCATATATGGAGAATCCATCATCTATGGATTGAGTTTTATAATATGGAAATAATTAAAATCAGAAGGGAGCAAGGGATATAGTTTCAAGGATTTCAATAAACGATGACTCACAGAATTGCAAGGAGAGGAGAAAGTGAAGGGTTACTGAAACTGAAAGAATCAGTCAATAATGGAGACCCTGAAGTTAGAGTAGTCAAAGTGTGTAACTGAAGAAGCAAGCTAGGAGGAGAGGAAGTTGTGGTCAGAGTCTGGGATACTGGGGTTAGTGAGGTTGAATGTGGGGTGATTGGGGGGAGCACTGTCGTCCTAATAGGGTAAAGAGGAAGAGGGGAGAAGATCATTAGAGATGAGAAAAATAAAAACCTTGCATGGCAGAGTGTTTTGTGGGAATGTGCATCGCTGGTGAGTCACTTAAGGTAGTAACAGAACTTACAACATGGAGGAAAATCTCCAGCCACCCATCACTTCTTAATTGGATAAGGGCATGTGACCATGAGAGTGAAGGATGACACCAACAAAGGGGATGCTGGAAAAAGACAAATTGAGCAGGATTTTTTTTTTGTAAGAGGGCTGCTGTGATTTATCTGGTGATTCAAATAAAAGAAAGAACATAAACCCTGTCTTCTGATCTTGAGACAGAAGTGTAATACTTGACCAAATTTCAAGGGCTACTGTGTCCTCAGATGCAATTAGGACAAACAAGTATAGATTCTCTCTGAAAGACCAAGGATATTTTGAGAGTTTGGTGATAATGGAGCTGTATTTGCCAGAGCACAGTGAAAAAATCCTCTCAAAGGGATGATTGAATCAAGAACAAGACTATACTGAGCTTATTGGGAACAAAAGTGTGGCTAAGACTGAATGGCCTTAAGGGTTACAATTTAGGTGTTAACTGATGAAATTAGTGAGGCTCTGTGTGTGGTAGTCTCAACTATCCCTTTAAAGAGAGTGAACCTCAGCCCTCCGCCAGGGTTAGGTAAAAGATGAGCTCAGGGTATAAAATTTAAGGAAGCACTCACTTTCAGAGTAGTATGTGACCCTGACAGTGAGTGCCTCCTTAAATTTTATGCTCTGGACCCCACTCTTTTCTCTCCCTAGTCTTGGCCCTGGTGCCTTCAGAAGAACCATCTCATTAGACCTGGGACTGGAGTACCTTATCCCAGTCCTTGCAATCTCTGCACACAAATGTATGCTAAATTATGAACAAGTACAACAATTTGTATATTTATTTTGTTTTGTGCCATTGATTTGTGTGTGTGTGTGCCAGGATTATACTCTTGACTCCTGCATGGAGTAGTGCAGATGACTTTCTATCATTACTCTTCACAACATCTGTGGCAAGTCTGGTTCTGCCCGATGATCTTTTTTTTTTTTTTTTTTTTAAGATTTTATTTATTCATTTGAGAGAAGAAGGGGGCATGAGTGGAGGAGAAAGGCAGAGAGAGAGGGAGAAAAGCAGACTCCCCACTGAGCAGGGAGCCCAACACTACCAGATCTCAGGACCTGGAGATCATGACTTGAGCAAAAAGCAGACGCTTAATCATCGAAGCCACCCAGGCACTCCTAGCCAGTAATCTTTAAAATGGTTTTGCCAGTCCTAAGAGAAAATACCATTGAGGGTATTAATTGGAATCATAATGAATTTATAAACAACTTTGTAGAAAAAATTTTATCCTGCCAAGTTTTCCCATCAAAGAACATAATTTAGTTTTCCATTTATTTAGGTGTTTTATGCCTTTAGTAAAATTTGGCAGTCTGGTTTATGTGGGTCCTAAACATTTCTAGTTAAATTAATTTCTAGGCATTTCATATATTTGGTTGCTCATATTGATGGAATAATTTTTCTATCATATTTTGAATTTTTTCACTAGTATATAAATAAGTACTGTTGCTTAATTGTACACTGCCCATTAATGAACTATCTTACCTATACTAATAATGCTTCAGTAGATCTTTTTGTATTTTCTATAAGGACAAGAGCATATAAAATGGACAATAATTTTTGTCTCTTGTCTCAATTGTTTAATTTCATTTTATTTTGCCTTGGCCAAAATGTCCAATAAAATGCCAAATAGTAATGGCAATAGAATACATTCTATTTTTCTCTTAACTTTATGTCAGTACTTCTACTTCCCTAAGTTATGTGTCTCTGCATCTTAATTTCCCCATCTGTAAAATGAAGATAATACTACCTAATACACAAGGTTATAAGAGGATTATGTGAGAAGATTGCATATAAATTGCTAAAAAGTGTGTTTAGCTTGCTTGGAGTTCAATTAGTAGAAATATCTCAAAGTACAGAACATGGTGCAGAAAAAAAGGCTTTAAATAGTGGACATTTTGTTAATAATTTTTATGCTCAGGGATCCAAGCAGTAGTTACCTGTATCAATGTACAGTTCACTACAGATTTTGCAGGTTAGATCTGAGTCTTATCTACAAAACAAGAGTGAATAAAGGGCAGAAATTATTGAATAGTGCAGAGATTAGTAAAATCTGGGGGAAAATTGAAGGCAGATATTGGTAAAATAAAAGGAATTGAACCTTACTGAGTATCTAATGTGTGTTAAATAGTGTGTCTGAACAAAAAGCCCCATCCCTGCCCTTGGGAGCTGACAAACTGGTAAGTAACATCAGAAACATACTGTTCTTTTATTTCTGTACTTACTCTAATACATTATAAATATGAATTCATCACCAGACATATTTTGGCACACTAGAAATGAATTCTGAATTCTGAATGAATTCTGAAGACTTATAAGCTATGTTATATATATTTAATATATAAGCTAGCTAAAGCTTATATATCTTATATATTAAATATGTAAGCTATATTAATACTCCATTACTGACGTAAGTATAGTAGTACTACAGTCAGAGAAAGACATGATCCCTGTCTCTGTGTAACACCTTCTTTTTAGAGACAAGCTCAGGGCAAAAAAAAAAAAAAAAGGAAATATAACTATGTACAGCTAGGAGAAATTTTAATACCAAAAGCTGTTGAAAACCTGAAAATAATCAACATGGCTAGAAGGATTTTAATAAATATATGGGTATTAGTTCCTATTAGGTAATATCAGGAAAATATTCCAGCAAACCCTTCTAAAGAAATTTTAAGCTTAAAAAAGCGGTCTGTGTTGTACTTTAACTAAATGTCCTTAGATGATTCTAAATCTGAGATGAAAAATATTGATGAAAGATAGAGAAGGTACCAGCCATGCTTATATTCTTAAAACAATTTTCTTGTATACAGATATTTTTAATTTCTTGGAAAAATTCATTTGACTCCACATAGAATAGACACTTTGAACATTTTTTTCTTATAAATTATTATGCAAAAATCTGTTTCAGAGATGCTAATTGTAGTGAGTCAAGGACACATGAATATCTAACCATTTACTGAAACTTTTTAACTAATGTTTAAATTACTAAAGTACTATAAAATCCCTTTTTAATAAAAAGTGTAACATAAAAACATAGCAATTAGCTAAAGCTACTCTCTTTCTCCCAGAGATAACTGTTTTTAGGTATGGCACTCTATGTAGCTGTTTTTTGCATTTATATACAAATGAATTTTTACACAGAAATATTTTTATATGCTTTACAGAAATGATATCATGTGTTATTCAGCAACTTGCTTTTTTGTTTTTTACCGAAAAATATCTTAATGCTCACTCTCCAACTTGATATCTATAGAATTAACTCATTTCTAAATGTTCTATAACATGGAAATGTTAAAACTGGAATCTTTACTCTTCTTTTTAGATCCTTTAGCACAGGTAGCTACTGATGACAATCCAGAGTAGAACCATATTTTCAAAGAAAAACATTAGCACAGAATTTTGATTTTTCTCTTTTTTTAAGTCTGTATTTGAGAAGTCAATAATAAGCCATTTTTTGTAGGCATGGCTTTGTATTTGACAAAACAAAATAAAAATGTTTCCAATAATTAATGATCTAAGGTGGGAGTAACTTTTCTTTAGAGCAAAAGCAGCAAAGCTTTTAAGGTCTTGAAGTCTATGCTGCTGCTACCACAAAAAAGTAGAAATAATTTTTATGTAACTGATAGAATTTTACTTCCCTCTGTCAAAGTCCAATCTTCTTAGAGTACAAATAATGTAGTTCTTTGCAAGGAGACCAGCTAAAATTACAGACAAACACAGACAGTTATTGGGTTGCCTATTATTTTGTGTGATTTCATCTGAACATGGGAACAAAGTGGCCACCAAAGGTGTATCAGGACTGGTCATCTGTGAAACATAACATCAAAGGAAGTCATATAGTATTTGTCTGTCTCTGTCTGACTTATTTCACTTCACAGAATACCATCAAGGTCCATCTATATTGCTGTAAATGGCAAGATTTCATTCTTTTTTATAGCTGCGTTGAGTTGTATCCCATTGTGTATATGTGTATGCATGTGTATGTGTATACCACATCTTCTGTATGTGTATATACACACACACCACTATTGTGTGGGTATGTATGTATAGATCATATCTTCTTTATTCATTCAAATGGACAAACAAAACAAAAAGAAATTCATAGATACAGAGAAGAGACTGGTGGTTGCCAGAGGGTAGGGGGATTGAGGGCATGGGTGAAATGAGTGAAGGGGGTCAAGAGGTACAAACTTGCAGTTATAAGGCAAATGTCATGGGAATGTAATGTACACCTGGGACTATAGACCATAATATTGTAGTGAATTCTTGAAAGTTGCCAAAGGAGTGAATCTTAAAACTTTCATCACAAATAAAAAAAGGTTGTAACTTTTCATCGTGACAGATGGTAACTAGACTTATGTGGTGATCATTCTGCAGTATACATATAACTATCAAATCATGATGTTATACGCCTGAAACTAACATAATGCTATATGTCAGTAATACCTCAATACAAAAAATGTCATGTCAAAAGTGCCGTTTTTGGTATCTTTTTCTTTAAGTGCTCATGCTCTCTCAACCTCTCTTCTTGTCCCCCACCTACCCCTCTCTGTAGTCCTTCAAAATGTATGATCTCTTCTATTACCGATGAAGTAGACACTGTAAAGAATAGGATTGTGGTACATTTTCTAGATTATGACACATCCTGTGCCCTAAAACATTAAAGCAGATGGTTATTCAGAAATGTGATGGCAACCCTTAGAAAATCATTTAACCATTTATTCTATTAGCTCAATTCTCGTTATTTTTGAACTTTTTGGAGTAATAGTAGCTAGCATTCATTCAGTGTTCTTTATGTGTCAGGTGTTGTCATAGTAACTCTGTGAATAGGTCTTAATACCATCCATAAATGACTTATTTAAAGCCACACAGCTGGTAAGTGGTAAAGCTATTATTTAAATTCATTTTCTGTTTTTCTTAGAGACCACCTATTCAAACTTTGATTTTATTACATTACATGGAATAACACTGATGGATAGAATTAGAGTTTCATAGAAACATTCTTTGGAAATGTAGATGCATAAATCTGAACATTTTCTTGCTGTATGGAAAAGCGATAGAACACAGGTATAGATTTTTATGAACATCTTCTCCCAGATTCTTACTCATTAACAACCCAGTGATGTCTTTCTCAGAGACCTGGGATCTATCTCTTTGAAAAACAACCACAAAGGGTGCCTAGGTGGCTCAATTGGTTAGGCCTCTGACTCTTGATTTCAGCTCAGGTCAGGATCTCAGGGTCGTGAGATCGAGTCCTGCATGGACTCTGTGCTCAGAGGGCAGACTGTTTCTCTTCCTCTTCCTTTTTGCCCCTCCCCCCACTCATGCTTGCTCTCTCTGTCTCTTTCTCTCAAATAAATAAATATTTTTTTTTTTTTAAAGCAACCATCGAGAAGGATAGAATCCCTGTCTCCCAGTCTTCAGGAGGATAGGAGCCCAACTTTGATAAGTGATGATTAGCCAGGGCAGATATCCTCTACCTTGAATAATATCCTCCAGTACTTCCTCATTAGCTCACCTCAGGATCCAAAAATCCTCCTGCCTTTTGTTTCAGGAGAGTTGAGTGCAATCTCTCTCCCCTCTTGTAATAGTCTTGACTCATTATAATTATCTTAAATAAAGTGTTCATTGACTGTTTAACTTCATCTGGTAACATTTTCCTCAATACTTAAAGAGACTTCTTTTTGATAGAGAAGATGGAACAACATATAGATTAAAGCCTTCTGCTCCCTTGTGTCATCCAAATGAGGAATCCATGAAACATCAGCAAGCCCATTGACCCCATACCTCGTGCATCTTGACAGATACTTCTAGTACTCATTTATCATCAAAAATTTTAAATTTTGGTTGCAGCTTTACTAAACAGGTGATATGATTAGCAACAGAGTCAATCGTTTCAGGTCCATCAGATAGTCTAGTCTCTGAGTTTCCCTTTTTTCTGTAGCTGAATAGAGTTAAAAAACAAAACAAAACAAAACTAGTCAGCTTCACCCTGTGAAATATTCATTGGCTGTTCATGCTTCCTGTCTTACCATATGTCTTTATATTCTTAATTTTCTAAACCCCAGATTGTCTCCCTAAAAATTGTTATAATGATCCTGTGGTTTGCCACTGTAGATTACAGATGGTGAAATAAATATATTTCTGTCATATATTAAGGGCTCCTTCTTTGCTGGTTGAGTGCTAAGCACTTTACACAATTAACAGATTTTATTCTCATAAACCCCTGTGAAGTATATACCGTCATTTCCCTCCTTTTACAGATGATAAAATTGAGATCATAGAGGATAAATAACTAACTTAGAATTAGTTTGGAAATGTTTTTTTCTCATCCACCAAGATCTTTCTATCTCTAATACTCTTGCAAAGAATCATTGCATTTCAAACCACTGTCTTCCCTGGGAGATATTTAATCCCGTCAGACTCAGAGTTTCTTCATCTTTGAATGTAAAAAAGAAATGCCACACAGGATTTTGTTAGAGGACTAGCATCTTAACCTGTTAGCATAGTAATCAACCCAAAGCAACATCATGTGGTGGCATTTAACTTTGCAGTGTTTTGGCTTAGTTAGCACACTTATTCCACAGTGCTAGAATATTTTCCCTTAAGACCTTACAGCTCCAAGAACTGTACGCTGGTATGTTGCTATTCACCTGACTCTCATTTACCAGAACAGGCTTTACTACACCAAACACACAAATAACTCAATATTTGGGTTAACAAGCTTGTAGGAAACAAGGGAACTGAGAACAAATTCTTTTTCTGAAGAGGTAGACATGAGACAGCTAAGGGAGGTCAGATGAAGGTTGAGCGGTTACAAGGGAAGATGGGGACTAAAAGGCAGACACAGTCCAGAAAGCGACAAAATGCAATTGGCTCTAATCACTGCACTTGCGACGCCTGTGTCCCTGAATGCAAATGAAAACTGCCCACATTAACCCATGAAGGGATCTCCTTCTCATACCCTTGCGGTCCCCATTGTGGAATTTGAGGCTCGCTGAAACTGGAAGCTTCAGACAGTTGAAGTACTAGGAAAAAGTTTAATCTCTTAACAAATACCAAGGCTTTTGCTGATATGTAAATTCCAGATTTTCAAAGAACACTTTAACTCTTCCTTTCTCAGTGTAGTCTTTCCAAATTCAGTACTTCTGGTTTTCTGTGGTGCGACAGTCCCTTTCTAGGAAATGGGGCAATACAATTTCAAATAACATGAATATTACATCAGAGCAACACTACATAAAGTGGGTTTTTCTCAAAGCTTTCATTTGCTTAGGAACTGAATGCTTTTTTTTTTTTTTACATCTGTAAGCTACTGCAGTAATTAAATACTCTTTCTTTGATTCTGTAATGTGGGAGATACTTGAAACTGAGCTGCTGTTCAATGGCACTCTATTTGCCTTTTGTCTGATCATTAAAATAAGGGAGTTATCGCTCAACCAACACGGTTCTGCTTCCTTGTCTATTATTTAAAAAAATACTGTAGATAAAATGGGTTTTAAGTGTCATTAAATACCTTCTACACATACGTTTAGCTGTTTACAGTAAACCAGTTCATATAGTCATACACATACACATGCACAATGAAAGCAAGTAAGGAAAAATGAAGACAGCACCCATTTTATCATTTTGATAGCCTCTACCGTTGCCCACAATATACTCTACATAAGCTTTGCTTTCTGAAAACTTTGGTCTTAAGATATTAATTTAATGTTTGTGCACATACATACAAGTAATTTATATACTCTTATGTATACACTATACACATTTGTGTATATGTGGGTGTGTTCATGATTTATATATGCATGCATGTTGTAGATATACCTAATTTTTCCAATGTATGAATAAAAGCATTTATTTTATTCATAAAAGTAATACACGTTCAAATGTACATTTCAAAAAACAATGTAATTTGTTAGTTGACAAAATATTCTTTGGAGTCTGGCCAACCTCAGGTAGTGTCCCAGCTCTTACCTTCACTGGATGTGTAACTTCGACTAAGCCATTTAACCTCTCTGAGCCTTAATTTCCTCATTAAAATGCAAATAATAATAGAACCCTTCAAATATGGTTGTTGGGAAGATTGAGACATTGTGATTCAATTGCCTATAAAACCATAGTATCCAATGAGTGTTAGTTGTTTATAAGAATCACCCCAATTCCACATTCATAGACAAACACTGTTACTATTTGGGAATAGATAGTTCTACCTTTAAATACAAACGTAGATATAGTGATAGATTATTCCAACTGTTTCCTTGGATTTTGTATTTCTCTATTTGGCATCCATTCGTCACAGGGCCAATTATATTAAATGTATTTTCTTCTTTTCTATATTCTTGGTAATCTGGCATTTGTGGCCTCCCTGGCTAGAGAGACTGCTTCTCCAGGGTCGTCATTTCTTAGAGAAAGCAAAGGGCTAACCCTGGAGCATGCCTTTCATTTGCAAACCAAACAATAACTTGATGTTTGGCCCCACTTTCCTAATACCTTTCTTAATCTTCTTAGATTCAAGTTCAAGCCCTGAGATCATAAATCTTTTTTACAGGCATGAATACTTGAGAAAGAGGGAGGTACATACAGATTTACTTTTATAACTAGTAACCATTTTATAATTTTCAATTATAATTGAAATATGCTGTAGTCTTTTGGGGGGGATCATAAAGGAAGTCTTTTCTTATTTTGAGGTTCTTCCCATGACTCAATACTTTATTACTATCAATATGGAATAATATCAATATCAATATATCAATATTGATCAATATATCAATGGAATAATATCAATTTCAATTCAATATCAATATGGAATAATAGTAACAATAAACTCATACAATCAGAAAAGTGATTTAGCCACATTTAAATGATTCATACTTTTGTTTCTGTTATCTCGGTTTTTATCATCTACTCCTCCATTCATTGGACCATTGGTTAAAACACTGATCACAGGTAAAAAATAAAAACAAAAAAAAGCATAGATCATAGGTACTGCCGAGCCTGGGACCAAGGTGTAATTAATTCAGACAGATTGACACAGATGATCATCCATGGATTTCGTTTCTTCCCATAGGAAACAAGGGATGTTTTAGCAAAATACAAAGAGAAAATTATTTTATATTGTTTATTCATAACTTTTTTCTTCCATAAAGTATTAGAGGCAGCATACACGAGAACACATGGGCCCAAACATAACTAGGAATACAGAATGAGACAGGGCAGAAATAATCTGGGAAATGAGCACATACGTACCAGCCACAGATTTCATATGGTTGCTGCAGTGAACTTCAAATTTATTTTTTAAAAAATGGTGACGCTTTTATTTAAATAATACTCATTAGCATAGAGGAAGAAACTTACCAGTCACGTGATGCTATGAATTATTTTAAAAGTACTCCAATTGTTCATGTTACTCTATATGGAAAATCCAAAAGACTCCACCCCCAAATTACTAAAACTCATACAGCAGTTCAGTAATGTGGCAGGATACAAAATCAATGCACAGAAATCAGTTGCTTTCCTATACATTAACAATGAAACTGTGGAAAGAGAAATTAGGGAATCTATTCCATTTATGATAGCACCAAAAACCATAAGATACCTGGGAATAAACCTAACCAAAGAGGTGAAGGATCTGTACTCGAAGAACTACAGAACGCTCATGAAAGAAATTGAAGAAGACACAAAAAGGTGGAAAAGCATTCCACGTTCCTGGATCAGAAGAATAAATATTGTTAAAATGTCTATACTGGCCCGAGCAATCTATACTTTCAATGCTATCCTGATCAAAATTCCACTGGATTTTTTCAAAAGCCTGGAACAAACAATCCTAAAATTTGTATGGAACCAGAAAAGACCCCAAATTGCTAAGCAAATGCTGAAAAAGAAAAACCAAGCTGGGGGCATCACATTGACTGATTTCAAGCTTTACTGCAAAGCGGTGATCACCAAGACAGCATGGTACTGGCACAAAAACAGACACATAGACCAGTGGAACAGAGTAGAGAGCCCAGATATGGACCCGCAACTCTATGGTCAAATACTCTTTG
>CM053616.1:9397968-9455821 GCA_028646535.1 Procyon lotor | reverse complement strand
TGGAAAGAACCAAGATGCCCTTCAACAGATGAATGGATAAAGAAGATATGGTCCATAAACATCCAATGGAATATTATGCCTCCATCAGAAAGGACGAATATACAACTTTTGTATCAACATGGATGGGACTGGAAGAGATTATGTGGAGTGAAATAAGTCAAGCCGAGAGAACCAATTACCTTATGGTCTCACTTATGTGCTAAGCGTAAAGAAAAACATGGAGGGCGTTGTGAGGAGGAAGGAAAAGGTGAATGGGGGGAAACCAGAGGGGGAGATGAACCATGAGGGACTGTGGACTATGAGCAACAAACTGAGGGTTTTGGAGGGGAGAGGGGTGGGGGTTGGACGAGCCTGGTGGTGGGTATTGAGGAGGGCACGTATTGCATGGAGCACTGGGTGTGGTGCATGAACAATGAATCTTGTAACACTGAAAAAATAAACATATTTGGGAAAAAAAAAAAAAGAAAAAAGAAAAAAAATGTAAACCAAAAAAAAAAAAGGACTCTGATTGTTGAAAACACAAACAAACCAAAAAGCCATTTAGTCTCTGGCTAAATGTTGGATTGACGAAATAGCAGCATGCACAATGCAGGAACACTTTGGAAGTAACAGCTTGAGGGTTTTGTCATTAGGCTGCTACAAAAACCAGGACAAATTTTTCACAAATATCACTGATGCATTATGGTATTATTCTTAATGAGCATAACAATAGCCCCACTATCACCAATAGCCTCTTTGTAGCATTAAGTATTCTAATGCATTGTTCTAAGCACTATACATTTTTAAAATTTGTTAAATTCTCTCAGTAATCCTATGGTGTAAGTATTATTAGAGTTCCCATTTTATAGAAGAAAACTGGGGCACAGAGAGGTTGAGTATCTTGCAGGAGAGATCATGCAGTGAATGACAGAGCTGAGGTTTCAGATAATATTTATTATGTCCATAATCTACAGGAGATGTTTGACTTTTACAGAATGGAGATGAAAGAGAAGATAAAAATGCCTATTGCTGTTTACATTATTTCTTACTACTTTGTAAAACAAAGTCTGAGGGAAGAAAGGAAAACCAATATGTTATTTAGCTTTGGCACCAGGGAGCAGAGCTGGTTAAAGCCACACCTGGAAAATGGAGGTCCAATCTTAGAGGTCATGTTTGTTTGGACCAGTTAGCTTTGTTTTATTTTCCATACTGCCTGGGAAGGGGATTGTGTAGCGTTAATAAATATCAACATAGGTAGGGCCGTACCCAGCAAAGAAAAAAGAACTCGACTGCATGCCTTTCTGTAAGTAAGCAGCATTTTTCTCCAGGATGAGTTAGCACATCCTATCAGTGACTGGTGGGTGAACTAGTGCTCTGTCTTTCATTCCCCGGTGAGCCTTCGTTACAACAGTACCAAGAGTCATTCCAACAGTACTGAGATGGTGAGCTCTATGAAAATTGTAATGGGACAAGAAAGTGTGTTTGTAATAGAATATTGAGGATCATTCTGTTAACCAACTTCCAGGTGGCTTTTTAAAATGAAGGGAGATCCATAATCAAGAGCATTAAGATTACTGTTTCATTAAGTCAATAGATTTGCCCCTCTTAGAGAAATGAAGTTGTGGGTCACTTTCCTTATTATTCTGCCAATAAATAGATTATATAAATTATACATAATGCCTCACATTTAGTCAACTTTCGTTTTTCTATCTCTTAATACTCTCCTGTTTAGAATATACATGTGTTGATGGAATATAACACCGCTACTAAATACTCATGACTTTGTCTTTTCATCCTATAACTTTAAAAGAAGTTTAGCAAAGGCAAGTAATATCTGATAAGAAATTTTCTAGATTATATGTTTTAATGCAATGCTTTAATACGATGAATTAAAAAATATAAAACAGATAAAGTAGTATTGAGGTGGGAAAGAAGCAGCGAATATGGTAAATGTTGATGTCATTGCTATAATTGAGCACACAATTTAGCTCTTATCTCCTGTAGCTAAGGCAAAAAATCATAATGTAATTACTTATAGAACTTATCTTCTTGTTTCCATAGCAACTTACATATACCTCTAGCATTGAATTTATGCATTGTTTTGAAATTAACTTTCTTAGAGTCTGGGAAATTCATTCTAGGCTCCCACTAGACTGAATTCCTTGAGGTCAGAGACTCTGCTTACATAAAATAGTTTCTCAAAAAAACCCCTACATTCCACACCCCGCCCCAACAAACTAGGACTCATCCAGAAGACAGAAATAATCCAAAATTTTATAGCGGTACAGATTTTCCATTTACTAAATCTGAAGGAGAATTTCTTGCTTGGGATCTTATCAGGGGTCCATTGGTTGATACATCATCAGCCCCTGTCCTCAACATGATTTATAGCAAATGCAGAAGTGAAATCCAAATGTCTGTTTCCTGTGGTGAAATCTGATATAATTTGAAGTCTTAATATTAACAGCACCCCATAGTACAGCAATCTTACAAGGAGCACACTAGGAGCCGCACACACATAAACCTCTGATAGTTTCCATTAATTCAAAGGCTAAAGAGTCTATACCCAGGGAATTGTGTATTATGGATTTGTACCTGTGTTCCCTGGACCCCGGGGTTCTGCAGACCCGAGAATTGGCTAGGGAGTAAGGAGGAGATGGGATCTTTGGTTGCTCCAGACCACAACTGATTTTTCAACCAGAAGTATTCTTTAATCTGACTTAACATATTGTTTCTGTATGAACATAATTAGAAAAATACTTCATTGCTAAGCAAACATACAAACAAATCAGTTTTGAAAATCATAGCCCTAGATGATTAGACATACGCTGTGTGCCTTGCTTGAGGCTGTTCTCCAACCTGACTGGTCGGTCTGTTCCCTGGGAGTTCTTTCCAGAGGCACAAATATGAAAGTCCTGCCCTGTAGAGATTCTGATATATTAAGTGTGCGGGAGAGCCCAGAAATCTGTACTAAACACAAATTCTTCAGGGGACTCTGTGCTTGCTCAGCTTGGGAACCCACTGCTTCTGCCGTTTTCTAATGATTTATTCTTTTTGTAGAACTGCTGGTGGTATGACCTTCACTGGGTCAAAGAGACAAGCTAATGTTCTGTGGTGAGAGCCTGTATTTTATGAATTATTATCTTTCCCAAATATCACAATATGGTATTTGGTGGTGATTTTAAGGGTGGAAATCGTTCATTTTCCACCATGTGGAGATCATTTCCAAGACGTACAGTGTAGGTGAAACCCTATCAACTGCCACTTGAACAAACAGAAGTAGGAGAGTAAGTAAAGTTCTAATTTTTTGATACAGTTGTTTATTTGCCTGATACAGTTGTTTATTTGTGTCTTAAGGAGATAAAACAAAACATCACTTGGCTTTCATTTAGTCAGGACCAAAACATAAATAACAATAAAAGAAGTGAAGCTAGTAAAGTTGTAGTAAAAGTAAGGATTTTCATAGTGTTTATCCTCAGTCTGCATAACTGAGAGTCCTGAGTAAACATTTCAAATGCATTGGCACAACACTTCTGTTCTTGACAAACTCTAACCGACTCCAATCAGTCAATGAGTTAGTATCAGTATCCAACATTCCAAAAATTGATACGGGTGGCAGATGTGAGCTTCTGCTGTGAGAAGCAAATATAGTTGGGGCAGAGGCATATTGTTCTATGGAATCGTGTAGGAAATTCAAAATTGAGGAATATGACCCTCTACCTCTGATCACCCAGTGATTGCATATTTATGGACTATGATGAATTACCTGAAAAGCTAGACAATACTGAAGTAATATGTTATCAATAATTATAATGGTTAACATATGCTAAAGCCTTCTGATAAACTGCATTAAATGCTTCATTCTATATTCTATCTGTAATACCCATAATTACCCTACAACATAGATATACTATAATTCTTGTGCTTTAATGATGGTTTACCTTTTAAAGGAAGTTTACCTTTCTGGAAGCTAACTAATAAGTCACAGGTGGGACTTGAACTCTTGATGTGAATTAAAAACTCAGATCAACTAATGAGGGGATATAAATACCCAAAATGAACCCTTTTATTACTGCTGTGATTGAAAAATATAAATTAAAATGCCTAGGGCATTGTAGGTTCCCCCAAAATAATACTGTTTATAATTGCATTAATGGCTTTGAAGGATTTGTTGTATTTTAAAAAAAAAAAATTCTGCAAAATTGATGTCATACTGAACATTCCAATACTTTATTAAGTGTTGCTTATTACTTAACTGATTTTTTTTTTTTTTAGCACTTTGGAGAAATAGAACTGTTAGTCCTGAAAACCTTGTCAGATCATTTCTTCAAAATAAAATTATTTTTCGTTTGACTTTTGTTCTTAAAAATAGAAATGCCTTGGGGCAGCTGGGTGGCTCAGTCATATAAGCATCCAACTCTTGATTTGGCTCAGGTCATGATCTTAGGACACGACACAGAACCCCGAGCCCTGTGTGGGGCTCTGTGACGGGCATGGAGCCTGTTTAGGATTCTCTTTCTCCCTCCGTCCCTCTCTCACCCCTGCTCCCCCTCATACATTATGCATGTGCACGCATGCTCTGTTTCTCTCAGACAAAAAAAAAAATGCCCTTGGGATGAAAATAGGACAATTTAGAATACATAAGACAAATGATCAATAGAATCTAATCCTTTTGATTGTCCTTCTAAAAAGGGATAACTAATTTAATCATTCAAAGTGGCCCAAAGTAGTGTTGAAATAACCTTTAACATTCAATAGATTGAAATAAGTGCACTGATGAACAAAATACCAGTATAAGACAAGTTATAAATCAGGTATCAGCACGTTTGTAGAGAGCACCCATCCCAACCATTGAATCAACAATTGACTATAAACAATTAGCCTATGGAAGATGCTTGATAAATATGTGTTGAGTGCTGGATTAATTATTTTACAGGTGCGATTCAAATGTGTGATTTCCAGATTCTCTCTACAAGTATTAACATAATACTATTTGGGTCTCCATGATGTAATAGACATGGGAAAAATTAGGAATTGTTCATGAGGGACAATTGAAAAAAATATGACGATAGAAAAGAGGGACTTTAAAGGAATTGGCTGTGTTTGGCAAGCTTGAAGGCAAAGCATCTCACACTCTAAACATGCCTGGCTGTTACCGAGAGGGGAGTGATCGGTTTCTGGGTTGCTGAAGGGTGATGCAGTGCAGGCTGAGTGAGTAGGTAGGAAGGATTGTGTTGTGGCAGCTACCTTTTATCACTGCTCATGAGAGCCTTGCAGGTGATGAGTTTGTTGGATTCTCTGACTGTAATGACCTCTACCAAAGTGACAGGGAACATTAGGAAAGTTGGTGAACATTTGATGGGTTCTTTATCCCATTGGTGGGGGACGGATTCTGCACTAGAGGTCTGGGAATGGCTGAATACATGACACCCAAAAACAGGGACTCACCGTGAGACTTTAGAGTCACCGAATGGAGAAGATGGACAGCCGGGGGAGGAGGACATCCATGCAGATCCCACTGAGGTTGCCCTCAGGAACAGGGCAAATAACCGGGTGCTTTGGGAGGCAGGCTTTGAAGCATCAAGGGGGTCAGGTAGCCCTGGGTTCCCGCAGGAGGAGGTGATTGGCTTATTTGAATAATCCTAGAGCTCAGTTGAGAACTGAAACCTGCTACTCCAGGATTCAGCAAGAATTGCTCCAGGTCCTTTCGATAAAGAGGGTGGTTTAGCCAGGGGACCTCTGGAGCAGAGTGGGGAGGGGTACTTGTGGTTTAAGTCCATTTGAGGCCCTCCCAATTTGACCAAATAACAAGGCAGCACTTAATATTGAGCCTTACACCACACATGAAGATATTAAATATTATCAAAGAATGAACATTGTATTCCACATTTTTGCAAATAAAGATAAATTGCCACGTGGCCTTCCCTTGGGTAGGAAATAGTCCTTTTTCCTTTGCGCAAAAGTGAGGTGAAGGGCAATAAAATACCCCTGGAAACACTTTCCTTTTGGCACACTATATGGGATAGACACAGCTGACATGAATGGGCCTTGTGGAAGTATTGGTGGACAGAACAGGCAAGAAATTTCTTCTGGTATGGTCCTTGACTGCTATTTCATCTCCTTTGTTCTCACAGATAAGTGATCCCAACTGGAAGAGTGGCAACGAGAATTCAGTTTTATTTGGTTGTGGGGTTTAGACAGTATCTCTAGGTCCAATCTCAGTAAACCAAAGAAGGAAGAGGAAAAAGGGTAAACCTCTTTACCCTTCTTCCATGTTCTATCTCTGGGCCCCTTTGACACATGGATATCCTCTTGAGCAGTTTCCCCTTTCCACTTTTATGCTGTCCCTTTACTTCAGTACCCTAGAAGGGCTACCTTTAATCGGATGCTTGTCCTTCATCCAAATATAGGTCCATTCTTTATGTTCATCAGAAATTGCATTTCTCATTTTCCATCTATGTGCTATGGTGTAAGGAAAGTTGGATTTTGAACAAATAGATCTGGGCTCTGGTACCAGATCTGCTCTTGAATGCGTGACTGCAAACAACTTCCTTCTTGAGCCATGAGTGCTCTCCTTTGTCAAACTAGTTAATCTGCTGTGATCTCTAAATTACCTTTAGTTCTTTCGATTCATGCCTCTGAATCTAAGTGACATGAGTCTGGACCTCGGGCTTGGTTTAAAACGAACGAATGAATGAATGAATGAATGGGCATATAAAGTTGGCTCCTTTTCCATAAGACTGAGTATAAGGAGCTTCCCTGCTGAGATGAGACTTATTCCGGTTTTGAAGGCCACCTGCCCGCTGATAGCTCTGCTTCCGCTATCTGACCGTCATCTTTGATTTCATTTCTGATGTTCCAGTCTGCCTTTGAGAGACACCTGACTTGGGGTTTCCTTCTGGAATTGTTCTCCTCCCCCACTCCTGCCCATTAAAAAAATTTTTTTTTCTTGCCTCCTGGCTTAGATTTTCAATCCTGGAGTCAATTGGAGCTCAAGTTAGGAAGGGTGACTATTAACTGATTGCAGAAGGAAAGGATCTAACTAAACCTTGAAGGAGTTAATAAGTCTTGATTGGATAAAATTTGGAGTAACATTATATAGGTGATAGCCTGCTTGGCTCACTAAGAAAAATCATTTAAATCTTTTAAATCAATGACTGGCAGTCATTGCAGAGGAACCAATTCTCTTTTTTCTTCTGCACAATTACCATTCCTGAAATATTCCACTAAATGTCCTGCTTGGAAATATGAAGAACCGTGGTAACCACTATCATTGTTAGCTGAATTTTACTCAGCCTTGGCTTTAAAGTAGATAGTTTTGAAGGAGTTTGTACAAGGAACTAGCCTTGTCTAGTATTCTTTTCATCTTTCATTGATCTAGAGAGAAATCTCAACAAAGGGAAAAACTTGATGTGATTAAATAAATTCTCATTGGAAGCAATTTTTAAAACTGACCATTCTTGATAGACTATTGAGATTTAATGTATGTTTATTTACTATTAGTCTGTTATTATTGGTACATTGGGATTGTTGATTGAATGTAACAGATTCAGTTTAAGATTTATCACCATTATTTTTCATCATTATTGGATAATTTAATAGTGTTTTCATAAAATTAATGAAATAACAATAATAATCATTTTCATAATTATTTAAGCCCCCAAGAGAAAAATTAATCCTTGACCTCAATTTTCGGTAAGATCTTTCTGTAAAATTTAAAGCTAAGGAAAAGAGCTAAGTTTTGATTTTCAAGGGCAATGAAAAGCTTTGGCAATACAGATTGTTATTCTGAACAGTGTGATTCACAACTTCCTGTTCTGAGAGGAACCCCGGAAGCAGCGTGCATGAGGAATTTGAGGATTTGTCAGGACTTTCCAGGTGCACCACCATTTGGTGGTATTACAGGTATTAAAGTTAATAGAGCAGTTCCCATTAGACTCCAGTTTGGACTGTGGAAGAAGTACCCGTAGTTTGACTTCAGAACTATACGGAACAATAAAGCATTGTTTTCAAGGGAAGGACTTGACTCCCCTGCTTAGAATTCCATTGCTGGTCTGTGTTCCTGCTGAGCTTGTCTCAGGAAGCCTTGGCAGCTTCGGGCCATGTGAGGCTCTCCCCAGGCTCCTGACCATGAATATACGACACCTCCGTTCCAAGGCGCCTACACAGTAATATAGTGAATGAGCTGAGCCGTTGAACACATGGGTGTGAATTCTGCCTCTTCTACTTACCATGTGCCTCTGGGAACCCCACTTGACTTCTTTGAGTTCGAACTCTCTAGTGAGAGAAACAGGAATGATAAAGCATGACTATATCATCGAGCTGCCATGTGTGATAAAAAGATAAAATACATTGAGTGTCTAGAATCTTTTTGGGCTTATACAAATGGTACTTAATATTATTTTATTCATAGAAATTCTTGACTGTGGTACTCCTCTACATGAAAAACTCAGTCTACTTATTCTGTATTATGAGAAGGAGCCTGGCCTTCTGTGCGGCAGTAATCTGAGCGTGACATCCAGCAGAGTTAATCATCATCGCTAGCCAGTTCTCTCCCACCTTAGAAATTCCATCCCCAGGATTGCTGGGGAGGCATCTGAAACATAGTCTGGGGTGAGAGACATACAGGTTAGTTTGATCTTGAAAATGATCAGATTACAAATTGTGACTTCACAAATTTTTAAAGACCGAGAAAATAAACAAATTTTATAAAACAACTCGGTTTACTTCCTTGGCCTTTCAAAATTTTTATTACAATTTAACAAACATTCACAACAAAACAGACTATGCTTTCATATAGGGCACTTGTTAACCGTTTTTTTCTAAGTAGTGCTGTAATTAGTGCCATATTAGGAGGTGAAGAAAGCCATGAAAAAATCAGCATTCATTTCTGTTTAAGCACAACATGATAAAAGCCATCACCTTGTGAGGCCACCTCTCAAATTACTATTTTATGGAGTAAAATCATTTCTGTAAAGTTGGCAATCTCTTTAAATTAAATGGTATCATTTATGGATAATTGACTGTCTATAAAAATATTAAGATAATGATCCAGGTGGTTAATCCAGTAATTCATTAACCAAATTTTAGAAAAGACACAAAAATATTGGAATGCTTAAATAAAGTATAATAGAACAAATCAAGGAAACACTATTGGCCATCTGAAGTATGACATAGATGTACACTATTGGACAATCCCCATATTGGACAATATACATCTCTATCACTTGTGACTGATCTCACTTTAAATTCATAATCTCCTCAAATACGCCCTGCAGTCTTACTTGAGTTTCTCAGTCAATTTACTCTGCAAATTTCCTATAGACTATTCGTACCCAATCTTCAGTAGCTCCTCTTTCCTTTTCGCCATTATCTGCTTATCACCTTTCTCAGTTTGCTAGATGTGAGCAACTGGGAAAGAAATGCTCCATCCTGTAGACCCACCCTCCTTGCCTTGACCTGTGCCTACATGCTCTGCCTTGCCTCCTCTTTCTGTGGGTATGCTTTGTGTGCTGCCATCCAAAGCAACTTTTGGGGGTCTGTTTTATAGCTTTCTTCTCTTTTTCTCTCCAACATCACATTTCCCATCAGGATTTCAACATGTAGTAATTGTTCATTGATCACACTTCACTCTACAGCTACCATGCAGATTTGGGTCACTCTTTACAGTGAAACTTCTTCAAATGATCATCTGTACTCATTGTTCCCACTTCTCTATTCTCTGGAGCCCTCTTTATTTCTTTATTTTTTTATCATCATTTATTTATTAACATGTAATGTATTATTTGTTTCAGGGGCACAGGTCTGTGAATCATCTGTCTTACACAATTCACTGCACTCACCATAGCACATACCCTCCCCAATGTCATCACCCAGCCACCCCATCCCTCCTGCCCTCCTCCCCTCCAGCAACCCCCAGTTTGTTTCCTGAGATTAAGCGTCTCTTATGATTTGTCTTCCTCCCTGGTCCCATCTTGTTTCATTTTCCCTCCCTTCCCCCCACAACTCTCCCCACCCTGCCTTTCAAATTCCTCATATCAGTGAGATCATATAACTGTTTTTCTCTGATTGACTTATTTCGTTTAGCATAATACCCTCTAGTTCCATCCATGTTGTTGCAAATGGCAAGATTTCATGTTTTTTGATGGCTGCATAATATTCAATGGTATATATATACTGCATCTTCTTTATCCACTCATCTGCTGATGGGCATCTAGGCTCTTTCCATAGTTTGGCTGTTGTAGACATTGCTGCTAACATTCAGGTGCACGTGCCCCTTCGGATCATGACATTTTGTATCTTTAGGGTAAATACCCAGTAGTGCAATTGCTGGGTCATAGAGTATGGAGCCCTCTTTAAATCAGGCTTTTATCCCCATAGCCATTCTTACCAAGACCACCAATGACTGCCCTGGTCCCAAGGCCATTTCTCAGTCCCCATCTTACTTTCTCTCTTAGCAATATTTGATACATAGATTGTCACCTTTTTCTTCAAACACTTTCTTCATTTGGTCTCCTGTATGTTGTTATCTTTTTGGGTTTCCTCCAATTTCAAGGACTGCCCCTTCTTTGTCACTCTTACTGGAACCTTCTCATCCTCCTACCCTTTACATTTTGTGATTCTACAAGGATCAGTACTCATCTTTCTTCTCATCTCTCACCACAGTTACTCTTAGGTGATCTCACATGATATTTAATTTTATCTATAAGTTTCATTTTGTGTGACTACATATATATTAAAAGTAGCTCCCTCCTCCTCACCTTCTCACTTAACTCCAGACTAAGATGTCTTGCTTCCCATCTGAGTATCTGTAGACACGTCAAATTGGACATTTCTAAAACCCAATTTTTAGAATTTTGGGTTTGAATTTTCATTACCTCACCCCACCCCATACACACGTTCCACACCTTATCCTCATGCAATTCGATAAGTGGAAATTTTAACTCATCAGTTGTTACAGCTTAAAAAAAAAAAAAGATCAATCAAATTTGACTCCTCACTTTCTCTCACATCAAATCCAGGAGGAATTCCTATCAGCTGGACCTGAAATATGTTTCTCTAATCTGACATCTTCCTCTTACCCCCGCTGTCACCGCCTGAGTGTAGGTGCCACTCTCTCTCTACTGGATCGCTGCAATAGAAGCCTACCTGGCATTTTGCTTCTGCCCTTGCCTATCGTCTTCTCTTAACATAGCAACCAGTTGATCCTTTTAAAACATACGCCATTCATCTCTCTTCTCCACCTGAGTGGCTCCCATAGTTCCATCTATCTTACTCGAGATAAAAGACAAAATCCTTAAAGTGGCTTGTAGGGTTCTATACAGCCTAAATGCCTGTTAACCTTATTGGCCTCATCTCCTCCTACTCTCTCCCTGGCCCCCTCCACTCCCCTCACACTGGCCTCTTTGCAGTTCCCTTGAGCACATCAAGCAAGCCTGGACATCAGGGCTTTGGGTATTCATTCCCCTAGAATTGTCTCACCTCACTCTTTCCCAACAGCCACATCATTCCTTACTTCATTCAGATCTGCTCTAATAGCACCTTATTAGAAGAGACTCTTGAACATCCTCTAGAAGATGGCAACACTCTCCCACATCATGGTCTTCCTTACCTCACCAAACTTTCATAGCCTGCCATCACCTGACCTAGTTTATTTTATTTATTTATTTATTGTCTGTCTTTTCCAGCTAGCATGAAGGCTACATGGCAGCAGGAACTTGGCGTATTTTGGTCATTGCTTTATGCCCCATGGCAAAGTTGTAGTTTGAAGTTGTACTTAGGGCCAGATCACCTGGAGCTTGTTTCATGCTCTAAACCAACAGCTCTGTGCAGATAAGTTCTGCCTAAGCCTGTAGAAGGATGTCTCAGCTGAAAATGACCTTGAGTCTTGTCCCTGGTAGGCCGGGCCACCAGCTTCCCTCTCCTGACCCTCAGGAACCCACCTCCACTCCAGAAGTTATCCTTCCCCCAAACCTCAAAGATTTTGGTTGAATTAAAGTTTCTAACTAAATATTTTTTAAAATGTACCCAGAACACTACTAGAAATGTGGTAGGTGCTCAGTAATTATTTTTAAACAAAATTGACTAATGTCATCAACTAAACATTTGAAGAATCACACTAAATCACACTAACATAACTAGAGAGGTATGGTAACAAGTGGTCTTGGAAATGTCCAGAAGACAAAAATGAGACAATAACTCTAAAGTTGCATAGTGTATTTTGAGCAGGAATCATGTTAAGAGGACCCTAAATGTGTCATTCATCTTTTTGGGCAGCAGGGATTTGTAAACTTAATGATTCTTTGAAAGAACGTTTGGATCAGAGTCACAAATGTAACTTTTTATACTTTAACATGAAAAAAAAACAGACTTCCAAAAAACCAAAAGTTTCTTGTCATCTTGAAAATATTTATGGTAATTTTGCCCACAGAATCAACATAATGAATTCATCAGAAAGCTTTTAGTAAATAAATGTTGCTTCAAGAAATCATACATTTTGGATGTGTTTAGCATTAAACTATGAAGAATATGAAGGGTTTATGATCTAGGTTGGTTGTCAGATGATTGATACTTTTGTGGGGGGGAAAATACAAACTTTTAAGAATAAATAAAAACCACTGTATTGTTGCAGCAATACATCAACTTGAAGTGCTGGAAGTACTTGGAGGACTATGTAAATCATTGCAACTTAAATGTAAAAGTATAATTGTTGAGAAGGTATGATTAAGTGGGAAATTATATTCATCATTGTCAGTTAAAATTTGTGTGAGATAGTAAAATAAGACCAGTGTAGCATCTACTATATCCTGAGTTCTAATTTTACATATTTAGGGACTAAGAAATTTTTTCTAAATTAAATACAGTCTAGGAAAGATTTTCTTATCATTACTTTTTAATTTAATTTAATTACTTTTTAATTTAATTTAATTATCAAAAATAATTTAATATTATTGAAACTACTGAAGTATAGTTGACAACACTGTATTACTTGCAGGTATACAGCAAAGTGATCTGACGGTTCTGGACATTACACAGCGCTCTGAGCTCACCATGATAAATGTAGTGGCCTTCTGTCATCCTACAAAACGACAGTAGCATTATTGACTATACAGCATTATTGACTGTATTGACTATATTACCTGTGCCATACTTTTCATCCCCATGTTTTATTCATTTTATAACTATAGGTTTGTACTTCTTAATCTCCTTTACCTATTCCAGCTATCCTTCTCTCCCTCACTCCCTGGCAACCACCAGTTTCTTCTGTGTATTTATGAGTCTGTTTATGGTTTTGTTTTTTATATTCCACATTTCAATGAAATTCTATTGTATTTGTCTTTCTCTGTCTGAGTTATTTCACTTAGCATTATACTCTCTAAATCCATCTTGCAAAAAGCAAGATTTCATTCTTTTTTATGGCTGAGTAATATTCCGGGGTGTGTGTGTGTGTGTGTACCACAACTTTATCTGTTCATCTATTTTCCATATCTTGGCTGTTGTAAATAATGTTGCAATAAACATAGGATGCATATATCTTTTTGAATTAGTACTTTTATTTTCTTTGGGTAAATGCCTAGCAGTGGAATTATTGGGTCCCATAAACAGTAATTCTGTTTCTTATTTTTTGAGGAACCCCCATACTGTTTTCCAAAGTGGCTGCCCCAGTTTGCATTCGCACCAACAGTGTATGCCTTTTTCTTTACATCCTCACCAACACTTGTTATTTCTTGTTTTTTGTTTCTTTGCTTGGTTGTTTGATTGTTTTTGTTTTTGTTTTGAGAATAGTGATACTGATGAGTGAGGTGGTATCTCATGATTTTGATTTGCATTTCCCCAATGGTGAGTGATGTTGAGCATCTTTTCATGTACCTGTTGGCCATCTGTATGTCTTCTTTAAAAAAATGTTTATTTAGCTCCCCTGTCCATTTTTAAATTATAATATTTGTTTTGTTGGTTTTCAGTTGGATGTGTTTTTAATATATTTTGAATATTAAACCGTTATTGATATATCACTTGCAAATATCTTCCCACATTCAGTAGATTGCCTTTCATTTTGTTGATGGTTTCCTTCACTGTACAAAAGCTTTTAATTTTGGTGGAGTCCCAATTATTCATTTTTGCTTTTGTTTCCCTTGCCTGGGAAGACATAGCCAGAAAAATATTGCTAAGGCCAATTACTGCCTATGCTTTCTTTTTGGAGATTTATGGTTTCAGATCCTAAATGTATGTCTTTAATCAGTTTAGAGGGGGTTTTTTTGTGTGAGTATTGACTAAGATTTCTTGGTTTTCTTAGATTTTTTTTTTTCCTTCTCTCTCTCTCTTTCTCTTTTTTTAATGTGTTCCCAATGATACAGTTGAACAATGAAAATACAGATGACTATGGATAGCATGGCTCAGTACTGCTCTCTTCTTAAGTTATTATTATTCCTTATAATTCTCTGAAGAGAGAGAATCTGTCCTTCTATGACCAACTGTGGCCAAGAAGACCCTTGGTACAAGAGCAACACAGAGAGCCCATTGGTTATGAACCAGTGGCTCCTACTATATAGGTCACCCCCCACCCTTCTGGATCTAGAACAATATGGCACGCTTAACACCTTACAGTGTCATTTTTCATAGTGAGACTGGCAAATGGACTTATCATTGACCATCACTTGGGGTTTCTTAAGCCATCACAGCCACAAGCAAAGCAGCCAAAGTATTTACCATGCCAGGTGTGGTGTTTGGTCAGTACTTTGAAGTTTCTCACTGTCTCAGTGTTGTCTCCTACACCATACATTTTTACTATTGACAACCGAATCACGACAATGTACAGTTTTACAGTTTACAGATAAAGCAAGCTTGGTGCCCCCCTCAGCACAGATCCTGAGATCAGCTTTCTTCATGTCCCCTTTGTAGCAAAGCAAGAGTCCTGCCTTGTTCTGAGATCTGCAGATTTATCCTCTGTGCTCTCTGCAGCTCTGAGCTTTCTCTCCTCACCAGCAAGATGGATTTCATTAGCAGCTCATTCATTCATTTCCCTGGGAAAACTAACATCTCCTCTCTGAGCTTCACTTCTGTATTTTACATGTCAAGCTCCCTCTGTTTCACCTCAGAGGAGGACAGACGCCAACACAGCTTTTTGTAGGGCTTGGTCACGAGTAGTGAACAGTCTGCCTACCCGCAGCCCCTGAGGTTAGGTCCTTTTGAGGCAGCCACGGCAGTTTCTCAGAAAGGCCTGGAACATATCACTTAGTTCGTGTAGATGGTTGCCCTGTAAAAACACAATATTTGAACAACAAAAACAGCAAATAAACAGAAACAAAAATTCTAAAATTAATATGTTTGTCTATGCAGAAGATTCAAAGGCCTAGTCCTAGATGTATCTGGGAGACGTTTTTCTTTTTTCTTTCTTTCTTTTTTTTTTTTTTGAGCAGAGAAAACAGGCAGAAACACATAGGTACTCACAAACACACACTGGTTGCAAAGGAAGAAATACCAGGCTTTCTCAGACGATTAAATTACAAAACTAACAGATAAATACAAAGATGTGATAGTTTTTACCGGACATAATGTGATTCAAAACATCTCTAGCTCATCAAGTTGGGATTATTGTGTGATCTAATATAAAGATATTTTCGCTTATTCAAAACTTAGATAATGTATTACTCCTATTGTCTTCCTGAAAAGGACAGCAGCCACAATAGTGAACGGGACACTCACAGCTCTGGGAAAGACAGACACAAAGAAAATGCAAATGCTCAGACACAGAGGAAGACAAGACGTAGGAATAGATATTGGCACCAGCAGAAATACGGGAATATGTATAGAGCAAGAAATGCACAGTAGCATAATGCTGCCCAAGTGTAAAGCACGTGTGCCCATGCTTACACACATGCACACACTCACAGTTAATACTGTAAAGACACAAAGAAGAGAAAACAAGGAAGAATGAAAAACCAAAACAGAACAAAGCATAAAACAGTGAAATGAGAGAAGTAAAACCAAATATATTCCTTTAAAACTTAAGCGTGAAAAGATAAACCTAACCTGTTAAAAGATAAATGTTATTTAGTGTCAGATAGTGAAATCCAGATTTGAATGTTTGCCAAGAAGCATTCCTTTGATAAAATGCTGCAGCAACTTAGCACGCAACATGTCTCTGTAATGTAAGATGTCAGTCATTGGAGAAGCTGGGGACTCCTGGTACTATGCTTACAGTTTTTCTGTAGATCCAAAATTGGTCTAAAATTAAAGGTTTATTTAAAAAAAAAAAAAGAATTCTGTTCCATATACTCCATTACAATTTGCTATAACAATATGCTATATAATGTTTTCCTGTTATTAACATTTACAGAGTTGTACTATCATTTGTTAATACTTGCAGAGGAATTCCTTACTCTGCAACTACATCTATCAAAACACCCTTTCTTGAATCTTGTATATGTGAAGCAGTGTTGTGATGAGCACAAGCTTTTTGTGCTCAGATACTTTGGAAGGACATACATCCAAATGGCACACAGTTATCAATGGATGGAAAAGTGAAAGTAATGCTTATTTTCATGTTTATAATTTTATAAAAATAATTTCACATTTATAACTCATGTTTATAATTTTATGGTAATTTTATATCTTCATGTTTCTCAATTTTGGTGTGTTATTTTTATCATCAAAAGATGATAAAAAAATCCAGGATAAACGCTTTCTTACAGACATACATAAATAGGAGTTATTTTGTTTATGAGAGGAAATATATGACAAAAGTGGTTTTATATTGAAAAAGTAATTCTCCTTTACAGTGAGAACCGTGGTAAGCTTTCTTAGTCAAGGGTGCTGGATGGACTTTGCAGGAGGAGGGAGCTTCTCTTGCTGATACCAAGGGCTACATACTTGTCTTCAGTGTCGGTGGGAAGGTAACTGGTCCAGCTCTGCCTCAGCCATACACCCCAGATGTGTGGTCTCTTGGTGACCTTGCAGCCCTGCTCCAGCCTGGAATATGCCGCAGGCTTCCCACATGCCCTGGCAGCCCACCCCTGTGCCCCCTGCACCCCCACGTATGCAACCATGAGCTGAGACTCACTTATAGCTGGAAAGCTACCAAGGTCTGCTCAAACTCAAGCCACCCAGAGAACCCCTATGCCAGCCAGGGGCTGCCACCACCTTTTCCAGTGAAGTCTCATTCCTAACACTGGGCAGAGGGTCTCCTTTCAAGATTTTCCTTCCTTGGGTACCTTCCCTCAGCCCTTGCACACTCTACAAAGTTCTCTTGCATTTAGCAGTCGCTCTTTTATCGTAGTTGAGTAATTCTTTATATCTAATAACCCGCCCTGTTTAAATCACTGTGTGGTTTTTGTCTCCTGAAATTATCACCACATCCAGATAATTATTATATCTATCCCGTCCGTGTAGTTACCATTCCTTTTAGTTTGTGATGAGAAGATTAATTTAAGATCTACCCTCTTAGCAAATTTGAAGTTTGCAATATAGTACTGTTAACTATTGTCACCATGCTGTGCAATTAGATCCGAAGAACTTATCTTCTATATTGGAAAAGTTTGTACCCTTTGACCTTTGACCAACATCACCCTCTTTCCCTGTCCTCCAAGTCCCTGGTAACAACTATTGTAGTCTCTGCTTCTGTAAGCTTGACTATTTTAGATTGCATATATAAGTGAGATCATGCAGTATTTGTCTTTTTAAATTTAGGTACAGAAATGACCACAGTAGAACATAAATTGTCACAAGATACATTTGAACTAATTAACTCTTGGAGGTTATTTTCTTCTACCCCCTCAAATTTCAGTCAGCCCCAATTCTATACCTTTCTCTCTTGGCAGGAAACTCAATCATGAAATCCCAATATTTCCAACCCCAAATACTGTTTTTCATGGTGCCTAGGAGAGGGGCAGAGCTGTGTAGTGAGGGATCTTATGGGAGTAGGGCTTCTGCCCTTTTCCAGTAGTAGAATATTGGAATATCTCAATATTTTTATAACCTGTGTAATATTTCAGGACTGATTGTATATAAGCCCTGATTATTAGCTCTTTCCCTTAGGGAAATATATGAATTTGGAACAAGCAACAGGAATGACAATGAGGTTTAAATTTGTCCAAATAAACCTCAGATGTATGGTCAGGTAATATACAAGAGAGCCACATGAGCAGAAACTGGAAGGAAAATAAAGTATCTGTTCAGATGAAAAAATCCCCTATGATTGCCATTTGAAAATTACAAGACATATTTATGTTTTCAAAAATTTAGTTTTCAAAAATTTAGTTTTCAAAAAAAAAAAATTTAGTTTTCATAAACCTCTGAGAAGCCTACACACGTTTTTCAGTAGAAGCTTTTTTATCTATCACACAAGACTACAGAAAAACCTAACATGTCATCATGCTCTTTGTCCTTTTGGAATCCAAAATGACCAAGTGCTTAGCATACAGAACTCAGGCAACTAAAAAAAGGAAAATCTGTATTGACTAGAAAAAAAAAAAATTATCCTCATAAGAAAAAAAGTACTTGTGATTTGTCATCATTAATTCAAAAATGTTTCTTTGTTATTAAGTTCAGTTAGCCAGCATATAGTACATCATTAGATTTTGATGTAGTGTTCTATGATTCATTAGTTGTGTACATCAGAACTCACCACAACCCGTGCTGTCCTTAATACTCATTGATGACATTATCAAGAATAAGATTTACAGTCATCCTTTTTTCTTTTTTAAAGATTTTATTTATTTATCTGACAGAGAGAGAGACACAGAGAGAGGGAACAAACATAAGCAGGGGGAGTGGGAGAAGGAGAAGCAGGCTCCCCGCTGAGCAATGAACCCAATGCAGGGCTCAACCCCAGGACTCTGGGATCATGACCTGAGCTGAAGGCAGACGCTTAACCAATGGATCCACCCAGGTACCCCAACAGTCACCCATTTTTATATCTTCAGACTGGATTACTGAGAGTCAGAAAGCTGGGTCATAAATGAAAAACCTCTCTAACAATGGAAAACATCAGCCTCCCTGCTTATAATATTCAGATATTCCCCTTTGACAGAACTGAAGATTCTTGTAAGTGTGTAAAAAAAAAAGCACACTTACTCCACTTATGAGGTTTCCACTATGCACTTCAATGGAGGTGAACTAAAGGCCATTTTGTCACTGACATAAAGCAACGAATATATCGTGTACCCAGACATAAAGGGTATGTTTCAAATGATGTTATCTATCACATTCATTGTGTCAGGAATCAAGATTCTTAGCAGTGGAGGAAAATGTCAGCAGGCAGTCAGCAAATGGGCTTGTTTTCAGAACAGAATATTACCCTCCTGCTCTGCACTATTAACTCGCACACACTAGTTCTCAGAATTGTGTAAATGCTGTTTATTTGTTGCCTTGTGAGTATGGCTTTGTGAAGTGTCATCACATGGTGTTCCCTGAATTTCAATCTTAGAGCCAGCCATCAGTTTCACCACATTAGAGTGATAAAATATTCTTTGTTACTTCTCGTCCTACTGCTTTATCCAAGTGTGTTACTAAAGGGTGGCGTGCTCTGTTTATGAATATATCCACTTATAAAAACCATTAGCCATAGAGAAAAAATGTTTAGAATCTTAGTGTCATCCCATTCATGTACTTCATGGATTTTTAGCTCCCTGCAAACATCAAATTGTTTTCCTTATAAAAATATTTGTGAAATTTATAGAAGCAAGGCTTTTTGTTATTACTGGCACTGTCACGGAGTTGTCAATTTCTTTAAACTTTCAAGGTGCTCCTACCTTAAGGGTAAATAATTGAGGCATTCACAGTGGCTTAGAAGAATAAGTGACTGAGTGACTTCATGAGTCAGAACCCTGATCACCCATTCTTATGTATGTAGCCTTTTCTTTCCCATGACTCCACAGCTGGACAAGGATATTAGAAATATATTCCCCTTTATGAATTAAGCAGACAGGGATTATAATCCAAGTTCCACCTCTTACTTATGTAAATAGCTACATCTTGGAACCTCATCTTTAAGTGGAGAAAATGGCATATGATAGGAAAAAGTGTGTTTTTCTTTTTTTTTTTAACTCTGAGGAATCAGTTTAATAATTAAATGAATTGATTAATGAGTTCTTATTGTCTTAAAATTCACATAAAATACTGGAGAACAAAATATCTTTAAAATACCCATTGCCTGGCTGGCTCAGTTGGTAGACCATGTGACTCTCAATCTCAGGTTCATGAGTTCAAGCCCTACTTTGGGTAAGTGGCCTACTTAAAAAAAATGTTTTTAATAAAATAGCAATGTCTAAAATAATATTTATCTTTTTTTTCTTATATGTGAGATTTAATTTCAAATTTACCCCTTTACTAAATCTGTGGCTTTCAGTTTATGAAGTCAAGATCATCATTTTATACTTTGTATCTACTAGGAAATGTGTATGTCTTAAGGGTGCATATGGAGGCATTATAGGGAAATAAACTGGCAATTATAAATAGCTTTATAGTTGTCACTGCTGTTTACAGAATGAGTACTACTTATTAGTAATTCAGTAGCTAATATTATAATGCTAAGGAATTTTTTTAAAAAATAGCAATTAGAATAGTGAGTAGCACAAAATATTTATTCATTAATTTTTTATCAAATGAATGAGTGAATGTGGGAATATTATTTCATTAGATCTGTATGATGTGAATGAAGTTTTTTAACTGACCCAAATTCACGCTGTAAGTCACTGTTTTTTTGCAGTTGCAGATTGAACCATCCTCCAATGTATGAATACAGGTTCCCTTCCCCAAGGAACAGGGTTGGTTGCTGTGGTTGGGTCGGCAGTAAAGTCCCTGATGGGGCTGTTTCTCTAGTAGGTGGAGACGCTGCATCTCCACAGGTTACTAGAAGTAGGTTCTGCTACATTCCTATGAGTTAGTAGCAGGAGGATGTAAAGATTTTCTCCTTGAAGAGTCTGTTACTCATTTCCGGTTTTCTTCTCAGTTAACAGAAAACAAAATACAAAACTACTTGGCTTCCATTTGCTATTGTTTCAAAGGCATATGTGTCCTTTAGGAACTCATGGTATGTGTGTGCATGGGGGGTCAGCAAGGCCCTGCGGTTGGGGTCAAGGACCTCTCTCAAGCTCCTTGATTCATTTATGAATCTCAAGTTAACTGAAAATGTTACTCAATTAAATGAAGTTCAGCTTATTAATGCAACTTTCAAGCATGTTTATTTTTAGGGAATTTAATTAGGTTAGACAATTGTTCTTCCTGTCCATATTTCATGTCATGTGTGCAAAGTGAAAGTATAAGTCATGGATTTCACTTTGTTCATGGTTTGTCTAATGGGGAAGAACAAATGTGTGAAGTGATTTAATCTCACTAAATCAAGTAGTTTTCAATTGGCAAACAGGAATATTTCATGCTATGCCAAACGACGTAAATCAGAATTTCTGTAAAACAAAAGATGAGAATTTCTATAAGCTCATGAAAATAATTTTGCCATATCCCATCATTTTAACCAAGCTAGGGTTGGGTTGAGCGGTAATGTAAGTCTTCCTATCATCCACCATTCACAGAAGAGCTCCAGGTGACCCTGAACATTATTGTTGTTTTTGCTTTGGCCGAGGAAGGAACATACTCAATGTGTCCTAATACCTTTTTCATATGTCAGAGTAATTTAAGGGAGAAATCTAAACTAAAACCTCACACTCTTTTAGTCCAGCTGGGATCCTCATTAAATTGTTTCACTTTTAAACTTTCTGTTATGTGAGTCCTAACAAATTTATCCTAAAATACTGATTTTATTATCTTTCACCTGCTGAAAAACATCCAATGCTCTACCTTTTTTTTTTCAGCACTCAAGTCAAGGCTGTCTGTAATCTGACCACAACCTTTGTAGTGAAACTAATGCCCTACTAAGCAATATCTGACCTGTTTGTTTCTTATACACTTTGCATAGTTTTGCCTTCCTGAATGCTATTTTTCTTGGTTCTTTTACCTTTTTTCCCCTCTACCACATCATTATTGGACTAGAAGTCTAGATGCCTTTCAATTTTAGTTTTACAGTTTGCAAAATGAAATTGAAATCAACCTTTCCAAGTTGTTAATAAGAGCAAATGAGTCAGTGTGGATGCGAGCACCTGGTAAACAGTAAAACACTTTCGAACTGTAAGTTACAATTATTGGCTGCTGTTCAGATCAGCACAAACCCTCCTTTTCTCGGTGGTTTGTTCGTTTGCTTTACGTCACACCAATGGCAATAATGATGAACACTTCTAGACCACTTACTGTAGCCCTGACACGCAATACCAGACACCATTCTAACTGCTTTATATATTTTAACTTGATTATTCCTCCTAATGGTCCTTAGAGGTAGGTGGTATTATCATCCCCAACTTAGAACCGAAGAATCACAACCACAAAGGGGTCAGTAATTTTACACGTCTACTAAATGGTGTAACTGAAATTTGAATTCAAGCCTCCTAACTAGAACTGTCCTATTCAGGACTGGAATGTCAGTGTGATCTGTGCCCCCTACTTTGCACAGAAACACACGAAATTATTCAGAGAATGCTGTAGTGATTACCATTTATCTACCTAGTCAGTTTATACATCCCTGAGAAGAAAAAGCACATATTTCTTTTCTATACCCCATATGGTAGAGTGTAGTCTATGCACATGTGTTACTTTATAAAATTAACTAATCAGAGGAGGATGCTGGCTGAGATTGAGTTCCCTAGGAAACAGGTCATGAGACAGAAATCTGAGTGAGGGAGGTTTACTGGGGAGCACTCTGAGGGGGCATCTGTGGAGTGAAGGGAGGAGGGTTGGGTGGAAGGAGATTAATGGCCGTGCAGTCACAGCAAAGGCTTTAACAGATGCCCAGGAAACTCCAAGATGTTCCTGGTCCAAGACTTTGAACCCCTGCAGATATAGTCATGAGATATGGGTTTCCTGCACCCCCACCCTTGGGAAGTCTGTGACAGTAAGCAAAGCAGCTTTCTCTGGCCAAAGTCAGCTGACTCAGCTCTAGGCCACCAGCTGCCAAGGCTGCTGGCCGCCAGGGTAATTAGTGTTTCCGACAGGGGCGGTGTGTCACCTCACCACTTGATCTCTTGTACCACTCAGATGGCTTTGTATAATGAGTCTGCGCCATCTGGAATAGCTTCTTCAGAATTCTGGTTGGTTTCATCGCTGGGAATCCAGCAAGAGTCATGCAGTGTTTTGTGACTCTAAGCATTGCCACTGGTCTGAGGCTTGCACCTGTCACTTCTCCCCGTCTTCCACTCTACATTCCTCCCACCCATAGTGAACACCTCTTCCTACCTGATACTGTGGCCCACATCCTCACACCCAAAGGCTCTGATCTCAATGCTCTTAGCAGACTGTGGCTGTGGCACGTGTTCATTTACCCTCCAACTCGAGCAAGGGGGTATAGAAAGAGATGACACATTCCATTACCTAGATGTTAAACCTATCTCCCCTCACCGTGTAGAACAGCAGAACTCCTCCATCCTGATGGTCAGGGTCAATTACCATGGCCAGGGTAGTGACTCCTTTTCTTGCCTACAGGTTTCTTGGCACAGGGAGCCTGCCGTAGCTAGCCAGCTGTAGTTTCATGGCCTCTTGCCGTGTTCCTTGGTTAAGTATTCTGTCTCTGGGAGATAGAACTTCTGATCCTGCCCAGATACGAGTTCCAAGAGAGGAAGCATAAAGTCTCCAAATGGCTGTCTGGGAGTGATGATAGTTGGCCACTTCTGCCTGTTTCACAACTTGTGGGTTCTACTGACGGGTGACATCATTTTGTAAGATGGTGGTTGACTTATGGTACACATGTTCTCCCAAAGGAGGACACCTTATCCTCACAGGGTATAATCTCCTAGCTGCCTGTCAGCTGGACCTTCAAAGGATTGTTCCCTGGCTCTCTCAGGCTAAGTAAAAATACTTAGTCTGATGGCTAACGCAGTATGTGATAAGAGTGGTAGGTCCCCTGGTAGCATGTTACTGCTGTCCCTCCTTTGCTACGTAAAGTGGGTTCTTGGGTCTGATGATATGTTATAGGGAACCACATGTCATCAGAGAAAGCACTTAGACAGTAGGGCTGATGGAGGCCCCGTGACCAAGAAGGAAAACCCTGTAATACATGTCTCTCCCAAACAAAACAAATCACTGCCCCTTTGAGGCTAGAAGAGGTCCAAACTGATCTCCTGCCATAGAGATTTTTTAAAAACTCTGAAAGTTCTGGGTATATAATAAAGGAGATAATCATGAAGACTAAAAATTATGAGATATGTGATTGGTGAACTAAGTTCATGTAAGGAAGAATTAATCACTCGGGTTTGAAGAATCAGAGAAGTGGAGGTTTATGAAATGGGAACTTTATTTGGTCAGTACTCTGTTTTTATTTAAAAGATTTATTTATTTTAGAGAGAGAGAGAGAAAGAATATGGGGGAGAGGGAGAGGGAGAGAGAGAATCTCAATCAGAGTGCATAGCCCGAGGCAGGGCTCGATCCCACAACCCTAAGATCATGACCTGAGCCAGAATCCATTCCAACACTCAACTATCTGAGTCCCTCAGGCGCCCCAGTCAGTACTTTTGATGGAATGAACATTTATGTTGAGAAAATGAGGTCTCTTACATTTTTATACCTGACTTTGGGAATTCATCAATACTGAAGGTTCTAGAATGTAGACATACTTAATTCAGTACCTGGCAAGTAGCTGAGGCCCCAAACAAACCAGTCTCCATTTTTTTGGCTATTGCTTGATAGATTCTGTTGACAAATCCTGTGTTGAGTAGATCCATTAACAAAAGTGATTGTTCCCCAAATTGAAAATAATGCATTCTTAAGCTTGGAAATATGGTTTAAGGGAAGCTGGTAATGAAAAAGGGCCAAGAAAGTCAGGCTTATTGAAATAGAAATTTCTTTTTGACTTGGGATTATATTCTGTGTTGACAAAATCATTTTATCCTAAATTTAGTTTTGAACTTAAGTTTTTGTTTACTAACTTTTTGGTCTGAACTGGAATTTTTAAGATTCTATAGTAATTTTAGGTGCTGAATACAATATGTTATCATGAATGTCCACCTCACAAAATTATGATTATATTTCTAGAAAAAAACAAGAAATACATAAAATAAATTTTAAAAACAAAAAAAGGACTGGGGTGCCTGGGTGGCTCAGTCGTTAAGTGTTTGCCTTTGGTTCTGGTCATGATCCCAGGGTCCTGGGATCAACCTCCGCATTAGGCTCCCTGCTAGGCAGAAAGCCTGCTTCCCCCTCTTCCACTGCCCCTGCGTGTGTTCCCTCTCTCACTCTTTCACTGTCAAATAAATAAATAAAATATTTTTTAAAAAATAAAAAAACAAGAAAAGGACCAAGAACAAAACAAAATTAGGAATCATTTTTTTTAGCTTCTTATTTTGAATGAGATGTGCACATTTTTGTCTTATTAAAAAATTTATTTATCCATTCATCAGTCAATGGACACTTGGGCTCTTTCCATGATTTTTGGCTGCTATAAATGTCAGGGTGCATGCATCACTTTGAATTAGTATTTTTATATTCTTTATATAAATACCTAGTAGTGCAATTGCTGGATCGTAGGCAGTTCTTGTGAGGAGCCCCAGGTGTTGTATGAAAGTGTCAAATCACTATATTGTACACCTGAAACTAATACTACAGTAATTGTTAACTAACTGGAATTTAAATAAAAGCTTAAAAATATTTAAAAATTCATTTATTATTTCTGTTAGAATAATAAGGTATTAAATGTTTACTTAAATAATATATTTAAGCAGAAAGTATTGAAGAAAAATGAAATGTAAGATTTCAACTACACAAAATTAATACTTTAAGGTTTTACATAATTTTTATTTTTTATTTTATTTTTATTTTTATTTATTTTTTTTAAAGATTTTATTTATTTATTTGACAGAGAGAGAGAGAGAGAGCACAGGCAGGGGAAGCGGAAGAGGGAGAAGGAGAAGCAGGCTCACCGTTGAGCAGGGAGCCCAATGTGGGGCTCGATCCCATGACCCTGGGATCATGACCTGAACTTAAGGCAAAGGCTTTAACCCACTGAGTCACCCAGGTGCCCGTATATAATTTTTAGAATTCATAAATTTAACTTTAAAAAATGGCAAAATTTGAATAGTCAAGCTAAGTTGCCATATTTTTTGTTGTTCTATTCAACATGGATGAAATAAAATAAAAATACTTGAAAATGTAAAAATCAGATAATACTACACTTATAAGACTTTATATAAAAAAGCACACTTTATAAATAAAATATTAGTTTTTACATGTGGTCTTTTTCTTCATTTATTTTTAAAATTATATGAGTAACTCATGCTTGTTTTCCTAATTCAAAATTCCATTTTTGACAAATATGGAAATACATAAAAATAGTAATCTCTAATTCTATCTCGTTGGAGCTAACTCTTTTCTATTTATCAGATTTTCTCTACCCTCATTAAAATGTACTCATTTTTTGTCTTGTCTTTCTGTTCCCCAAAGTATATTTTATTGGAAATATTTAACTGAACTTTATTTCATCCTTTCAGATATGTGTATGTAATAATGTGTTTAACTGAACTTTATTTCATCCTTTCAGATATGTGTATCATCCTTTCAGAATGATGTGCTTGATGAATTTTTTTAAGTCATGCCTTTTAAAAGCTGCATAATATTCAATAATATGAAGTTACCACTAGCTATTTAACCTCTTCCAAAATGATAGAAAATTGGGCTGTTTCTCATTTCCTGCTACCAGAAAATCTTATAATAAACACCTTTATAGATTGTGCAGAGTGGAAAGGAATTGAGTCTCTAGATATTCTTAACTATAAATATTCCTTAGTACAAAGAGTGAAAGAACAGAGAAGCTTGGTTTCGACTATTATTAACGTCTGGACAGACATGAACAAAAACAGTCTCTCTCTCTGAGAATCCAAAAACATCTATAGAATAGAAATAACCATTGTAATTATATACATTTTGAGTGTTTAGAGTCAAGTACTATGCTGTTTCCTAAAATTGTAAATATGGGTAACGCCTAGGGAAAAAATCCACTTAATTGGAGGTAAAAATTGTGGCAGGAAAACAGGAAAGGGCACAGAATTTTATTTCACACTGGTTATTCTGCACCAAACACTCCCACTTATGGGAAGTCAGACTTCACGGTGACCTGGAGAGGATGGTCTAGTCCACATTTTCGAGATGGGAAAGCTCCTCGAGGGCAGTTTCCAGTTATCACACGGGCTGTGAGTAACAGAGGTGAGGTGAGAACCCATTCTGTGGGACTCCTGAGCCTTCCTCTTCCACAGATTCCAAGACATCATTTGTTAAGGCTGATAAGGCCGTATTTAAAGTTTGTAGTTTCACGTTAAGATGGAATGAACATCTGTCTCACGGCCCAGGACAGTCCTGATTTACACCTACCATAATTTTTAATAATATCCTTTCCTTTCTCAGAGTGCTTAAATGAAAAAATGATCTATTTGCCTTACATAAGGAGGACCATCTCAGGTAAAATACCAAAGTGAGAGGTAGGCCTATCACCTGGTAGGACAGGGAAGAGAGGCCTCTGGATGTGACCACAGCGGGAGAATAAGGGGTGCTAAGAATGCAAGATGAACCAATTCTGTTTCTCTTTAGCAGTTGTAGGCCTTGCCTGGGCCTCTTCTGGGGAAGGGCTCTCAGCCCAAGAAGAACAAATTGCTGATGTTGGTCCCGGAGTCTCTGGACTGAGGCTTTGGGCGGGCAGTTTTCAGGAGTCTAGCGAGAGGCTGACCTGCTCACAGATGACTGCAAACAACAGCAGACCTTCTTTGTGAGAGAAATAAAGGGAGGATGATTAATCTTCAGTGAAGAAAGAGACTTTGTAAGTCATAGGGACCAAAAGACTTGGGAATTGAGATGGAATTTTTCCTGAATATTAATAGGTAGGATTTTGAAGTAATGAGAAAGAATGGCATAAAGAACACTCCTCTCCATCAAAGGGGGCAATTATATTTCTAACACTGCATCATAAAATGAGTGTTATGAACAAACTGAAGATTTTATTGGGTGTGGATTAAAAAAAGATTTATTGTGGGAATCCTGGGTGAATCATTTTTTTAAATGTATTTATTTGACACAGGGAGAGAGAGAGAGAGAGATCACAAGCAGCAGCGACAGAGGGAGAGGGAGATGCACACTCCCTACTGAGCAGGGAACCTGATGCGCGACTTGATCCCAGGACTCTGAGAAGGCAGACGCTTAACCAAATGAACCACCCAGGCACCCCTCCTGGGTGAATCATATTGCTTCCCCCTAAATTTGACTTCTGCAAGCCAATACATATCTTACCTGGATTGAAAAACTGAACCATTTGACTTACTATAAATCTCACCACCTTGTTTTATTTTATTTTATTTTAATTTTATTATTTTATATTTTATTTTATTTTACTTTACTTTATTTCTCTTTTACTTTACTTTACTTCTCTTTTACTTTACTTTACTTCTATTTTACTTCCTTTTTAAAGTAGGCTTCATGCCTAGCGTGGAGCCCAGTGTGGGGCTTGAACTCACAACCCTAAGATCAAGACCTAGCTGAGATCAAGAGTCGGATGCTTAAGCAACTGAGCGGCCCCTCACTGCCTCATTTTACTAATAATTTCATGAATGGGGTCGGCTGGGTGGTTCAGTGGGTTAAGCCTCTGTCTTTGGCTCAGGTCATGATCTCAGGGTCCTGGGATCGAGCCTCGCATCAGGCTCTCTGCTCAGTGGGGAGCCTGCTTCCCCCCTCTCTCTCCCTGCCTCTCTGCCTGCTTGTGATCTCTCTCTCTGTCAAATAAATAAATAAAATCTTTTAAAAATAATAATTTCATTAATGATTTCACTATGTTGAAAGAAAAATCCTGTATAAATAATACAACAATCTGATTTTCCAAATATACTCTGAGAGGTAAAAGTATAATTTGGCTATCAAATAGTTAAAAAATACTTTGCTTTTTGTTCTGGTAAACAAAGTGAAAGAGACTGGTCCTGCTGAATTAATTCCTTGAATTATATTATGCATGGGTTTCCTATGTCTGATTGTAAGTACAACAGTGCCCTCTATATTCCATTCTCTGTACAGAGTTCTAGTGTTTGAAAACAACACATGAAGATCAAGGAGACAAAACCCTATTCTCAGATTTATAATTTATGTCCTCTATAATAAGAAATAATAAGAAAATTTTAGTCATGTAATCTTTAATCCAAAGTGCATATTCTCAACATTTTCTTTTAAAATAGTAATATCTTCTGGTTTCCTAAGAAGATGGATGCCAGGTATAGCTTATATTTTGTATTTGTATATTACTTGTGATATTTTCAAAGCTATATTTGAACTATGGCAAATATTGGAATTTGTTTCTTTAAAATGTGATCTCTAAAATTTGTCACTGCTGTGGAATGAGTAAGTCTTGGGAATAAAGGCACAACAGAAGGAATACAGCCCATGGTCCTGGAGTGACCTTGTAAGTGACAGCTGGTAGCTACACTCGTGGTGAGCATGGCACAGCATAGAGAAGCTGAATCACTACATTATACACCTGAAACTAATATTACATTGTCTGTCAACTATACTTAAAAAAGTTACGAAGTTTGTCACTGCTAAGAACAAATGGAACTGAATTTTTCAGAAATTCGTAAAATTGAAATTAGAATGTAAAAAACAAAAGATACCAAGTCAGACTCTTTTCCTAGATGTAATATTTCAAATTACTATTTAGTTCTGACCTTTAGTGGATTGAGGGGAAAGTGACTTTAACTTTTGATCTGATAATTTACTAGTTAAACAAACAAAAAACCTGTTTTTAGCCTTTCAGTTGACAGGTCTCCATGTTGTTGGGTGGGAAGGAGCAGAAGGGCATGAAGAGGATGCAGACACACTGGTAAAGCTGTCTTCCAATTGTTAACAACTTTGTTTTGACCGACAGTAGCAAGGACACTGGTTTGATTCAGCAAGATATTTTGTTTGAGGCTTACCGTATGATAACCAAAGTGGTTGGTTCTATATAATGAAGGTTCTGAATTGCTAAAATACCATTTGTTCGAATTTTATTTGAATAGTGACTAGTTTTGAGATATTAAAATTTCTAATTGTGATTTATCTGAAAGGTAACCAAGTCGGGGTAGGAGGAGAGAATGCAGAAAGAATTTGAATCTCTCCTGTGGATTTTGTAAAAGTTTGGAATCCAAATATTTTAGCAATCGTTCAGTTATCCTTTTAGGGAGTATGAATAATTCTTAACTAGATTGTTAAAACCACATGTAAATGGTTTGACTAAGGTCTTCGATTTGTATTGAATTAGTGTGTTTTAACTAAAGTCCGATACCGATACCGTAACATAGGTGAAGCTAGGTAAATGTAGATAATCTAAGTAAACAATCAAATATCTAATATTTATTCTTGCTTTAATTATCTCATATTTATGCTTAGCTTCAAAATAGTCTTTTACTTTTAAAAACAATGTATGAATGTAAAAAATTTGCTGTTAACCACACCTACTCACTGAATAAGGTTTAAGGAAGGCTCTATTGCTTACCTGTAGACATTGTGCTTGATGTCATCGAAGTTTCTAAGTAAAACGAATGGCTATTTACAAATATAAATCTTCAAGATGCATGGTTGACATTATAAAGCAAAAGAAGCCTAAATTTAGCCTCAGCATTTTTAATACGTGCTGAAATTGAAGGTTTATAAAAATCAAACTACAGTCCTTTCATGAAAACCAATAATTTATTCTATATTTTTCTCAGCTGATAAAAAAAATTATAGCTATTCTCCAAAATAACCATAATCCACTATGTGGAAATTGACAGTTTCAAAGGGAAGATTGATCCAGTATTCTTACGGCTGCAGAGACGAAGAAGTGATTTGGGTACCAGAGAAACTAACAAGGAGGCAGATTCTGATTTCAGAGGAGTTGTTCAGTATTTCAGAGGAGATATTCTACCGCTGATAGAATAATTCAATGAGACTTATTCTCATGACAAAATGTATTGCTAACTTATTTATACTAAAGATATTTGCTATAAAATTTCAAGCTGAAAAACTTCCTGAGTTGATATAGATAACCTAATCAAACTGTTCAAGTTTATTCAGTTCTATTATTCTCTCTCTCTCTTTCTCTTTTTTTCCCCTCTGAGACTGGGCTTCAAAAAATAATGGAATATAAGGCCAATTATAATTACAGGATAATAATGCCAATTATATCTGTCAACTGGAAGACACTCTATTTCCTTTTCATTTGTTAAATTTTACAAAAGAACAAACCTGTATAGTTCAAACAATACTTGAATGAACAGTAATTGAATTTCATGCCCCATCAGCCAGTCAAATTTAAGGATATTCCCAATTATTGTCCCAGAGCACAAAGCATGGATTTCATTATATTCAAGATAGAACAATGTCCTTTAGCAATGCTAACCTTCTGAGCTTTGAGATACTGCAGAAGGACAATTGCCTTTTAGAATACAGCAAGCCTTCTGATGTTTCATCTAACAGTAGCCCTTGGTAGAATTAAATTCCACACCAACATTCATCCTTCTGACACTGAAAGAGTTGAGATAAATACCTGTGTATTTGCAGCATTAGCTGTAATTTGAAGATAAAATAGTTATGCTCTAACTCTCTGATCTTCCAGGCACCCACTTGTGCTTGTGTTCTCTTTCTCTCTCTCTCCCCACTGTGTTAGAGTTCACTTCAGCTTTGGTCTCCTTCTTGGTTCTCATGGTAAGAAAAATGATTACTGGGACGCCCGGGTGGCTCAGTCGGTTTAACAACTGCCTTCAGCTCAGGTCATGATTCCAGGGTCCTGGGATTGAGCCCCATATTGGGCTCCCTGCTCAGCTGAGAGCCTGCTTCTCCCTCTTCCTGCTTGCTGCTTTGCCTATTTGTGCTCTCTGTCTCCCTCTCTGTCAAATAAATAAGTAAAAATTATGTTTACACCATACTGTAGTTTATATTTATGCTATACTGTAGCCTATTAAGTCTCCAATAGTATTATGTAAAAAAAAAACAATATACATACCTTATTGCAGAAAGCTTTATTGCTAAAAAATGCTGACCATCTTCTGTGCTTTCAGTGAGTCTTAATGTTGTTGCTGGTGGTATTGGTTGGCTATTGACCGATCAGGGTGTGGTTGCTGAGGGCTGGGTTGACTGTGGCAATTTCTTAAAATAAGGCAACAGTGAGGTCTGCAACATTGATTGACTTTTCCTTTCAGGAATGATTTCTCTGTTGCATGTAATGCTGTTTGATAGCATTTTTTACCCACAGTAGAACTTCTTTCAAAATTGGAGTCAGTCCTCTCAAACACCACCATTGCCTTATGAACTAAGATTATGTCATATTCTAAATCCTTTCGTGGTCATTTCAACAATCTTTATAGCATCTTCACCAAGAGTACGTTCCATTTCAAGAAACCACTTTTTGTCCCCATCCATAAAAAGCAATTCCTCATCTGTCCAACTTTTATCATGAGATTCCAGCAATTCAGCCACATCTTCAGGCTTCATTTCCCATTCTAATTCTCTTGCTATTCCCACTACATCTTTGATAACTTACTTCATTTAGGTCTTGAACCTCCAATTTGTTAAAAAAAGAAATGCTGTGTCTGTGGAGTGCAGTAAAGCGAAGTGCAATGAAATGAGGTATGCCTATATTCTACTTAGAACATTGGATTCAGATTATTTGAAAACACAAGTAGAATGGTCCACAATTTAGGGAGAATCACTCTTAAGGAGAAGAAAGGCATCGTATGATAATGATAAAAGAGATGTGTGGGTTGAAAAATGGAGGAGTTTTTGAAGTTGGAAAAGCTTTTGAATTTCTCTAAGGTCCAGTGAAATCTGTATTAGTTTGTTAGGGCTGCCATAACAAATGGCCGTAAACTGAGTAGCCTAAAGAGCAGGAATTTATTTTCTACCGGTTCTAGAAGATAGAAGTCTGAGATCAAGATATGGTGAAATTGGTTTCTTCTGAGATCCCTCTCTTGGCTTGTAGATAGGACTATATTTCTCTTTGTCCTTACCTTGCTGTTTTTCTAAGTGCTTTTGTTTTCTGATACTCTTCTTACAAGGACGCCAATCATACTGGATTGGGACCCACCCTAATGATCCCTTTTAACTTAATCACCTCTTTAAAGACCTTGTCTTATGGAAATAGGTCTTTAAAGAGGTGGTTAAGTAAAAAACAAACAAACAAAAAAACCCAAAAAAAACCATTTCCAAGTTCTAACAGGGATTAGGACAACAACATGAGTTTTATGGGGACACAGTTCAACTCACAACATTCTTTGTTGGAGCTCTGTTTCCAGTACAAGGGAAGATGTGGAAGTCAGAAGAGAGGGAATTCATGAGAGAACAAAGTCTCTGCAGGACATAGACCAAAACAGGGTGCAGAAGGGGATCAGCTGGATGGGACAGACATTGCTTTAGATAATAGAGGTGGAAAGTGGATGGATACAGATGAATTTAAGCTTATGGAGAAATCAAGGAGTCTGATGGCTTTTATCTATGTAGGGAGAGGAAGTATGGTGGTAGTTGAGGTAAAGTTTTAAGGAAGATTTACTGAGTGGGAGAGGCCAGAAAACATTAATAAGAGGTTGAGACTATTGGCAAGAAGTAAAACCATGAGCCTTGGGGCTGATCCTGGCTGGGGAAGGGACAGAAGATCAGAAGACATTAATGGGAAGGTATTGACAGGGGTATTGAGGGCCTAGAGATCTCAGGATTTTGGATTAATTTGAAAAATAAAAACCTGGGGCGCCTGGGTGGCTCAGGGGGTTAAAGCCTCTGCTCAGGTCATGATCTCAGGGTTCTGGGATTGAGGCCCGCATCGGACTCTCTGCTCAGCGGGGAGCCTGCTTCCCCCTCTCTCTCTGCCTACTTGTGGTCTCTCTCTCTGCCAAATAAATAAATAAAATCTTAAAGAAAAGAAAACTAAAAACCTAAAGGATGATGTTTTTTCTAACTTTTATTATTGGCTAAATCTACCCATATTTTATCTTATCCAAACATCATTAAACTTTCTTGTATAAGAAAGTTGCTTGTTCTTTCATAGAGGTTAATATGGTCACTCAGTACATCCTTTTATACCAGGTATAAATATAAATATTAGGCATGTTTATTCACTATCTTATGATGTTTTGAAAGATGCTGCCCTTGGGTAAAAGAATATAATACTTATTTTGAAGAAACAGAACTGAGGGTTGAAGTTTCCATGACTAATAAAATGAGAATTGTTGCCAAGAACAGATTGCATAGAGCACCTACAAGTGGAGGGCAGAAAAATAATTTTGAAAGAAATGTCTGGAAAAAGAAAAGAATGGTGAGTGTGGGGGAGGAGGGGGCGTCAATCTCACTCGCAAGGGGCCCCACAGTGAATCAAGTGAGAACAGATGAGTGATCACAATTATGTGTGAGTTATAAAGGGTCTATTTTAAATTCACTGCCTGTAATTTGAAATGTTTAACTGTTCCCTATATCATAAATTAGTACTGCACTATTATTAAAGTCTTTAAATTCATATTCTTTAAGGCAAGAAAAGTAACAAGTGAATTTATGAAATATTTAAGTGTCAAAAGATGCATTCTGTAAAAAAAAAAAGCCTTTATTTTCCAAAAGTAGCTAATGTGTCATGAGCTACAAAAAAAATCATCCTGATTATTCATCACTCCCACCACCTTCCCCTATTGCTCACCCCTGCTTTACATGTGATATAAATTCAAACTCTGTAATGAAATATGGATCCTTTCTTAATCTATTGATTTTGCAGCTCCACTCCTGTTTCAGCTGTTCTACAGTGAAAAAAAGGAAATAAATTATTTTGATGATTTAAAAATGGAATAAAATAAATTGTACACATTCCTGCTCATTCCAGAGTCATTCTATCTCAAAGAGCATCACTTTTTTTTTTTTTTGAATAGTGAACTACACTATTGGGTTTTACGTAGTAAAAACCGAGCAGCCTGTAACTCTGATCATTCTTTTTTTTTTTTTTTTTTTGAGTATAATATTTAATTTTTTTTAATTTTACTTATTTATTTTTTTCAGTGTTACAAGATTTATTGTTTTGCACTACACCCAGTGCTCCATGCAATACGTGCCCTCCTCAATACCCACCACCAGGCTCGCCCAACCCCCACCCTCCTCCCCTCCAAAACCCTCAGTTTGTTGCTCATAGTCCACAGTCTCTCATGGTTCATCTCCCCCTCTGGTTTCCCCCCATTCACCCCTCCCTTCCTTCTCATAATGCCCCCCATGTTTTTCTTTACGCTCAGCACGTAAGTGAGACCATAAGGTAATTGGTTCTCTCTGCTTGACTTATTTCACTTCGCATAATCTCTTCCAGTCCCATCCATGTTGATATAAAAGTTGGATATCTGATCATTCTTAAAGAGCATCACTCGTAAATTTTCCAACTTCTTTCAAATCCTTTCCTCCTTCTTTTCTTTGACACCCTTCTTCAGCCTTCCTTGGATAAGGAAGTGCCACAAATCTGCTGACATGGACACAGATGGAATGTGAGCCTCCAAGTTAAGTAACTTTGGGGAGCCAATGTTTGTTTTAGAAAGTGGGTTTAGGATTTAGGCCCAGATCAATCTGGACACAACCACATTTGCATTTTGGTGGCCAATTTGGGCAGGGGGCAATTTGCTTTGGGAAAGATGTAGAAAGCCAGCCAAAACTCATCTCAGTAAGAATAGGCTGACATAGGGATCCTCCTAACAGCTTCTTTGAAGGGAGGAGATGCTTACCATCAGAGATTCAGTTCTGAGGCCAAGATAATTTTTTATTCATTTTGAAAAAGTCTTACTGGCACACTTATGTGCTAGGCATATGCTTGAGGCCAGAAATACAGAATAAAAGAAGCACCATTCCTAGCCCTGAAAAGATCATATTCTAGTTGGAGCCATCACTTGGTTTGTGCTTTACTAGTTGTATGACTCAATCAGTTGTGTGATTGTTGTGGTTCAAAAGTCTCTTGGGACCTGGTAAAGGTCTCTTGGGACCTGGGTAAAGTGCAAGTAACTGTAGGAGAGGTAAGGAGTTTTCACAAATACGATAAGTTATGATTTTGAAGTATGCACAAGTTGGTTTGATAGAAAAAAGGGAAAAAGTATTCCAGGCAGAGGGAATAATACAAATAAAAGCACACAATTGTGTTTAATTGCTTAAACACAATTTACATCTGCTCTAAATAGGTAAGATATTTTTTTTCCCCATGATTTTTCTCCAGAAAGAAACAACTAATCCTTATGTGGCTGTTTAGATACATTTTAAAAATCTTTAAGATGATTAATTTTAAAGAATTAAACATAGCAGGAAGGGAAAATTGATGAGGACACTAAACCAGATTGATGGAAACTCATTTAAAACAAAATAAAGATGAAGAGTCCTTTTCTAGAATAAATTATGATTTTATCCTATAAGTGCATAAAATACTATCCATGCATGGTAATCTTTCCTAAATTAAGGAAAAAATGGTCACTAGTGCTTTTACAGCCCAATCACTTAAATCATATTTATTACAATTATTTTGTATGTTTCATAATTAAACCTGGCTGTCAATAAAAACTGCAATTAATCTAAAAGCAATATGGGTGGGGAAGGCTGGATTCCATGATTGCATAAGGTAGGCAATCAAAGAAAATGAGTGTAAATGTAAATTTCACTATTTCACTGATTAGAGTGTCTCTGGTTTATAGTATCAGCAAGGAATTCTATGTACTTTATGTTATCTAATTCAAGATTTTGAAAAATCAAAGAGCAATCAGTGTTTTTGCAAATCTATAGCTTGTCAGGAAGAAAATAGCTGTTCCACTTTGCATAGACTCCAGGTTAGTTTCTCATCTGAAATGCTCATTGCTACTTTCTGTGAAAGTGAGAATTTGCTCAGGAAGTTTGTCACCAAGATAGTATGAGAGGAAGAGACCTTTCCAATGGCAGGATGTGGATGATGAGACAGAAGAATCATAGCTGGATGAAAAAAGTAAAAACAAACAAAAACTATGTATTTTTTGGTGGCAAAGGGATAGTCAAAATACTAATCATGGGAGATTGGAAGCAATTTTACAATCTGTGCTCTCAGATCCCAAGAACTCCAATATGGAATGAAACAGGAAGACAAGTTCACCTTAAATTTTTTTAAAGGATAATGATGTAATTCTTCAAAAATTAAAGAAGAATGTATTGATTTGCATTGTAATAACAGATTATTTCCATTGGCCTGTTTTTTTTTTTTTAAAGATTGATTATTTAAGAGGGGAAGAGGGGAAGGGAGAGAGAATCTCAAGCAGACTTCCCACTGAGCACAGGACCCTGAGATTATGATCTGAATCGAAGTCAAGAGTCAGATGGTTAACCTACTGAGACATCCAGGTTCCCCTCCTTTGACCTGCTTTTGAGGCTATTAATTTCTCCTCATCTCATTCTCTAGTATATCTGATGAATTGAAGACACATTTCCATTTAATTATCCCATTGCAGACTTCAGCTCAGTTTCATTGGGTGCCATTTACAGTAATCAGGAAAATGTTCCATCATAACTTTTACTATCATATCTATAAGTTCAATCCCATCTCTCATGAATCACCTTGTTTAGGATTAGAGTCTCCAGAACTCAGGAGAATATAGAATAAGAATTCTAGAATTGAATGTAGGATTGTTTGATCTTTTTCCACCTCTCAACAGTGTTCTCAGCTCGTTCCCTCCTGACTCACATCCCTTAACAGTGGAGACAAGATTAGTCTCCAACAGCTTTAGTATTCTTGGTTTGGAGGGAAATGTGGAAGGATTATTGTTCCACTCCTAAACCAAACTGACTACAATCTACTTTATGGTTAATAGTAATATGTAGAGTATTTTGAACTTGCTTACTCAAAGGTATTGAATTAAAGCCTGCTACAAATTATTAATCCAAAATATCTATAGAAATACAGTATGAATTGTGTAAGCATCACCAAAATCTAGTTTTAGAGCCTGTTCTTTTCCCCTAAAAGATCTCCTTCAGCTACTGTGGATAGTGCTGCACTGTACATTCACATACAAAGCTTGTGTGGACATAGCTTTCATTTCTTTAGGAAAATGCCAAGCAGTACAAGTTGTTGGGTCTGATGGCAAGTTTATATTTCACTTTTTGAGAAACTGCAAATTGTATTATGAAGTGACTGCAGTGTGTTATCCCATCAGCAACATAGGAAGGGGTCTCGTTTCTCCATGTTCTCCAACATTTGTTATTGTCTGGCTTTTTGGATATAGCCATTTAAGTATTTGTGAAATAATATCTCATTATGGTTTTAACCGGAATTTCTCAGATGACTCATGATACTGAACATCTTTTCATGTGTTTGTGAACCATTCATATACCTTTGGTGAAATGCCTATTCAAATATATTCCCCATTTAAAAAATTGGATTGTTGTCTTATTATTGAGTTGTTAGTGTTCTATGTTTTAAAATAAGTCCTTTGTAAGTGATATGATTTGCAAATATTTTCTCAGAGTAGGTGGCTTTTTTTTCCATCTTAATGGTACCTTTTGAAGAATATTGTACTTTTGATGTTATATATTCAAGAGCTCTTTGCCTTACTGAAGGTCATGCAGAAGGTCCTGGAAGGTCCTTTATCTTCCAATCCCTCTCTTTGTCTGATGACCTTAGTCCATCTGTTTTTGGCCTTTTCCTGTCAGATTAGTTTTTAGATCTGTCCTTTATCTTTTTTGTTCTTTAATGTCACCTTGTCAGCAGTGAGAGGATTTGTGAGTTGGAAGTATGTTCATCATATTATAAGAGGACAATAATATAAAGAATAATACTATTATCCTTTACCCTCTTGTTTTCTCACAAGTAGGCAACACAGGTTTTTCAGAGGCCACATGACTGGTACTGAAAGCAGAACAAGATGTGAGGATCCATTTTTCTTCTCTTAAGTCGTATTTAAGGAGATTTGCGGAAATGTGAGACAATGGTACCCTTAGTAGTTTTGGAAAATACATTTTTCCTATCAATGTGCATGTTAACATAGAAGAAGCTTGTTTTGTTTTCTGCAGTGACTTATACCACTGCAAGGTACTGAGGCCAGGGTAATTGGGAATTGCTGCACTGCCTCATGTGAGGAGCAGAGTGCGCTTTTGTTTGTGTGTTTCTTTACTTGGGTCCTGCTCAGGATGACATATTCTTTGGTATGAGGGGCCAGATCTTTCTTCCCCTTCTGGAACATCAGCCATGATCTTTTCCAGCAGTGTCTTTCCCTTTTGCCTCGTTCTAGTCTTCTGGCCTGTTTACGAGACATATTTAAACCCTCATGTGCTGTCTTCCGTACCTCCTTATCTCTGTTGTAGTTTTCATTCCTGGGTCTCCAGACCCAGGAATATATCTGAAGTGATTTCTTCATGTCTGTTTCGAAATTTGTTAACCTATCATTTGTTCTCTCTTTGTTGAGATGTAATTGACAAATTAAAAAGTGTATATTTAAGGCATATGCGAGATGGCTTGATATACATATATCTTGTGAAAGAATTACCACAATCAAGCTAATCCATCCATCACCTCACACCTTTTGTCTGTGTGTGGTGAGAATAATTCATTAGTGGAGCTGTATCCAATACGTTGTTTAATTGTTCCACTTGATTTTTAATTACTGTAGATTCATTTCTAGAAATAATATTTGGTTCTTATGAAAATCTGGTTGTTTTGGTAGTGGTCTCTTTTGCCCATTTTAAAAAAAAAACCTTTAATTGAGTGATTTAAAAAAAACCTTAATAATTTAATTATTAAAACTCTCAAAACATATTCTTTTTCTATGTTGTATCTATGGTGGGCTCTTCCCTCATATTTGTTGCAGTTTGAGACTGGGGATCATCTTCTGTGGAATAATTTGGAAATACTGCATGGCTGGAGTGAGGACTTAACTTGGGGATACTCTTTGGCTCTAAGGGAGGCTATTTTCATCCTTAGGAGTTTTGCCTTTGCTTCTGCCAAGTCCTTTCCAGTTATATCCTTATCCAGGAATTACTATTGTATATGTTTTTTTGCATTGTTACTGTTGTCAATTGAATTCAAACCTAAACTCAAACATAGTCAGGACAGTGGTTCTGAATTCTCAAAGGAGACTTTCTTTTTTTTCCCCCCACAAGAAGCCCAGGATGAGAAGGACATTTTTCTTCTGAACCTGATGGACAGAGAGTTTTTAGTTCATCTTTTACTGAGGATGAAGGCTTCTAAGGCTCTCAGGTTTCGATGATGGTCTCTGTTTTAACTTGCAGCCTTAAGAAAACTATCCCTCCTAGTATGTGGACTTCTAAGCTCTTGTTTCCTGAAATAGCACAGGCCACCTCCTCTAATAGACTTCCTTCTCAGTAATAAGACAATGTCAGGGCTTGTCACTGTTCTTTCCAGACCTGCAAATATTTCCCCAGTTCTCTGAAAGGGCTCCTGAGACTTCAAAAGGCATATTTATGTAAGGCTTTTACTTAAAGGCAGAGGATGCAGTGTAATAAAGGAGAATGCAGCAAACATCTGAAGTCCTAGACATCTCAAGAGCAAGGTGTCCATGGGTCCTCTTCACTCTTACATGGACTACACTGTGTCTCCAGGTTGAAATGCAGGATCAATATGAGAAATCATGGCTTTGTGAAAGTTTAAAGAGAAGCTTTCAAGGAGGCCCTTCAAGTCCTCCAACCAAGCTTGTCAAAGCAGGTAGGCCACATGCAAAAGCTAGGTAAAGAAACTGACTCTAGAAGCTACCAGGGAACCTAAAATTGGACATCCTAAACAGTACATCCTAAATTCCTCTGCCCTGATCTTCGCTCAGAGTAAAAACCAGACACACACACTTCTTTTGAGATAAGCGCAGAGCTTTTCCATTCCAACTGACAATCAACTTGATCCCCACAAGTTCTCTCTTTCCTTTGGTTCCTGGAAGTTTCTGTTACTTTCATATGAGCTCAGTTAGACAATTAAAGGTATGATTGTGGTATTTTATACAGAATTTGTAGGTGATTTTTAATAGGGGACTTTCCAAGTTTTCTTAATGTTACTTAAATCAATAATCCTCCATTATTTTTAACAATGGGAGTGACCACAATTCATTGGGTTTATTATAATCCCAGTGGGCTACAACCTTTTTCTGAACCTGCACAGTTTTTTTTAAAAGATTTTATTTTTAAGTAATCTTTATACCCAATGTGGGGCTCGAACTCACAACCCTGAGATCAAAAGTTACATGCTCTACTGAGAAAGCCAGCCAGGTACCCCTGAGTCTGCATTTTTTATTGTGTGTCTGATCTTCTCTCTAAGGTTACTAGATCCTCTTTCTTATACTTGAGGCCACTGGCTGGATTACTGCATAACAGAACTGTTTGCCATCTGATCTCATCTATTTTACTCAACTTCCTATTAGTAGAACTTGTCTCGATTATGCCTGTTTCCTTTTTTTTTTTTTTTTTTCTGGGGTGGAGAGGTTCCTTGTAACTAGAACAGTGCCTTCAGTGCCTCAGCGGTCTCTTGCCTTCATAGGCCAGCACTGCTAATATTTGATTCATTGAGCACACTTAATAACAGGGAATTTAAAAATTAAAGTTTCAGGGGCGCCTGGGTGGCTCAGTCATTAAGCGTCTGCCTTCGGCTCAGGTCATGATCCTAGGGTCCTGGGATCGAGCCCCACACCAGGTTCCCTGCTCAGCAGAAAGCCTGCTTCTCCTGCTACCATTCCCTCTGCTTGTGTTCCCTCTCTCGCTGTGTTTCTCTCTGTCAAATAAATAAAATCTTTTAAAAAAAATTAAAGTTTCATTGAAAGCAAAGAGCATATTTTGATTTATTTTTTTTCCTTTATGAAACAAATGTTTTTCTTCAGTCATTTATCTTGTTGAAATTAAAAATTCTACTAACAGAGAGATCCCTCCACATAAATATGGAAATAAAACTGATTTCTTGTTGAACAAGCGTAATAGAGAACATGGATGTAAGTAGGCCAAAAAGACTATAGAGCCAGGATAAAATTCTACACAATTTATACGGCAAAGCAGGTAGAGAGTTCACTTGTGAATTGAGATAGCTCTTTGTTTAGTTAATTGACCTCCTCCAAAAGAATAATAAACTTGTTTTATCTTCTCAAGAAACTGATGGTCACACCTGGCACTGTGCACCTAAAAATCAGAGGAGGGAATGAATGGCAACATTTTTTCCTACACTTTCAGTCATGCTTGAGACTCACAGTTACCAGTAAAGGAGGAAATCACCCCATTTCACAGACCTCAAAGACCCCAAAAGGTTGAAGTGACATGTTCCAGAACATTCAGTCAGTGGTGTAGTGTTATAATTCCTCTCCCTCCCTTTCTCCATCCTCCCTCCCTTCTTTCCTTCCTTCCTTCCTCCTTCTCCTTCCTTCTTACCCCTCCCCCTCCTTCTCCTTCCTTCTTACCCCTCTCCCCTCCCCTTCTTTCTTCTTTTCTCTTTAAACAGTAAATTGGAGTTTATTTTTTTCACATCAAAGTAGCACACAGGGATGTAAGATTGGTAAAATATTGCACTTGGCCACTCTTCCACTCTTTAGTTTTCTTTTACATCTTTTGTTCTCAATTTTATTCTATGTAGTTAAGTTCATTTTAATTTTCTATACATGACTAAGCTTTTAAATTACTGCAACATGCTCAAGGCTCTCTCTCTCATTATTGGGGAAGTGGAATTTTCCCTGAGGGAAAATTATAATTAACTCGATTGCCTTTTATCCAGAAAAATAAAAGAAAATAATATAGAATTGTTTTCTAAGTCAGGTTTTTAAATAAAACTTTCCCACAATTGATTAATGTAAGTAAGATGTTACGTGTACTTTGAGCTCACTTTATACATACTCAAAATTATTTTCTTTATAATTTTATCAGGAATTTTTTTGGTGCTCATTGATTCTTTATCTCTTCCATTCTATGCATTATATATATACATATATACATGTTATATGCCTTACGAATACATATAATCTGGAATATGTCAAGCAGAGATTTTGAGTGATAAAGCTACAGCAACAAATAAAGGAAGGCTCAGCTTTCAAAGAACTTATACTGCTTTGGGGGAAAGAGATAATATACAATTAAAATGTGTAATATTTTAGGTATAATACTCTGCAGCAGTAACAGAGTATTATATGCTGTGCAACATAATAGAAATTTAGATAAATTCTCAGGTTTTACACAACATTGCTGCAGGTATACTGCTTTATCACTCTTAAGGGAACCTGCAATGGAATCCAGTACTCTCTCTAATAATAGCAGTTATTAAGGGCTTTTTCTTATTACCATACACACTTGCAACTCTGAGAATTCTGAAACACAAATCTGATAATGGCATTTTCACAATACACTCCACAATGGCTTCTTGTATCCTAGAACATTCTTCTCAAGCTTTTCCACCAAAGTACCTCAGTGAGTAAAGGATACAATGAAGGGTATGATACCCAAGGTTCAAAGGCTTGTTGAAGACTGTGAAAGTACTTAAATCTTCTATTTTGATATAAATATACCAACAGATTTACACTCTACACATAATATGCTTACTTTAAAATAATATTTTATTTATAATTATATAGTATAAGGGGAAAGCAACCATCATCTCATTCATTGATGGGTACAATGCTGGCACATTTTCTCTATTGTTTTAGAAAATTGAATTGGAAATTGACATACTATTTTCATTACAGTTTAATTTTGATTCTCAGATTTTATATTGCAATATTATATTAATTTTTATTATCCAAGTTGAGTAACATTCATGATAGAAGAAGATATGTGTGACAAAATGCTCCTTTCGAATACCAAGATTTTACTTTATCCTCTTTTAGCTTTGTAGCTGTTAGAAAAAAGACCTTCGAGATAATTTATAATTCTTTAGCATAGCAGTGTTATTTGAACTAGCTTAGTAATAAAAATAAAAAGAAGGAAGGGGTGTTGGAAGAATATTAAGAATATTGGAATAGTTCACAGAAGGAAGCATTCTAGAAAATAGGGCCACTCTGTTGCTGGGCAAAGTGGGGAGACACTGGACCCAGCCAGACCCAAAGAAGTCACCAAAAGTTCTTGGTCTTGTCATGAGAAGGAATAAAAGGACAAACAAGCAGCACAGCGGATGAATAATAGAAGCAGAAATGTTTATTAAAGTAAACATTACAGTCTCGAAATATGATAGCAGGTGAAAGAGAGCCATCGAGCTGCACGCCCTGGGAGATGGGTTTCTATCTTTTATTGACAGGAGTTAGTAAGGAGTGGAATATTGATTATGTGGGGTGGGGAAATACTTTCTGACTTTTTCTAACCAATTTGGTCAGGGGTTTCCTGTCAGGAGGCCCACCATTCTAGGCTTGTCTGGTTTGATCTGGCTTCTTATGGAATGCTGCCAGGATAGGCCTTGGATTTTCCAATGGTTGGCCATGACCTCCTCATTGCTGACCTCAGATATCGTATTAGAACCTAACTGCTTATCTAACAACTCTACAGTCTCTCAAGAACCTGAACCAGAGGTTGGTTAGATCCAGAATTTTCTTTTTCTGCTTCTGTTTTTTTATGTTCTCTGATAATCAGCTTCATTCACTCTGGCTGATTCATATGGCAGAGGACACAGTTACCAGGGGTCTAGGATCAGACACTGATGTGTTAGTGAAGTAAGAGGTCTTTAGCACCTGCTTCAATTAAAAAATTCTTGGGAAAGGGCTCTGATCCTTCTAGCTTGGGTTATATGCTCAACCCTGGATGAATGACAATGGTTATAGGATGTGAGATTGTTGCGTCTGGATCTAGACCCTCCGAAAAGAACCCACAAAAGGCAGGCTGGATGCAAGAGCATGAGGGTTTATTTCCAGCTAGCTGGGGCTCCCACCCGCACATACGACACAGCGCAGTGCTAAGGTGAGAAGCCCCGCCTCTCTTCTTTGCAGCATTTTTATGCACAAATGTGCAAGCACATACGTCACTACACACGTCTCTACACACGTAGGCGAGTTCCTTATTCCCTATATGGCAATTACCTAAATCTATGCATTTCATTGGTGCATTTGAACAACTCAGGGGCTGGGCGTCACACAGGGAAGCTAAATTTCAGTTATTGTTTTCACGCCCATGCCCTTAGGCCTGTCTCTCTCTGGCTCAAGGTGAAGCCTGTCATGGAGGAACGGTAATCTACCTCAAAACTGAACTCCACAAGATCAGTCAGGCCTTAGGGTGTATGATTGGCCCTTCAGGAGCTATATGTTTGACATGAAGTAGAACAAAATATACTACCCCAAATATGCCTCTTTGGTATACTGACTCTTTGAGGCTGATTATTTTTAAGAAAGAGCAGATCTAGGAGAAGCTCTGAAAAACAGGTAGAAGTTACTCTTTTGTAAGAGACATTTACATGTATAAGGGATATTTCCATTTATAAAGGTGTCTCTGTACCAGAAAAGGAAGGTGACTAAATCTTTAGAAACTCTTATCAATAAAGAAGGCAGTGACTTAATCTGCATAACAGCCACACCTTTGTTTATTGTGCTTCACTGACAACCCCCCTAAATTGTCTCTACTCTCTGTACTCCCAACATTGTCTTCTTCTTTAGCTGGAGATGGTATTTGAAGTGGTGGCTTGGGCCATTTGGGGGAATTACTTAGTTTCTTCTGGATATTGTAATGCCCCCGATTTCAAATCCGAGAGACTACTGAGGAGCCGATACCGATGTAAACGCAAGAGGGTTTATTTGCAAGCTTGAGTTTGGGCCCAAGTGTATCCGACACAGCGGGGTCAGGAGTTGGATGCCTAACAGGTGGCCAATGAGATCTGTAACACACGCAGAAAGTTGCATAGTCATTGTCGGTCCACACACAGGTGGCCAATGAGGTTGTAACACACGTGGAAAGATGCATAGTCATGTCAGTCCACACACAGGTAGCAATGAGATCTGTAACACACGCGGAAAGTTGCATAGTCATGTCGGTCCACACACAGGTGGCCAATGAGATTGTAACACACGGGGAAAGTTGCATAGTCATGTCGGTCCACACGCAGGTGGCCAATTGAATTACCCTATAGTAACCGTTTGAACTAGCCTATTACTCTGGTCTAAATTGGCGCACAAGTTTGGCGGGTAAGGTAACTGAACTAGCCTATTACTCCAGTCACAAGTTTGGCAGGCAAAAGGGGGCGGTTTACATTCTGTGGTGGTTAGCGATTCCGCATTCCTATCAGCTAACTCCAACTGGTTCAAGGACCAGCTAGGCAATGTTCTGACATTCTGTGACCTTTCTCAGGAGCAGGTCATGTAGGGGTTATACACAAGATGACGGGTGTAGCACAAAATGAAGTTGGCCTTGTTCTGCTCTCTCAATATCACCCATTGTACACAGGAGGTCTGCATGTTATTAAACTTTTCATTTTTCTCCTGTTACTCTTTTATTATAGGGGTCTCAGCCACAAACCCAGAAGGGTAGAGAGAAAATTATTTTTCCTCCCTGACCGACACATCAGTATAGGTCCTTTGACTAAATCAATGCAGGAATTTAAGTAACACTCACTTGGCTATAGTTTATAGGATTAGAAAAAAACAAGATTATAGAGAAGAAATTCAGTTAGGAAGCTACTGAGATTTTGTTGGCCACTTTGAAGATGAATGAGACAAAGATGTGATTAAAAGTTGACTCCTCAAAGTGAACCTTGATGTGGCACATGCTGTAGGTGTCTCAACTCTAGGTCACCTCTCACACTTCATCTCTCTATATAACCTAATATTTAGTAATTAGGACTTTGACATAATTTAGAGGGAAAAAAATAAAAGACTATATTTAGTATTTATCCCAAGATTTAAGAACATAGCTTTTATGTTTTTTCTTTTGCAATAGGAAATAAGGTATCCTTTCATTCTTATTTAGTAATAATACAAAAGATGGTACTCTTGCCACTTGACTTTCCCTGGATCAAGCTTATTTTTTGGTCCTCACAGCAGGAGATTTGAATTGAGCTGATAGAACTTGCTGAGGTTATTTAATTCACTTTAGTTAACACAAAATAACCATCTACTAAGTTCTTTGCTGTGCACCAGATCAATACAGATAGAACTGAGTAAGATACAAAGGTGAATAAGACACAATGCTAATTTACTTCAAGGAACTGATAATGTAGTCAATGATGCAAAATGGATATAAATGATTACAGCCCAAGATATTTCATATGCAATTTAAGGGAAAAACAGAATAAAACTTAAAATACTCTATGTTAATACTGAAGAAACAAAATTATTTCATTGTAAGGTATTAAGAAGAATATTTGAGTCCTGTAGGAATAAATAGGACTCAAATATTAAAGGAAATTTGGGGAAGGCATACAAAATTGAGTTAGTAGTTTTAGCAGAGCTTAACCTTTAATTCATGTAAGTAAACTTTCACAAGGAATAAATATATTTTGGACATATACACAAGACTGTATCATCTGGTATATATAGATCACCACAGGAGGCTAAGTGAATGAGTGCGAATGGGTAGATAGAACTCTACCTCCCTCCCAAAAAACTAGAGGGAGGAGAGATAAATGTACTATGCTCTGCTCTTTCTTAGTTAATCATCACCATCTCTATCAGTTTTTAAGTTTTCTAATATGTAAACAAGACTCAAACTCAAAATATCTCATTTTCAAATGGTGTTCAATTATGTAAATCTCTATCTTTCATCTTTGCTTTTGTTAGCATAGCAGTGTCCAGTGATTATAATGAGAGCATTTTTTCAACTATTCAGATGTCATTTATTTAAGAAGCAGAAGTTTTGCATAATACACCTACAAAAGATCAAGTAGATAAATAATTCAAGGAATATTTATGAATTTATTCATTTGTTTTGCAAGCCATCCTTCTTGGTAGGTGAATTAATGTGCAAATTAAATATTCATGAGCCAATTTGTGTTATTGGTTTATTTTGTGATATCCAGATGTTATTTTTTTCCCTCTTTGTATTCAGTAATGATCATTTGAGATTAAAATGCAAACACTAGGCATAGTTGTCATACCTATATATCATTAAAAATGAATATTAAGTCACCATAGGAAAAAGCATTTTACTTATTGCTTTCATTTCAATAAGACAATACCTTTGGGAATCTTATTTTCTACTTCAGAATAATTTTGTGTCTGCAACATCTATGCTTATGAAGGCAACATTTTATAACATGGTAGTTTTAAAACTTTTGATCTCAGAATCCCTTCATATGCTTAAAAATTATTGAAAACCTCAAAGAAAACCCAAAGAATTTGTTGTATCTAGGGTATAACCAATAATTTTGGCTGTATTAGAAATATTATAAATTAAAATCAATGAAGTTAAAAATATTTATCAATTTATTTTAAAATAAGTTATATATTATATTAACAATCATATATATTAACATTAATAACATTGTTTCATAAAACTAATCATATGTTCCAAAACCAAAATAAAAATTGTACCACCATTCACTTGTTAATCCACCAGACTGGTTTCTGTTTTAAATATTTCATTTTGACTTGTTTTGGCAAGGACAACCAATATTCTCTATACTTCTAAATCCAATAAGTACTCCTCACCCTTACATTCTTATATTACTATTTTTCTCTGTTGCATCTAAGGAAAATAGTTTTATATGTGTGTGTGTGTATACCTCACATAGTTATCATTTCCAACACTCTTCATTCCTCTGTATAGAGCCAAGTTTTTAAAAATATTTTGTCATTTTTTTTAGCCTAACGAACATCCTTAATTTATCTTGCAGTACCATCAACAGATCCCCTTTGTGATGGAGAACGTGACACAAAATTCTAGTTAGTGTCTGCTTGTTTTCTTTCAGTACTTTAAAAAAAGTCATATTTGTTTATTTGTATTTATATATTTATAGTGCAAGTGAAGGGAGGGGCAGAGAGAGAGCGAGAGAATCTCAAGCAGACTCCTCGCTGAGTGCAGAGCCCAACTCAGGGCTCGATCTCAGAACCCTGAGATCATGACCTGGGCTACACCAAGACTACTGCGTGAGCCAGCCAGGCACCCCTAAAGAAGTCTTTCATTGTTTTCTGACTTATATTATTTCTGATGAGAACTCTGGTCATTATTAACATTAGTCCCCTGTACATAAGGAATCTATTCTTGGCTGTTGTAAATTTTTTTAAACAGCTACTTTCAGCAATTTCATGTATGTATTCTGGTATAGTTTTTTTTCTGTTTATTCACCTTCGGATTTGTAGAGCATTCTGGGATCTGCGTGTTTATAATGTTGGTCAAATTTGGAAAATTTTTTGGCTATTATTTCTTCAATATTTTGCTGCATCTTCTCTCTTTCTGGAACTTCAGTTAAGGATATATTAAATTGCATCATGTTGCTACATATATCACTAGATTCTTGTCATATTTTTTTCAGCATTTTTCATCCATGTGCTTCAGTTTGGATAGTTTCTATTGCCCTTTCTTCAACTTCATTAATCTTATCTTTTTTTCAGTCCTAGAAATTCTATTTAATCTAGTTTTATTGTTTCCATTTATCTTTTTATTACATGCATGTCTTTGTTGACTCCTTGAATATATTTGTAGCAGATTTTTTTAAAGTCCTTACCTGCTAATTTCATCATCTCTGTCGTTTCTGGTTCTGTTTTTATTTATTTATTATTTTATTTATTTTCTACTTCTTTGTATAGTTTGTAATTTTTATTGGATGCTGAACATCGTGAATTTTTTGTTCCAGTTTAGAAAAGACTGATTGATTCCAGGTTATGTAACCTGGTAAACACTAATAACCCTTAGTTCTTAAAAATACCAAAAAGTTTGTCGGTTTAATTGCCATTTGTTCCCTACATATTTCATTTGGTTACTGGGTTAATTTGTCTCTGAATAACAACTATTCATAATGAAAATGATACTGTTTAGCTGTTTTATGGGTACATAACTGGGAAAACTTGAGATATGCCTTGATTTTCCAAGGTTGCTGTGAGTCAGTTAGCTTAGATGTTATAGATCTGGCTCAGGCCAGGTTATACTAAAACCTGTGAAATTCAACTTGGAATTATTTGTCCCTTTTAGTCCATATGCTAAAATCATTCTTGGGGCACCTCGCTGGTTCCGTTGGTTAAGCATCTTGACTCTTGGTTTCATCTCAGGTCATGATCTCAGCTTCATGAGAGTGAGCCCCACATTGGGCTCTGCACTCAGCGGGAGTCTGCTTCTCTCCCTCTCCCTTCTCTACCCTGCTCCTATACTCTCTCTCTAAAATAAATAAGCAAATTTTACATATTAATATTTTATGTTCACGTAAAAACATGAATTACCTGAACATAATTTCAAATTTTGATAACATCACAGGGTCTATTTACTGAGTCACTAGGTGGGCAGGAATAGTTAGTATGTTATGTTGTTTAAGCAAAATGAAGAGATTAAAGTTGGAAGATCTAGTTTTTGATCTGGGGTCAAAGCTCTGCCCTGATAATTGCTACTTGTACTTTGTTGGGCAAACTCTTGAGTTTTCTGTAGGTTTCTACACTATGGATATTTTGTTAGAATTATATATCTGTATAATGCAAATGATGATTTACAAAAACAAAACAAAACTCTTTTTTTCAACTTTAAAGATCAAGCTAATGAAAGAAAAATATCCTGTAATTATCCACAATAACTACAAGGAACAATATATACTTTCAAGTATATTATATAATTGTGATCTTTTCTCCTTTCAATAGGTATGAACAGTAAGTTTGCAAGTGCTTATGGGAAAATGAAGGTGAAATGAAAGATGAAAGAATCACATGAATGTAAAAGACCAGATAAAAGCATGAGTGATTTTCTCTGTACTTTATGTATTTAGCATATCATGCTTCATGGTATTATCAAAAACAATTTCTCAGAGATGAAAAGAAGTTTTCTCAGAAGACATCAGTAACTTACAAAAACAGATGAAGTCAAACCTTACAAAGTAAACATGAATCAATATGTCTGTGGGTGTTTATTGAGTTATTATGTCTTTCTGTCCCACAGCTTTAGCTGTTTACTCTATCTTCAAATTTGTCTTTCTCTTTGAACCCATATAATCAGAAATTATATGATAATAAATATGACCTAGGTGAAAGGAATAATGTAACCCTTCTTTGGATATTACAGTGTGACTACACATCATAGAAATATGTAAAACAGGGGTGCCAGAGTGGCTCAGTGGGTTAAAGCTTCTGCCTGCGGCCCAGGTCATGATCTCAGAGTCCTGGGATCAAGCCCCGCATCGGGCTCTCTGTTTGGCAGGGAGCCTGCTTCCCCCTCTCTCTCTGCCTGCCTCTCTGTTTTCTTGTGATCCCTCTCTCTCTGTCAAATAAATAAATAAAATCTTTAAAAAAAAAGAAATAAATAAAACATTACATGATATTAAGCACTGTGAAAGTGTAGAAGGAATTGAATTATACTTTTTCTCACCTTCAAAGTTTATATAATCTAAAGTATATAGAGTTTCAACATAGGTAAGTTAAGAAATAAGAAAATATCAGGTAACAATTGTTACAATCTTACATGTTTAACATGTTGAAATTCTAAACATTTTTTATATCATGGTCTGAATATAATTTTTTATATAGCTAATAATAGTAGCTAATAAATGCACAAATGTGAGCAAGGCACATAACCTTTTTGTGCTTCCCTTTCCTTATCTGAAAATTAGTGCCACAGTATCTGCACATGGCATAGACTGTTAATGCTTCCCAATATCCATCTCATCTTTGTATCCCTCACCTCTTTCCTCCCTTATACACAAAGTATTAGCAAGGAAGATGTCCATCCAGCAGGAGACTACTTTCTATCCTAACCTCCTAGCAGCTCTGTGTGGTCATGTCAGCTCTCTGGTCATGTGACTAAGTTCTGCCAATAAAATGTGCACAAGTTCTAGATCACACCTCAAGTGATAGTCTAATTTCTAGTATCTCCCTTTCCCCGATTCTTTGGTTTAGAATTCAGATATCGTGCTAACGAGCTAGCTTTGTGTATGAAAAGTGTGTGAAAACAAGAGTTTTGACCTGCACTGTCCAGTGCAGTGGTTTCTAGCCTCATGTGGCTGTTCAACACTTAAAATGTGGTTAGTGTGATGGAAGAAATGAATTTTTTATTTTATTTCACTTTAATGAATTTAAATTTAAAAATTGAAACTCTAGTTATCAAAGAACTTTTAACAAATAATTTATTTCTTTATGAAAGAGAGAGAAAGAGCACAAGCTGGAGGAGGAGCAGAGGGAGAGGAAGAAGCAGACTCCCCACCGAGCAGGGAGCCCAATGTGGGGCTCGATTCCAGGACCCCAACATCGTGACCTGAGCCAAAGGCAGCTGCTTAAATGACTGAGCCACTGAGGGGCCCCTGAAAGAACTTTTAAGTATGTTTGAAACACATAAATTAACCTATTTTAATCTATTTTTTTTCAACTGAAGCTTTTATGAAATCTAAATATGGACCAAGTATTTCCCAATTAACATGTAATTAAACAGGCACTTAACATCTAATTGAAATGCAATGCATATTTGAATTGTAATATTTTGGATATAGTAGGTTAAATTGAGTGAATTTTTAAAGTGAATTTCACCTGTTTCTACTTATTTTTTTAAATGTGAGTAATAAAAAATTAAAAATTACATATGTGCTTACATTATATCTCTCAGAGAGCACTGGTCTAGGGGATAAGAGAGCCACAAGACAGAAAGAACCCTGTCTTTGGATGACCTCATAGACAGAAAAACACAGCAGCCCTGGGCCATTTACCAGTTTAGACTTCTATGTAGGAGAGCAATAAATCTTTTAATTGGCTTATGTCACCATTTACTTATTTATTAAAACAGCCATATACTGTTTTAACTAATAAACTACTTCTTAGAGTTTGGGAAGGACTAAATGAGTTAATGCTCATTAATGTTTAGAACAGATTGTGCCTCAGACTAAAGGCTCAATGCCTATAAATTGTTATCATTATTATATCTCTCAGTTTCAATGAAATTTTCTACTCCCTTATAATTCTATATCATTTGTATTTGTATAATATAGTACCATCATCACTATCAATTTCATGCATTTGTTAAAGATTTTTATTTATTTATTTGAGAGAGAGTGAATGAGAGACAGAAAAGGAGCAGAGGGAGAGGCAGAGAGGGAGGGAGAAGCAGACTCTCTCCAAGCAGGGAGCCCAGTATGGGCCAGAACCCAGGACTCCAGAATCATGGCCTGGGCAGAAGTGAGACTCTTAACCAAACTAAGCCACCCCAGGCGCCCCTCAATTTGATGTATTTAAATTAGAATTCACTTTGGAAAATTTCTCAGAAGGCATATGGTCCTGTTCTATAATCTGTTAACCTCAAAGATGATAAACAGCTCTTGTCCAGAGTTTTACTAATATACTTATTATGTTCAATCACCATCCCTTCACCATTGTTTCTACAACCATAAGGAAACCATAGTCATGTCACTGCACATCTCAAACCCTTCTCTGGTTTTCTATTGCTCTAAGATAAACACCAAACGCATTCGTGTACCCTTCCCACCTCCCCAGAATTACTTTTTTTTTTTAATTCTAGTTAATTTTTATTTTTTATTTTATTATTATTAAATTTAGTTTTATTTTTTCAGTGTTCCAAGATTCATTGTTCATGCACCACACCTAGTGCTCCATGCAATACATGCCCACCTCAATACCCACCACCAGGCTTACCCAACCTCACATCCCCCCTCCAAAAATTACTTCTCCCTGTTGGTCTTTTGGGCTGTCCCCTACTCTGATTTTTCTCTTATTTCTTCAATTGACATCTCAAACTCTTGTGCATTTGTTTGATTCTTCCTTGAATACGTTCTCTTACCTCAACACGTAGTTAAATGATGCTTATCCTTCATGTTTTAGCTCACATGTTGTCCTCTTTAGAAAGGTCTTCCATGTTCATCTCCTGCTTAATGTTTGCAGAGCACCTTGATGGAAACTTCCTGTACCACTCTGTCCCATGTCTCTTCTAGAATCTATGATTATTATTTTTATTATAAATACAGCACTTTTCCCCTTATTAAGATATGACACTTTTCTGCCCTTTACTCACTTTTCTGCTAAGTTTTAATTTCCTTAAGGTCAATATTTAATGTACATTTTGTAATTCCCCTCCCATATCAAGACAGAACTTCTTTTGTTTATCTTTAATGGAAGCTCTCCACCCAACAGGGAGCTTGAACTCACAACCCTGAGTTCAAGAGTCTCATGCTCTACTGACTGAGCCAGCCAGGTGCCCCAAGACACAACTTCTAATAAATGCATTAAACTGCCAAATAAACTATACAAAAATTGACCAATATTTGGTGTGATAATTCAGAGAAAAATAAAGATCACTTCAGCTCAGTGATGGAGATAAGAAAATATTTATGGAGCTACTAAGATGTGAGTCCAACCTTCTAAGACAGAATTCAGGATAGGGTTAAGAGAGTGGATTCAAAACCTGTATGCCTGGGATTGAATCTCGGATCTGCCAGTTAGTGGCAATGTGATTCTTGGCAAATACCATGAATTCTCAGTGCGTTAGGTTCTTCATCTGTAACATGGAGAAAGTAAACGGCAGGGTTATCTTATAAGGTTTCAGGGAGAATTAAATGAGTTAGTACAAATTTAGCTTAGAAGAGTGGCACATAAGAAGTTCTTGATAAATATGTGTTAAATATGATCTTTCAATTAGAAGAAAGTTAGAAGGAAGGCATTTAAAACAGATGAAATTTCATAAAATATAATGAGGGGAAGTAAATGATCCTCATTCACAAAAAGTGAATGATCTTACTTTTGAGATGCAGAAAATTTCTGTAAATGAGTAGTTAGAGGGAACACAAGGAAAGGGTCAATAAAGGACTTTATCATGTAGTGGTTGGGAAGTCAGTGCACACTTTTGATCAGAGCAAGTGGCATTCTCAAAATTATTTTGTGTTTGTTTTTGTCTGTCAGGATTGCCAGAGAAAAGAGTGACATAAAGAATTAATGTTACCAAAAAACCAAACCAAAACCAAAACCCAAACCCAAACAAAAACAAAACGAAACAAAAAAGAATTAATGTTAGAAGATCTTAAGAGGCATCGTCTCTTGCTACCACAAAGCCATGAGTGGATATTAGTATCATGCCCACTTCCTTGGTGGTGGAACTGAGGTTAGGAGACATATGAGACAGAACAAGATAATAATACCAAAATCATAGAACTTCTATGAAGATTCAATATATGAAAAATATTTAGCACTGTATGCAATATACAAAGGATCCAGTGAAAGAAATCTATAGGTGTTAGTATGAGTATTACTATCAATTCATAAGGGGAGTAGTGTCCTCTTTTCCCCCCTTGTAGCCCTATATAATGTGTAATATAAGAAAGCTTTCACATGCTTTGTAGAGACAAATTGTGGGTTTTAATTTCAATTTATCCGTGTTTACAAATGTATAAAGTTAGGGTAAGAGGAAACAAGCAACAACATTATTTCCCCTTAGGGTGGGGAGGGTTCTGTGCTCTACAACTAAGAGTCTATTTGTCGACAGGGAGGACATGAAAGGGAAGCAATGAGTGATAGCTAGAGAGTAATTTATGGCTCAAAACCCATTTCCTCAGAATTGGCATTGTTCGCGTCTTGATCATAGATTGCTGGTGGTTTTAGTGTGAGAAAGGAAGGGACAGGTGAGGAGCTTTGGGGATGAACTTGGAATGTGAGGGATGACTCACTTCACAAGCAGTGGGCGACTGTGGGTGGGCTTATTGACAGAGATGGGGGCGAGTCTAGGAGTCCTGAGAAGGGTTCATCTTTGCAGAATGAAGATAATGGGACAGTCTTCTTTAATGGATGTCACGACACTGTTAGAGCAAAGAAGCTCTGCAGATGATTGAAAGAAAAGGAAAGACAGCTATGAACTCCTTGGAGTTTATTTTTTCTATTTTCCTACGTCTGTGCCACTTCTGCCATCTCCAGTCAGTTCCACTGGAAAGCAACGGAAGGGGGAAATGGTTTTCAAATCATCAAATATATATTTTTTTTGTTTGTTACAGGCTCTAAGTGCACTCCTTAATGAGGAAAAAGTTGCAGTAACTATCTCAAATTGTGTTGGAAGTTGTAATGGCTTTGGTAAACCACAGTGTTTTTTCCATTATTATTAGAATAAATTGAGAGTTACTTAATCATTTTATAAATTGCACCCAAATGCCTAGGATAGAGAATAATGTATTCCAGGTGATTTTCTTATGTGAATCATCAGTGTTTCCTGCTCTTTCTTTAACATGCTTAAACTCGTTTAATACAGAAACATAATGTTGACCAGCATGTTATTCAATAGTTTTAAATCCCAAGAGATAAGTGAACATTTAACTAATTCTGGAGAAAATGTGTACTTGGAAATGAGGCTCAGAAGTGATGACCATCATGTATTTTTGGATTATTTAAAATGTTAACGTTGTCAGGCATCTGGGTGGCTCAGTAGGTTAAGCAGCTGCCATCAGCTCAGGTCATGATCTCAGGATCCTGGGATCAAGTCCCTCACTGGGCTCCCTGCTCAGCAGGGTGCCTGCTTCTCCCTCTCCCTCTGCCTCTCTCCCCTGCTTGTGTACTCTTTCTTTCTCTCTCAAATAAATAAATAAAATCTTAAAAAAATAATAAAATGTTGGAGTTTTCCATCAAAAGGCAAAAAGTAATACCTGTGTTACAAGGGTGTGAATTGTATCGTTAACATACCTATGCATTTTTTCATTTCTACCTTAGAATGTTAAGTACCTAACGCTTCACTCTGCAGATAAAAGTTGTAATTGTCAGAAGGGAAGTTGAAGCCCATTCCTTTTTTGACATGAAATCATACTTTTATTTTTATTTTTATTTCATTTTATTTCATTTCATTTTTAAAGATTTTATTTACTTGATAGGAGAGAAATCACAAGTAGGCAGAGAGGCAGGCAGAGAGAGGGGGAAGCAGGCTCCCTGCTGAGCAGAGAGCCCAATGCCGGGCTCCATCCCAGGACGCTGAGATCATGACCTGAGCTGAAGGCAGAGGCTTTAACCCACTGAGCCACCCAGGTGCCCCAAAATCATACTTTTAAAAAGCTATAATGTTTAAACACAAATACACTGTAATCATCTTTTGTTTAATTCTCTAAACAAAAGCATTGTATCCGTGACCTTTTACAAATAATGAAATTGCTTCAGATTTCTGTGCCATCAATAAAAAGGGCTTTAAGAGTGTCTGTGTTATAAGTTAGAGCAGTCACACACCTTTCATGGTCAGGCTCTTTCCCATCACACGAAAGCACGCTCTGGCTCCAGAGAGTCTTTGAAAGCAGATATGATTTTTTCACAGAACATGGATATCAAGGAGTGTGGATATAGCCTGACAAGTAAGTTGAAATTTTGTGAGAAGTGGGAATTCAATGGCTATTTTTATTTACTGAAAGAGTGGGATTTTGAGTGTTACTTGTCAAAAAGTGCAGACTGTCAAAAAAATCTTACTTATTTTATATAGTTATTAATCATATATAACATAGTTTGACAAAAACATATTAGCAATCTTTGTCTTACATATTTAAAATGGTCATTTTGTTATTAAGTATAAATTTAATATAGTTTTAGGTTGTAGATTCAATGTAGTTGAACTGTAATGGAGGATAATTCTTAGGCGAATATATCAGATCTTTTGGTTTTTACATAATTTCTTTATAAACGTTTGTTATACTGTTCCATGTGTAGATTTTTTTAATTTTCACTTTTTCTTGTAATTGTTGTTTCCACTAATTATTTAAAAGGGAGTATGCTTCTAAAACTTTAGTTGCTTTAGAACTTCTGTTATTGATTGTTATTCATTGGGCATAGCAAGGAAACTTTAAAAAGCAATTTTCCTCTAGAAAAAAATTTTACAAAAA
>CM053616.1:9378565-9397468 GCA_028646535.1 Procyon lotor | reverse complement strand
TGCCAAATTTGATGCCAACTTTTTTGTCTGTCTCTGGAAATTACACAGAAGGTGTTTGATTAATTAGAAACCTAAAACTTTACCGTGTCATGAATAGGCAATGAGAATTCATAGGAGGAAATTTTAAAACGCATTGTTCTTATAAGTAGTATAATGATAGCCAAGTTTATAATTATCTAACACAGCAATTAAAGCTTCATCAACTTTTATAATCAGTTTAACACAGGAAAAAGTCACCAATGCTATTTAAAAAGAAAGAATTAACAGAAGAACGAACATCTTTTGTACCTGGAGGCAGCCTGGGGAGGCGGACGGTTGCTGTCCAGAAACCACGCCCATAAACTCAGTGGCATTGAAAGGTAAGACCAGCGCCATCAATTGTGAAAGCAAAATAACCTGTTTAGGCTTCTATTCTCTCTCATTAGACTGTGAGCGCTGACTGGAGCTGTCTTATCACCTAGGGCCAACTCCATGAGCTGGAATCCACACAAACTCATGGGTGTCCCCCTTCAGTGCTCTGCTATCCTGATCCGGGAAAAAGTAAATGATTTCTATTTTTAAGTAGTGTGGTGATGGATGTCTTGGTAAAGACTGGCTTTATTGTGAATGTTTAAAACCAAAATAATTATGGCCTCATTGATTAGCATAGTGCAGCATGATTTGCCCTCCTACACTGATTCTTCCCCCTTGCTCTTTAAGAAGCAGCCACTGGGCCACTGAGGTGCCACGAGACCAAATGACTTTAAGTGCAGATAGTAACTCCACGTGTGGGTGAGATCTGGGATCACATAGTGAGCGGCGATGAGGTCTATAGAAAACCTGACCGTTCATGCCCCACTTATTAAAAACACCACGAACAAACAAAATGTCTCCTGGGGGTCACATTTGGCCCACTGGCCCATTTGTTATTTCAGAGTGTAGGGCCAAAAATGTCACTCATTTTAAATGCAGATAAGTATGAGTAATTGCAATATATTTTTAGCATAGAAAGCACAAATTCATGGGTTGTATGAAATTATTATCTGCTTATACGTTTGTGTATTTTATCTCTGTCAATAGTAAATGCAATGCTACACAAAGAGATAAAAGCCCAGAATCTCCTCCGAGGAGGGATACAGTGATAAAAGGCAACTTAGGAATTCTTATCTCCATGTCATTGTCAGAAATGCAAATGCATTTTGTGTCGTATCATTTATAGCTTAGTTTTTCTTTCTTACTCACCAGCAATCCAAAGAGTTTGGATGTAAAAATAAAGTGTCTGTGTTCTTACGACAAACTGCATTAACTTTAAGGCGGTCCTCAGTCTTTTTATAAAAAATTATTTTATTTTTAAATAGTATTTAGATTCCAGTTAGTTTTTAACATACAGTGTGCAATATAGTGATTCAATAATTTGATACAACACCCCGTGCTCCTCACAAGTGCCCTCCTCCATCCCCATTACCTATTTTACCCATCCCTCCCACTACCTTCCCTCTGGTGACCATCAGTTTTTCTCTATAGTTAAGAGTGTGTTTCTTGGTTTGTGTTTCTTCTCTCTCTTAGCCATAAAAAAGAATGAAATCTTGCCATTTGCAACAATGTAGGTGAAGCTAGGTGGTATCTTGCTTAAGCAAAATAAGTCAGTCAGAGAAAGATAAATATCATATGATCTCACTCATATGTGGACTTTAAGACTCTCACTCTTGAGTACTCAGTGCCCACGTTGTCTCTTCTGAGAGTCTTTATTCTTTCGCAGCACTGCAGGCTGAAACTTTCAGCTCCGCTTCAGACTGTGAAGTTGGCCACATGGCAGCCATATTCCTTCAATATCCCATCAGTAAAAGGGCAGCTGCCTTGTGTTTGAAGCCTGCAGTTTAATAGGTAACTCCTTTCTGTCCGCTCCTGTGTGTCCCATACCTGGAAATTATAGTTTGACCACATTTGTTTTCTTTAAGAAGCTTCAGAGTTTGCCCCCTTTCCCTGTTGCTAACAAGTCTGTCCTCAACGTTCAGATTTCTGATATCTTTATGTTTAGGACTCAAAAATAAATGTTTTGCAGTCTCCCCTGATTTCTTCACCCATAGTGAGTATATTGAAGTAGTGCATTTTATTCTGTTATCATATACTGTGTGTTCCTCAAAGAAATTAAGCTTCTGTTTTCTTGTTTTATACTCCTTTTTTGTCTTTTCTTAAAGACAGACACAGTGTCAATGGAGGAAGAACAGAATCTACAAACTACTAAAGCTTTCACTATTATTAAGGTCATCTCTGGAAAATAAGTCTATTGTGGTGTAGCCTTAAATTAAGAGGAACATTTGATTCTTATCTATTAAACCATCTGACTGCCTAAGGTTGCACGTTAGACAATTTTCACTCATGTCTTAATGAGCAGTTTAAACAAAGTATCATATTAATGAATATATTTTCTGATGCTGAAAAGGCACCTACAGGCACTATAAGTATATGTATTTTGCTGTAACATACATAAAATACAATTAAAACTAATTTTAAATATCTTTTATTTAATTGTTTAAGGGAAAGGAAGTGCCATGTGTTTTTGAAATGTCGTGCTAATCATGTCAATTCTTTCATCCAGAAGGACTTTTTCATAATGAGAAATTGAAACCCATTCGGTGCCTTCTCATTGCTTTTAGGATGGGGATTGAAATCCCTGACATGGCCTACAAGGCCTGGGAGGCACAGCCCATAACCTTCTCGGCTCCCCCATTCATCTTGTGCTTCCTTTTGCTCTCTGACCTTGATATCCCTTGACCTGCCCTCACTTTCAAGAAGGAGTCATGCTGCTCGTCCCCTATGACCTTGGCAGGAGTTTTTCCTTCTGCCTATCAGGGTCTGGCTCCACTTTGTTTCCCACACCTTCCCCCAACATCTTTCTAGTTACCTCCTATTGAACTTGAAAATGACTTTTACCTGGAAGCCTTCCTAGACCTTCCGATGAAGTAAAATCCTTGATCCTTAGAGCAGAATATGCCAACACTGTGAAACTCCTTCATAGCACTTATCCTGGGTATAATTTCACATCCACATATGCCATATTTGGTTTCGTGTTCAATCCACCCAACATGTAGACACATAAGGCACTCTTTTCAAGGTATCATTTCTACTCCTTTTCCCCTAACTACTTCAATTCTTATCACCACATTGTGCTCCTTTGCCTAGATCCACAAGCCTATCCTAAACAAAGGAGTGTGAGATTTTTCCTTTGAAGTTAGGTTTCCACAAACTCCAAGAAACATCCTGGATTGATCACCGTTTGGTTATGTGGACCTTGAATATTGCTCAATATGTTAACGTATCCGTTTCCTCAGGCTACAAAAATAATTTAACAATAGTATCTTTGCTGTGAGCTTTCTGTGAGGCTCAAATGATATACTTTTTGTGAAGTGGCCAGTTGATAATAAACACATAAATATATTGTTATTTGCTTCTTGTACAAAAGTTGTGCTTGACGTCTATTTAAAGAGTAACCCGTCTGTGCACACAGATTTAGCCTTGGTCGAGCTCTCCCTGCACACACTTTTTGAGAAAAGCCTCTCTTTAACTGTTTACCTATTCTCTAGTGATTACTTCTTAACCATCCAAAGCAAACGTTTCTCTATTCTTTCAACATCTTTTATATGAGAAGGACAAAATTAAATAAACAGATTACTTTATTCTCCACCTCTCAGAGCACTTTGCTGACTAGCACCCGAACGGCTGATTCATGGGATAGTTTAATTCAAGTGAAGGAGGCCCTCAGTTCTCGTTAACTTCAATACACAGTAGCAAGTGATATCAAAAGAGCAGCAAAACTTCAAGGACTTTGAGGAAAGTTAAAGAAAAGTAGAGAAATTGTGTTAATCCAATTACACCATCTGTTGTTCCAGATAAACCCAAAGAACAACTAGATATACTAAAATTCTAGAAAGGTAACATATTTTTTATATAAAATAAACAAAATTCTCTTTAAAAGTGCATATACTGAGCAACATACAGAATTGTTGAATCACTAGATTGTACACCCAAAACTAGAATAACGCCGTATGTTAACTATACCGGAATTAAAATACAAAACTTCATAAAATTTTAAAAAATAAAATAAGTGAAGGTAACCCCCCAAAAAGTGCAGGTAAAGTAGAAATGCTAATTTAATTAAAATAAATAATGGTGGTTTCTTATTGAAATGTATATAACCTGAATGTAGATATATTATTCCTTCTTTAGGGTCTTCTGGAAGCATGCAACCAGATGCGAGCTGGGTATCTTTTCCAGCCAGATGAAGTCTACAATGTGGACTTTGACACTGGGGATAAAACTATTCAATGTGGCCGACATGTTGATATCTTTAAGCTATGGTTAATGTGGAAAGCAAAGGTAAGAATTTGTCATCTCTTTTACTAGGTCCTCTTCATTTGGATAAACAGTATAGACTATTCCATTTTTTTAGAGTTCTAGTTGAGTGTCTCTTCCAAAGCTTTAGTCTCCTTTTTTTCCTAAACATCTCTCAGGAAAACCACTGTATTTCTAATTAGAGATGACAGGCTTGGCTTCTCAGGTCTAAATTCCAACTGAGGTGGACAAAAATTTGGCATGTCCCATTGTTACTATATGCGCTACCAAACTGTAGGAATAAAAATCTGTTAAAAATATAAACTTGTCTGCAACTTTTTAAAAAACTGTTTTTTCCCTCCTACTCATTGGAATTGTTAATAGTCAGATAGATTTGAAGTCAATATAGAGTCTCAGATGTGAACGCTTACTTATTACATGGGTGTGCAGTCCACCTAATCAAGGTCAGCAGATGGTGTCTCCAAAGATCGTGACAATAGCAGGACATACTCTGTCCCCTTCACCTGCCCCCAATTTGTAAGTTTTAACTTAAATAATTGGCATGCTGTTTCTATCACTCCATTCCCAGTCCTCCGTGCAGGTGAAAGCTTTGACCTGAACTAACACCATCTATAATGTGTTACCAACGCTGCTGTTTAAGTTGAAGTCATTGTTGTTGTTGTTGTTGTTGGTAGAAATCTATCACCACAAAGACACCACTTTTCATAGACGTCACCCAGCAATAACCTGATGTATAGTCAACACTCTGATACAAGAATATCAGTTACTCAGGAAGACAAGCCGCCATTAGTTGGTCTTGGAGTTTCACTGATAATTTTCACTATTCGAAGACAGGCATTCTCTAAGTTCTTTTCCTCAAGGCTTTTAAATATCCAGTTTGGAAATTCTGTTAAACTTGCTTTAGAAAACATTCTAAGTTCAAATTTTTGCAAACACGAAGTTCAAAATTTTGTGTGGTTCTCTCAGACACTCGGTAGTCCAAATACCCCTCAGTCTGACTCTGTATAGATTTTATTTATGTAAATATTCTCATGGACCTACTGAATTCTGTAAGAGGTTGCTGGTTCTGCCAACGCTTAGCTACCAGTCCCAGCATATACCTTGACTTACCTTAAACGAGTATATACACCGAGATACTTGTCAACAGCTTTATCCTTGAACTAGCAAGTGCTCAATATGTATCAAAACATTTAAAAAGGAAATTATATATATAAGGGATTATGAAAAGGATCATATAATTCATCTATTCCTTTATACAATAAAGGACTGGCATTTAGCCTTGTTAACGCAATCCACAGTGAAAAACACATTTTATGTTGTGGCCCGATAATACACACACACACACAATTTAAACAAAAGTTTCAGGAAAATACCTTATAATATGCAAGTCTCTAAGATTTTTTATTCTACCCTTTCTCTTTGAAAGAAAAGCTGCTATGACCCACTTAAATGGTTCTATTACCCACTAATGGCCTATGACCTGCAGTTCAAAAGGTACAGATAAGCACGTTTGGCCTGGATTAAGCCAGACCATCTGAGAATTGTGTACTTGGACCATCTTATCTGGCCTTCAATGAAACAGAGGTGACCAATGAATATTTAGTTCCTGTATTTATGTACTTCATCCTTCCTATAAACATAAGGTTTCTGAATCAGAGGAAGATCAACTATTTACTTAGAGAATATCTCAGTGTCCATTTCCCACACTCCCGGTCCCCCTCAGGGCAACACGGCAAGGCCATGGCATGTCACCCTTCGTGTGCAAAGGAGATTTCTACCACAGGAGAGAGACCCTGCAATTAGGAAACTGGAATCTTGTACATGAGCTGGCACGCCCACTCTGAGAGAGAGGGAGGGAAGGAGAGAGAGCTCTTGTTAAGTCCTGAATGCTAAGGAATCTTCTTTTGGTGGAGAAAAGGAAGTCCCTATCCCATTCTACCCCAGAATGAAAAGTATTTGACTCCTGGAGAGATAAGAAAGATTTTATTACCCTTTCAATGGGCACAGATGATTACATAAAAACTCAGTATACACTGGAATGGAAATGCTTTTCCCATTAAAAAAACAAGTCTCACCCTGGAAATCAAGTTCAGGAAATATCCATGGCAGGTTCAAAAGAGAGTTGACTTGCAAGTTTGAAAAATTCTGTTTTGTCCTCCTTTGATCTAATTACACAGTAAATACTTCATTGATGGTAGAAAGAGGAGCCATTGTTAATGAAATTCATATTTCTTATAAATAAAATCAATTACATAAAATACTCTGATAGATTATAAAAATAAAGAGAAAATCATATAATAATATAAGAGGCTACAAACATTGATTATATATGCAACAGCAAATATAACACAAAAGCTTCCTTTTACACGGATTTTTCTACATGAGTTGCACCGGTTTTAGATTCATAAAATGAATCTGTTTTGGCCATGAGAATGCTACAGGGAGTTTCATTGTCCAAAAGCCCCATCTGCTTCTCTTAAATTCATAATTATGTTTGCCTCGGAGCTGTTTCCCAGAGCTTTCTCCCAACCAGTGCCTGAGCTTGTCAGGGATGCTAAGGCATTTCTCTTCTGACAGCTGACTTGGTGTGAGGCCTCCCCAGTGGCCTTTCTGAATTTTCCTCAGACTTCAGTAGTCTAGTGAGCTCACCCCACTTAGGTTCCCTTTCCCCTTCACTTAGAGTCTGACTTCTTCACAGTCTACCTAGCTCCTCCTACTGTTTTCCACCCAGCGACTGCCCCTAATAAAATCCTGGCACCTTTAATCTAATTGTGTTGTCTGCATTTGGAGAACATGGGCTAACAAGGGCCAATAAATACAAAATAAATACAAGTGCCATTGCCTTTAATATTCAACCTTTGTAGATTTTTTCCACAGAGCTTAAAGATGCATTTGCAATATGGACACCTACCTTGATATTTTTAAATGCCAGTTCAATATGCATGAATGCCACCAAAAGTTCTATATGGAAAATTCCTGGAGAGAAGTAAACTTTATGGTAATCACTTCAATGATCCTTGGCCTCATTATTCAGGATCAAAAGTAGGAGCATTCTTCATCAATAAATTTCTATTAACTCTTCTCCTTCCCTGCTTAACTGTTTATAGCTTCCCCAGAACCAGATTGCTCTCAAAGAAAAATTTCTGGCATAATATCAGATTATAATGTGGTTATCACAAGAAATGAGTCCACTGATATTGAATCATTCCTATTCTTAAGCATTTAAATACTAGCAATGCCTTTTCCAAATGAATGTTTGTGCAAAATCGTGAGAGTTGGTTCTAACTGCATATTCATATAATTAATTTTTTACATATATATGTGTATACATAAAATATGCATATTATAAATGTTACACAAACTATACATGTATATTACCTATGGAGAAAGACATTGAAGGCATTGAAAAGGATAAGGAGTGAAGGAAACAAAGTCTTTTGGAAATAAGTTCTGGTTTGAGTATCAAGTGTGGTCTCAATGGCTCTTGGCATCTCTGATTGCTCAGTTGTGTTCACCTGTACTTGTTTGGAGAGTCACGGAGCTCCCATGTATCACAGGGCCAGTGGAGTTCTGTGCTCATTGAACATTACAAATGCTATGTGTGAATAGGGTAGTTCATAGACATGGAAGTTGCCTGTATCTCCTTAGCTCACATGCATGATCCATTGTCTCATTAAGGACACTTTACTTACCCTACCTACAAATACAAGCCCAAGGCAAAATTTTAAAGAATTTCAGGAAAGCAATGGCAGAGAATTAAATTAAGCACAAAACCCTTCTAAGTATAGGGCCTGTGTGACCATGCAGTATACATGGGTATACAACACCCATGAAGCCAGCTCTGATTACAAAGGCTTATGTATTGAGAATCCACTAATGTACTACTTCATATGATTGTAAAGCCCAGAATAACTTGGAATGCACACCCTCAGCTTGGGCTATAGGTGTATGGACAGATGCAAAGAGATCAGTTAGGAAGCAATGGGGGAGAGACTGACTGGGCCGGCAGCAGACAGGTTCAGGTGTATTAGATTCTAATTACATTTTGAAGGTAAACCTAATGAAATTTACCAAAATATTAGATGTGGACTAGGAGAAAAAGCAGAAGATCAAGGATACGAGACTTTAAGGTTTTGGGCTTTAGCAACTAGAGGATCAAGTTAACACATTATTGACATTGGAAAGATTGAGGGAGAAAAGTTTGTGTAGAAAGATCGCGAGTTGAGTCTTGGGCATGTCATCTTGAGGCGTTTATTAGTCATTTCAGTGGAGATTTGAATAAGCAGTTGAATATATAAGTCTGAGATTCAGGGAGAAGGTCTCAGATGAAAACATAAGTGTGAAAGTCACCCCTTGTATAGTGCTTAGTACCGCGAGACAAGCAGAAATCACCAAGGGAAAGAAGTTGGGTGGATACACACTGGACAGTTCTTCTGTGCCTCAGTTGCCCACCTCATAGGGTTTTAAGAGTAAATATAACCAAGTGTATTAAGTACTGAACGACTTGCCTGTGAGGTAGCAGAAGCTCAATGGTCGTTAATTTTGAAATACATTCTGCTGGCAAGTATGCAAAGGGCTTTCTTTGTAGTATTTCCCTTACTCCTTGTAACATTATATGTAATTTTTGAAAATTTCCTCTACATACTAGACCGATGAAAATTACATGTCAAAATATTTAGCGAACATGTGTAGATCCAGACACTGAGGTATGGAAGGCTAAGTCATTGGCCTTAAGTTCCCAGACAGTAGGGATCAAAGTGGGATGAGGCTCTGGCAATAAAAATGAAGTGAAAATGGACAACACCTACTAGGAGTAAGATTATAGTCACATTACTAAATAAGTACATTTAAATAACTATCATCAATTTCAGGAACTTTTTCAATGTAATTTAAAGGAACTTACTTTTGAATGGATACTTTGATTTTGTTTTTATTATAGGGAACCCATGGCTTCGAGGCACAGATCAACAGATACATGGAACTTGCAAAATACTTTTATAAGGTTTTGAAGAAAAAAGATAACTTTAAGCTTGTGTTTGATGCAGAGGTAAGGATGTCTTTTTTTAATAATTTATTGGATTTATACTTTGTTTTCTAAATATTCTTACCTGATTCTTACCTGAGATAATTTTAAAAGTATACTTAGCAATTATCATAAATATTTTATCTTATCTAAATGCAAATCATTTAGGTTTTAAAAGCTGTTTCATTTAAGTTTTATGTCTTATAAGTCAAGAGTCCAAAAGACTTTTATTTGATGGTTATATTCAATATTTTCATTTTTAAGACAATTGAAACTATTTGGTTATAATTGCTTTTCTGATTTCTCTGGCACAGAATAAGAGTAATTTAATTGTTCCTGTTTTTTTTCTTGTATATGCAGCTGGGTTTCTGGACAGTAGATCATAGGAGAAGGTGGACTTAACTTCAAGTTATGATAATCTTTGGTAGATCATTATTAAGCCACTAAGCAGATATTAATGAAAAAATTGAGATTTTTCCAGCATTACGTACATTTTCCTCTCCAAGACCCACTCAACCATCCAATGGCATGAAGCCATGCTAATAAGAACAACTGTTAGGAAAAAAATGTGCTTAGTCTGTCTTCGAAATTGTCTTCCTCTGACTATATTATTATCTTAATTTTTGTGACTCTCTTGCAGTCTTAAGTGGAAACTAGAAGTAAATAAATCTGTTTTTTTTTTTTAATTTAATTTTTAAATTTTTTTAGATAGAGAGAGGAGGGGAAGGACCAGAGGGGGAAGGGAGAGAGAATCTTAAGCAGGCTCCAGAGGAACCCTACATGGGGCTGGATCTCACGACCCTGAGATCAACACCTGAGTTGAAATAAAGAATCATATGCTTAACCAACTGAACCACCCAGGTGCCCAAAATTCTGTTTTTTTGTTTTTTGTTTTTAATACTATACATCCTCTACTAGTTTATTTTCCTCTCTGAAATGAGCTTAAATTTAAGTAAAGTTCTCTTAAATTTTTTATCTATGTGAAAGACATCCAGGCACTAAAACCAGAAAACTTGAATTCATCTTGAAAGGCTAGCAGAGAGAGGTTATTTCTGTTGAAGATTTTGAAAATATAAACCCTCCTATCTGTACCCACAGCCACTGCTTTAGTGAAGTCTTCTCCATTCTCTCCTTACTATAAGAGCCCAAGATTCTAATATCTAATATTCTTCCCTCTCTGCTTGTTCTCTCCTCTAATCTGCTGTCCATATTTCAATCCAAATGACCTTTCTCAAATATGAAACTGGAATTAGCATTATTGTTTAAAATATTATGTGGAATAGTCATGGAGTGGATGGTTGAAGATCTCTGAGGGAACTGATAGCCCGGAGCACACCGAGGATGACCTGCATAGATAGGAAAATCATCAAGAATTGTGGTAGGAGAGGTTTTCGAGAAAGACAGCAAGGACCTGTGACAGACTGGGCACTCTATGAGGACAGTGACCATTTTTGTTGTCTCTGTGTCTAGAGTCTGACATGTATTAGGTTCTTAAAAACTATTTTTAAATATATTATCAATGAAATTCATTACAATACCTCTGAAATACTTAAGGAATTAGGTAGGGTTTTAAGAATACTTACACAGTTTTTATGTTTGATTTAGCCTGAGTTCACCAATGTCTGCTTCTGGTATTTTCCACCAAGACTTAAACATGTTCCAAAAGGTTTTGAAAGAGATCAGGAACTCCAAAAGGTAAAAGTGTGTGTGTGTGTGTGTGTGTGTGTGTGTGTGTGTGTGTGTGTTGTTTTTAATTTTAATATTGCCTTTTAAATAATGTGTCTGTCTGGTTAGTTTGATTGGCTAGTACATGATAGTCATGTGGTCCCAAGCCATTAATTTAATACTTATATAGAGATGCGCTGTCAACATGTCAGTCATTTTGCAGATTAATCCGGTCATAACTTACATAATTGAAAAATATTTACTGAGTGCTTAATATGCAATATGCTGAGTTTCCTACTCTTTACTTAATCCATTCATCAATTAATATATATCAGATGTTCCAATAGGAGTTAGAGGTATAAAGTGAATTAGACAGAATCCCATTCCTAGCTTGATTAAGAAAGCTTAGTAGGAGAGAAGACAAGAATATAGATAATCACAACTCCTAACAGCAATAGAAGAGGTAGTTGGAGAAGTTTTACAAAATTTGAAATACTTATCAAAAAGATCATCTGAGCAAGAATGTGAGATTCTATTAGAGAACAATGAACAATAATACTGAAAAAAAATTCCAAATGAATATCATAGCAAGGGAGATATTTCATCTTTACCTTAATGATATATGTTAAAATAAAGAGGATCACCACTATTATATGTAATTTATCACATGTATTTATTGTAAGTTCTTAACCATTCTAAGTATGCATCACAGATAGACATTTTACTTTGAGTCATGCCCACATCATGACCACTTATATTGGGTAATGTGAAGTGCCCTAGCATACACCAAATACAAACTATCTGACAGCGGTGTTTATGAGCTTCAACTTTTTCTATCTTTAAAATTGTACCAGGCTTATAAGTCCTAAGTGAAAATAAAGATTGTTTTGTTTTGCTTTTTGCTTCTCCTGATACCACCTGTTTAATTATTTTATGGTTTGAAGCAAGTTTTAAGTGAAACTCTTCACGGTTTTCTAAATCTGTAAGTGTGATCTTCCGTGAGGGTAATTACTACTGGCTGAGAGCTAGTGAGGCACGTATTTACACAGACTTGCAAGCTGGCCCCCGAGGTACACACCGCTCATTTACCAGAGTGCTGTCTCTCTTAGGGACATGTTGCTGGATGGAAGGCGAGGGGAAGACCGTGAAATAATTCCTTCAAATATTGCAGGCAATAACTAATTTCTATTATCTTATTATCATCTTGATTAAAATATTAAATAGGGAAGGGCACTACATGAAATGTCCGACTGTAAGGGTGATAAATATATATATATATTTGCTTCTACACAGCCATTACATAAGACTTATAGGGAAGTTAAGTCATGGATAGCATCTGCAGCATTTTAAAAGTGAACTGTGTGCAGAAGCTGAAGTTTTGAGAAGAGGAGCAGGTTGAAGAGTTCTAGAATGCCCTGCTCTGGCTTTCCCAAGCATCAGTGCCACTTTGCCCTCTAATAATAACCCAAGAATGTACTAAAGTGAATCATTCTTACGCATGTGTGTCATTGGAAGAGCCATACAGGACAATTACACAGACGGAATTTGTCTCTGTGAAATTTACAAAGAAACTGTGTTTTGCTGCAAAATAGTGACCTTGTAAGAAAATCTCAAGACGTAGTACAATCATTCAAATAATGAAAGCTACAATACCAAAATATGCTATTTTTCCATTTCTTGTTTCTCTCACATCTTTCTTGGGTACTCTCTTTGAATTGCCAAACAAATATAAGCAAGATGTCACACAACCTTCTTTAATGCATTCTAGCCCATTTATATTATTTTATGCATTTGGTCATTGTGAATCATGAAGTAATGAGAGCTACAGTATGAATAAAGAACAGGCTGGGTGTATTTTTTTTTTCCTATACTAAGCCTTTTCTTAAAAATTATCCCTGATAGTTTTAAACTGCCTGCTATTTACTCTGAACTAATTATAGTTATGTAGCCATCTAGAATATGGGAGAGCATGTACTTGTAAAATTACCTTTTAATAATATTTACATTTACACACAGATTGCTCCAAAGATTAAAGCACAGATGGTAGAGGCCGGCGCAGCCATGATAAACTACCAGCCATGTGGGGACAAAGTAAATTTTTTTCGAATGGTTTTTTCTAACCCTGCCACGAGACGAGCAGATGTTGACTATCTTATTGATGAAATCGAAAGACTTGGAAAGGATTTATGAAACTTCAAGATGAGCTTGCATACAAGTGTGAACAGCAACTTAAGAAAATCTGCTGCTAAAGATAACAAGAGGGGAATACTGTAAATGGTATCCTCTTTTAGAACTTATGATTCTCTTTCATCCTTGGCTATCTAAGATGATGAAAGGGAAGCCGGTTCACTGAAGATAAATAAGTTCAAGTTCATTCGTGAATTGGTTATTTTCATTAATTTGATCGAAAGTATTGAAAATCTGTCAAGTGTCAGCTACTTTTCTTGGTGTGTTCAGACTACACCAGTGAGTCAGAAAGACACAAATCCCTCCATTAAAGGATTTTTGTAAAGGAAGTTCCACTGTGGGCATTGAGTAACTTGGCATATATTTACATGTTGGAATTAACTGAATAAAGACTTCTTGACTTGAAATCATTTTCAATATCACTTGGTAGTATTCTGTCTCCATAAAAAATAAAATCATACACAGCATGTTTCTCTTTTTCCAATAGATCAGATGAATAAGTTATTCTGTATTTTGGAGCAGAGAGTCAGGAATGACAGGGGCTGACATGGCTCCCTTTTGATCCTTGCCTTTGTATTTAGAAGGGACTTTGGGTCTGCCATGTTTCTATGCAATAATTTAATTCATTTTTTTCTGCCACATCCTTTTTTAATGTCTCTAAAGATCAACTGCAGCAACATCTTCCACAATTCTCCAAAAGTGTATCAGCCATATTTTACACAATGGAATCAGCCGACTCCATATCCATGATACCGTTAGTGTTTTCCAACTCCACTTTGGAGATAATAATAGCTAATATTAATTGAGCACTTACTGTATATCAGATGGTATGCTAAGCATTCCAGCTTGCACAGTCTCATTCCGTTCTCTATTAATGCTGTGATTTAAGTGATTTATTATCTCCATTTCACAAATGAGAAGATGAAGATTTAAAGAGTTTAAATAATGTGTTTAACGTCATGCTGCTGGGAAGTAATGAAACTAAAATTTGAAGCTAGGTAGGTTTCTTCTCAAGTGTGCATGACGAAGAATCTGCCAAGTACCTTGCTGCAATTAACATTCATTACCTACCAGTTGAGCCGTTTGTCAAATCACTTGACTTAAGCAGATCTCTTTGCTCTTCTCTGAAATAGGAATAATAATGATGCCCAAGCTACAGGTTTTTGTTAGAATAAAATAGTCATGTTAAATATTTTTAAAATTGTGTCAGTTTTTCTTTTACAATGTATATATATGTCAGGACATCATGATGTACACTTTAAATATCTTACAGTTTTGTCAATTATATGACAATCAAGCTGGAAAATAAAAAGATATTTTCTCAATACAGAAAAAAATCAAATGATTCTATAACTTCAAAGGCAGCTGAAAACTTAAAACTTAATATCATATACTGGGAAAAATGGAAGGAAATATAAGGTTGAATCTAGAGAAAAATATAAAGAGGGAAAAAAATTAGCATAGTGTATATGTAACTTCTTCTTTATAGCCTGTTGACAATTTACTTTCCCCCAGTAGACAAAGAAGCTGGAAGAGACCTACAGCGTTGGCTGTGTATAGTCTCGGTGCATAATTAATGTTAGTATTGCATATTTCATTTTTTAGTATGTCAAATAGAACCAGAGACTTAAAAATATATACTAAGTAAAAATAAGGTTCCATAACATTAATTTTATCTTATTAATCATTCAGGGTTATAATCAAATACTGTCACGTTTCTTTATCACAGAGGACGTTGTACCCTTTTGTTTTCCAAGCTGTGTTGCATTCATTCAGGTTAAATGTGTGAGAACTTCTATATTTTAGAAAGAAAAACACATGAATTGGGATAGAGATTCTTTTCCAATTGTTTTTCTACCAAATAAATAAGACATTTCAGATCCAAAGTTTTCCTCAGAGGGAACATAAAATTGATTATGCTACAGACTTTGATAGGCTGTGTCTTTGTGAGATATAGGGAATGGCAGTTTAATTATCTAAGTGCAATGTATCTCTTGATAAGAATTACTGCTCTAGACAGGATGGTTTATTCCAAATGTGGTCGGGCTTGTCAGTCTTAGAAACATAAATCTGTTTCTTCTCTATGCATTATGCATAATAGTCTATCATTACACAAAGGTTATCAAAGAGAGATTAAACATTCCCTTTTCAAAAGTGTACCTCAAGTTTCTTTGTCCCTGTATTCATAATTGTTGGTACTGGTGTTATTTCTTAATAAGCACTTGGAAATAAGAGCATAGTAAATCATAATACTACTTCAATATAATGTGCATATCCTGTGGGTTATATAAACAAGTTGAATTAAGCAAATATTTCTGGTAGCATTTCTAGGAATCTACAATCTGAATTTTTCAGTAGTTTCCTACTGAACTACTAGTAGTTTATAACAATGAACCTAATAAGAATTGTTGTTATTTTGAGGTATGCAACATTTTTAATTATTTGGATACCTCTTTTACACAGTGCTGAAAATTTGTGACATTTAAATTAAAGGATAATAATCATTAACCCTATGTCACCCCTTACCTTGACCTTGGATTATTTTTTATTTACTGGTCAATCAAAATTATCTTAGCCACAGAACACTTAACCATTTTTCCCATGGCTATGTTCTCTAAAACAGGCATCTGGCATTAGCTTTGAATTACATGAAATTGCCTTCCATAACTTACAGAAATGCTGTAGACAGGCCCCTTTCTTGCCGCTAAGAGATTTAGTTTAACACGAAATTCTTGGAAGAGTATTACCAAGTTTATTTTTTTTGAGCTTTTTCCAAACACAATATAATATGTTTTTAACACAATGAATGTTATTCATTTAGCCAACAGAGATGACTACCAGCGAGACGGTATCTTCAGAATTTAGGGTACGGTGTAGTATACCAGAAAAAGAAGTTAATGTATTTCTTAAAATTACATTTTTGATTCAAAGTGCCACTATAGAATCATGCACAACATATAAGCATTTATTCTAATTCAAGGTTTCAAGGATGCATTAGAAGAGGTACAGGCCTTGAGCTCAGAACCCTAGTTTTAGAGGCTATTGCAATAATCCGAGGAAGGATAAGGGTCTAGCAGTGCCAACCAATAGGGAATTGAGAGCCATTTAGGAAGTATAATTACCAAAATGTATCGGGAAGAGAAAAGTTCAAAGAGCCTGCAGTTTAGTTTCTAGCTTGAGAGCTTAGATCTTAGTAGCACAAAAATCCAAAGGGGAGAGCCTTATTAGCACAATGTCATTGGTCTGTTTAGCTTGCACACAGTAAATAAACTGGAATTTATGAATTTAGAGGGTTTAGCTCTCTAGAAAATATCACATAAACTGCGTAACTCTCTGAGTATAAAATGGGGATGTTTCATGATTGAATAAGCTCCCTTCTGTGTAATTAATGTAGAATCATACATTACTTAGAGACTTTATATGGTAATGCAGGTCACAGAGCATCCCGAACCAGCATGAAAGAATCAGGGAAACCACTGGATAAGTCCATACCTCTTCCTACTTTGTGCTTCTTAATTACCTCTGTCCTTGAGAGTCTTAGAAAGGTTTCGTACAGACAAGATATCTGGTTTGTTTGATTCTGATTTGGCAGTTGGATCCCTTGTATTATCTCAATGATTATCTGACCCAGGAGACTGAGAAGGAATATTTGAGGATCCTGGTCTAGTTCACTGTTAAGTATTTCCTGCGCAGCCCTGAAGGTTTGGGCCTGGAACAGGGAAAAGCCACTGAGGCCCTAGAATCTCTCTTTTGCTGAATCACGTTACTTTGTTATCTTTGCATTCTTCAGTTTTCTGTCTGGCTTTTGTCTCAGCTCAGTCAGTCCTTTACCTCTTTTGATTGAAGGGTTAAGGTTTTGGGGTTCCCCCCCATCCCCATCAAATGTCTGACTTTGACCTTAGTCCTCTGTCTAGGTCACAGCTTTTAATGTTCATTCTGACCAACCAGTCCTTTTCTTCATGGGCTGTTTATCAGACCCTTAACCTCCCCCCCGCATCAAGGTTCGGGAATACCAACCCCCACCAGTGTCTGTGCCTCACTTGGCACCTTCCTTGTTCACTTTCATTGGAATGGGACCTGGTTCTTTTCATGAAAATTGTACCTCTCCTGCAAGGTTCAACTGAAGGTACCTCCTCCTGAGTCTTTTTCCTAGTCCAAACCCTCCAGTATGGAATATGAGTGCAAATTCAACAAATATTTTACATGAATATTGGAATTTATTCCACCAGTCTCATGTGAGATGTCTTATCTCTAGGTCCCCATTATAGTTTTCCTTTCACAAATATAGTAGTTGATGGGCATTAAATCTTTTTTATCTTCACTCCCACATGGAATGTCCTCTTACCTAGGAAAAAGTTTTGCAAAAAGCTTCCTTGATATAGCAATGATAGCAGGTATGCTGATGTTATTTAAACTCTATGTAGAAATAATAGATATCCCATTAAGCCATATCTATATACTCTCAAATTAATGAACCATTTATAAGGAACACAGAAATGCCTTCAATTCCACATTGCATTGGATATTTCAGTCTTATCATCTCTCAACTTCCACTCAGTATTCTGAAATTTCCTGTTGAAAATATTCCTTTTAATTAAATTAAAAATTAAATTAAAAATTAAATTAAAAATTTCCTTTTAATTTTCTTGAAAAAGTAATTTTAGTACATCTAGTTACAAACCTTACCATATTTTTAATTATAAAATAATTAAGTTAGCTTTTGTCAATAAATTCTAGCGGAACTGTAGGCTATGGTTCCTTGGAAGGCATGATTATTTTTGCTGTTTTTACTTTGATAAAAACAAATAATCTAACCGGGTTCTATAACTGCCTATGTTTAAATCACTGGTAAATTGTGTTATGAAAGTCCTATGGGACTACATCAAAATAAATAATTTTTGTACAACAAAGAGAACCATCAATGAAACAAAAAGACAACCTACTGAATGGAAGATATTTGCGAATGATATATCTGATAAGGAGGTACTGTTCACAACAGATAAAGAACTTATACAACTCAACACCAAAAAATCAAACAGTCCAATGAAAAAATGGGCAGAGGACCTGAATAGACATTTTCCCAAAGAAGATATACAGCTGGCCAGTTGATGAAAAAGATGCTCAACATCATTCATTGTCAGAGAAATGCAACTCAAAACCATAACGAAATATCACCTTACACCTGTCAGAATAGCTAAACTAAAAAAGATAAGCAACAAGTGTTGGCAAGGATGTAGAGGAAAAGGAACCCTTGTACACGGTTGGTGGGGATGTAAGTTGGTTAGTACAGCCACTATGGAAAACAGTATGGAGGTTACCTTAAAAAGGTAAAAATAGAAATATCATATGATCCAATAATTCCATTATTGGGTATTTACCCAAAGAAACTGAAAACATTAATTTCAAAAAGATACATGCATCCCTATATTTACTGCAGTATATTTATAATAGCCAAGATATGGAAGCAATATAAGAGTCCACAAATGGATGAATGAATAAGGAAGAGGTGGTGTATAATCATAGTGGAATAGTATGTAGCCATAAAAAAGATGAAATTGTGCCATTTGAGACAACATGGATGGACCTAGAGGGTATTATGCTAAATGAAATAAGTCAAATTGAGAAAGGCAAATACCATGTGATTTCACTAATATGTGGAATCTAAACAAAACAAAACTCTAAATAGATAAAAAGTA
>CM053616.1:9292426-9378465 GCA_028646535.1 Procyon lotor | reverse complement strand
ATATGGAATGACTAAGCTGTACATCTGACACTAATGTAACATTGTGATTCAACTCTATGCAAATAAAAAGCAACAAATGTGAACATTTGTTGAAAATGTGATAATAGGTGCTAATAATAATTCCTAATCTTTGATAGCCATTTTCCAGTTTAAAATCACATTGGCATTACTTATTTTATTTTAGCTGAGTGTGTTTTCTGCAGAAGACGTGGTCACAAACTCTGTGAAAATAAAGAGGATAGCAAAGAGGTTGAGAGTATGGATGCTGGAACCAGGCTTCCTGGAATCAAATCCTAGCTCCGTCCCTTACGAGCAAGGCAAATCAGGCTAGTTCCCTACTCTCTCTGTATTCACTTTCCCCATCCCTCTACTAAATGCTAGTAGTACTTCCTCACAGGTCGTATGAAAATTACATGAATTACTTTGCATATGTTACATACTTTAAACAGCCTGGAATGTACTGAGCCCTCAATTCACGTTAACATTAATACCAGAAACACGAGCGTTACGAGTTGTTTGTTTTTTCTTTTAGGTAAGCTTCAAACTCACTCTTCTGCTTCAAAACTCAGATTCTTTCTAGTTTACCGTGTTGCCTTTCCATGTGCAAAAACTTGTGTGAAAGGCATGATGTGGACCAGTCTGTCCTTGGGCCTGGAAGCCTCGGTAGGAATTTGGCAAATGGCGGCGTCAAGAAAGGTATGATCTGCAACTGTTGAAAGAAGAAAAAAGAAAGGTGGAAAGACATGAAGATTAGGAATCTGTTATGTTAGTGAAAGGTATTTCAGATAATTCAGCAGCATCCCCAAAATGGAAACACTTTTCAACTGTGCTCTGGTTCTGTGATTTTATTTCCTTGGTGCCAAGAACACCACCTTTCTGAAAAAATGACCAGACTTTATCAGAAAATGTAACCTTCATCTCGAAGGGAGAGGTATTTCCTTATCTGGGAAAGAAATTTTGCCAGAATTTCAGCCCTGAGTTATTCATGATTCATGGTGAGTTTGCCCATTACATTAGGACGTTCTGTGAGCTTAGTGTCCACCTGTCTGAGATAACAGCACGAATGAAGGCTGTTTTTGAGAATCCTGCTCCCAATGTTTACCAATATAAAGAGATATATGAGATATTTATGAGAGACTCGGGGATTATTATTTTTTCTTATTTACCAATTTAAAAATTTTTATTTCTTTTAAAAAATTTTCCATTTAAATTCTAGCTAACATAGAGTGCAATATTGGTTTCAGGAGTAGATTCATCACTTATATGTAAGTGACTCATCACTTACAAATAACACCCAGTGCTCATGACAGGAGATGCCTTCCTTAATACCCATCACCTATCCAGCCTATCCCCCTATATCCCCCCCATTAGCCTTCAGTTTATTCTGTATCATTGATAGTCTCTTATGGTTTGCTTCCCTTTCCCTCTTTTCTTTTTTCCCCTTCCCATATGTTCATCTGTTTTTTTCTTAAATATACCCCATCTTCTTTATCCATTTATCAGTCAATGGATATTTGGGCTCTTTCCATAGTTTGGCTGTTGTGGACATTGCTGCTATAAACATCAGCGTGCATGTACCCTTTCAAATATGTATTTTTGTGTCCTTTGGGTAAATATCTATTGTGTAATTGCTAGATCATAAGGTAGTTTTATTTTGAACTTTCTGAGGAATGAGGTTGTTGCACCTTTAATTATGCCAATTATTTCCTGGGGAATCTCCATACTGTTTTCCAGGGTGGCTGCACCAGTCTGCATTCCCACCAACAGTGCATGAGGGTTCTCCTTTCTCTACATCCTCGCCATCACCTGTTGTTTGTTGTGTTGTTGATTTTAGCCATTCTGACAGATATCTCATTATAATTTTGATTTGTATTGAGTTTTGTATATAGTTTCGATGATGGGTGATGTTGAGCATCTTTTCACGTGAGACCAGGGATTTTTGAGACAGCAAGAAACACACTAAGATCAAAACAATCAATGTTACATTTTTGGAGGTTGGTCTTGTATTCCCAGGCAGACCATATAATCTTGGCTACGGAGACCTCACATGGATTTGGAGCTTGTACTTGGAACTGACCCATGATTTCAAATTTTCTCTTGGCAACCCTGCCGTCCTGTCTGGGAGCATTTTGCCACTGCAGTCCCTTGGGAATATTTCACGCCAGGGTTAATCTTTCACAGATAGTAAACACAGTATTTCCAAGTCTCAGCACCCTTATTCCCATTCGTCAAATCATTTAAAAGTAAATAGAAACAGAAATGAAAGCCATATCCAAATTATCCTTGGCTTAGTCTAGAGCTAGAGGTATGACACGATTCATAGTTTATGTTAATTCCCTTTGCCGAGATCACATATCTCTGGAAATAATTGGCATAATTAAAGGTGCAACAACCTCATTCAACACGTTAACTTTAGCAAGTGCACTCTATTTCAGTGATTTATGGATAATTTTGAAAATCAACATTACTCAGCCTCTCTCAAATCCTATGGATTGATTTTTGTATAATTATAGCAAGTGCATTCAGTAGCTGTGTGATAAATTAAAATTTCCTTGGAACAGATGACTTATTATGATAATCCAACAGTTCCGGATTTTTGCCACAATAACTGTATTAGAAAGTTAAATGCCCCCAGGAAATAGGATGACAAAAATGTGAAAATTCCAACTATATAGAGTTGTTTTATAGCTTTGTCAAATTTGGGCTTTACTCCTTCCTTGATTTCCAAAGTGAAGAGCATTTCTGTGGTTTTGTTTTTCTCTTATGTGAGGAATATAATTTTGTGTCATTTTTCTTTTCATTTTATACTTATGTGGCTTCCTCTGTCTTGCATTGGCAAGTAAGGTTGCCCTCACCCTGACATGACTTCAGCTATTGATAACTCCATAATTCTGTACTCTTGTATCCATTCAGCACACACAGACCTCCTGGGACTTGGAAAATTTCTGCTGCTTTCCGCACACCACGTTAGGGAAGCTGGATTCTCTAGGAGAGTTGAAACATAACAAGATATGCCACAACTTTTGTGTTTTGGTCCTTTCCCTAAACCTGTTTGGGACTTTTCTGATCTCTACATTGCCATCCTACTTGTGCAAGACAAGAATGTAGATCAACTGTAACTCTCAGAGGTTGTTCTGGGAGTGCAAAATAGAGCAGGCCTGTTGGAAAAATGTGGACTATTTTTGTGTGAAATATAGACTCACCATAAGAACTAGCAAATTCCACTCCTAGGTATTTATCTTACAGGCACAAAAACTTACATTCTTATAAATCCTACATGCAAATGTTTATTTATAATAGCTTTATTTCTTTATTTCACCAAAAAAACCTAGAAACCACCCAAATTCCCTTCAACCAGTAGATAGATAAGCTGTGGCACATAGCCCATTTGTACCCTCTCAGCAAGAAAGAGGAACAAACTCTTGATTCTATTACTAACACAGGTGACTCTCAAATCCACTTTGCCAAGTGAAAGAAGATCTATATGAATTGTAAAAAAAAAAAAAAAGCAGGATTATGGATTATGGACGAGAGATCAGATGAGTGGTTCCCAGAAGCTGAAGGTTGGGGGAGAGGTTGTCTCTAAAGGGGCAGCATGAGGAAATTTGGGGGCAATGAAACTCTTCTGTGTCATGACGGTGGTGGTGGACACATTACTCCATGCCTTTGTCAAAACCCACAGAACTGTGTACCACAAAAAGTAGACTTTAAGAGCCTATATTTCACGACTCGAGCCACATGACAAATTTCTACTTTGGCAGAAGATCTGAGCATCTACTTTGACAGATGATCTGCAGTATGAAAATAACCGTGAGTCATAAGAACTTGGGAGAAATCGGAGCTGAACAGGATCCCAAATATTGGGCTTCAGAGTGATTCTGCTTGGCCAAAGGAAAACAGAGAAGTTTATATCAAGCTTCTCTCCTTAATTTCAAATGACTGATCCCTGAACCCTCAGTGGGTCTTTTACATTTGTTGCCATGACAACGAGCAATGGTAAAAGAGCCACTAATTATGGCTTTTCAGAAAATTACATGTTTGGTAGGATGACGCGACTCATAAAAAATGATGGCCTACTCTGTAGGCTCAGTCTGGTTCTCTTCTGGTGCAAGCTGTCTTCCTAACCATCCCATCAATTTTTATGATCGCAAAGCCTGGTGAGCCGTTTCCCCTGGATCCAACGCTCCTCACAGGTTATGGTGTCCTCAGACCACATAGACTCCCACAGTCTCCTCCGCTGAAGAAGCTACTCTTGTGCCCAGTGCACAGTGTTTCCTAGTTTGATAGTTTTCCTGAAGCTCATTCATCGGCAGCAGAAGAGAAAGTCAATTGCTCAACTGGCCTGTGGAGAGAGTCTGCTGAGTTATGACTTCTAGCTCTGGCTTTATAGATATGTCCCCACTGCCGGTGTTGGTGACTCATAGGAAATTTTTCCCCAATAATGTCTCATTTAATAACAGATACTTCTTCTGTCCAGTTAGACGATCAGCTCTACAAGGACAGGGACTATCTCTTGAATCCCATTTTGTAACCAGTGCTAATGACATAAATGGAAGAACACTATTAGTATATGGTTACCGACTGCTAACACTGAATACATTATATTGAAATGATATGCTTGGCAAACCGGCTCTCTCACTGGACAACAATGTCCTATTCTAGTCCTGGGAATACACTAATGCCCAGTATATCAATGAGTGTCATGCACTAAGATGGACATAGGAAATGGTTCAGGATTTTGGTAGTACTGGAGGATGGTGGAATTTGAAATTATTTCCTATATTTTTTTCTACAATATGTGTCATTTCTCATTCCCTGTTCACAGTAGAGAAATGATAGAGGAGTGTAGAATAATTTGATGCATAGAGCATATGTGACTTCAACTATGGATCTATAAACACTGCATAAAATCAGGAGTTAATGCTTTCATTAAGTAGAGATGGCCCGAGACAAGTCATGTCACGAATGTCCTGAATTCCAAGGCTTCGGGTGTGTATCACAGGGAGGCAGAATCAGAATCTGTAAATGTAATGACTTTATCTGATTATTTGCCACACATCATCTTGCCACAGTTGTGAAGGCATTCTCCCAATCCTTAAGCAGGTTTCTGCAGTGAACTATTGGAGAAGGATTACTTGGCTGGAATTCAGTGCTTTGGGTGTTTGAACCTCGTCTTGTTTTTATAGTTCTTTTACTCCAGGTCACGAACCCTGCATGTTGGTCCAATCCAGCGATTCTCCAGGGGAGCTTTTTAAAAAAAAAAAAAAAAAAAAATGCATGGATTTACCCCAGACAAATTAAATCAGAATTTCTAAAGTTAGGATCAGAATATTGGTGGGGGTGGTGGTGGGGGTTGTTTAAAGCATTCCTAGTAATTCTAAAATGCAGTTAAAGTTGAATCACTGGCTTATAAGCCAATAAAGTTAAACAGAAAAGTTTGACCTCACTAGGTTCTATCCCCAGAATAGCCACCAAGAAATTGGCTAGATGTTTAAGAGAATGAATTTACACATTTATCGTACCCAGTATCTTGCTCTACTACAACATTTGATGAAAGATCAAATATTTACTTTGAGCCTAAATAAAGTATCCAGTTGACCAAAAAAAGCTCATTTATCTAAGCATTTAGTATGTTAATACAATGATCTGTTTAGATCATGTTTGGATATAGATTCTAAGTAGAAAAATATGTGATTGGTCAAGGTCTTATGATACTGAGAGAAGCAGTTATTCATTCCGGAATGCAAGTAGCCGAATCTATTTCAATCATATCTCTCCTAAGTCAAAAAGAAGCATGTCTTTTGTAAAACTGTAGAATTAAAGCAAAACTTATTTTAAGGATACTTAAAGGTCTAATGTAAATGACTTCTAGGTCCAATGTCTCCATAAATATGTCAATAAGCAAGTAATTTAATTTCCATAAACTCAGATTTTGGATGTGCATTAAAGAATATGTAACATTTTAACATGGTTATTAAGAATTTTAATGCGTCCTTCTCTGAACTTTCTGCTCAGAAAGTGCTGATTCCTGAAGTTTTATATCTTCAATTCTTAGAGCTCTGTATCTTCCCAAATTCTCCATTATATTCATCGGGATAGGTAGCAAACAACCTTAAGACCTTAGTGGCTTATAATAGCAAAGCTTTATTTCTTGTTCACGCTAAATGTCCACTGTAGATTATCAGGGTGTCTGGTCTCCAGCGTCTTATTCTAGACCCTAGGCTGACAGAACAACTGTCCCCAATGTCATTGGTCACTATAGTAGCAGAAAAGAGATGAATCATGTATGGGTTCTTCAAGTTCCCTGGAAGAGTTGTACATCACTTCCGATCATATTTGTAGGCCAAAACAAGTTATGTAGCTGTGCCAAATCTCAAAAAGGACAGCTAAATACAAAACTAACATGTTTCTGGAAAGCAAAGACATGGAAGTTTTTGGTCAATAGCACTAATTACTACTGTAACTGACCTCATCACCCCATTGGACTCCATCTCATTTCTTTGAACAAGATACGCTCACCCTATCTCCAGGAAGTTAACTCAAACAACAACCACAACAAAATCCAGTTTCGTTCCAGGATCAAGATCAAAGTTCAGGACTGTTGGGGAAAGTGTGGTCATTTCTCCTTGAAGGAGTAGTAAGCCATAGTCTGTAACCAAGAACCAGACGTGGCATGTCTTAATTCAAAACCGATAAAGTTCAAAGATTTTGTCCTGAACAAACCCAATACACAATGATGGAATAGACAGGATTACCACTGGAATATTCCCTTTCAGAAAAAAGACAAGGGGACACTGAGCTGTTATTAGTACATAGCAATTCTAAAATTTCACATGAAAATGTCAGGAGGAACTTCTACCACGAGCGCAGGGAATATCCTTTGAGTAGGCCCCATTTGATTCATCAGTCTGACCCCCAACCCACTCTTCTCAAGAGTCCCCGGCTCTGCCATTTGGAGGCTTTTATTTTTCCATTCCCTGCCTTGCCACAGCTGAGCTTCAAATTGCAGAATCGGACCTCCTTGCAGATGAGTGGTTTTCTCAGCCCACCTCCTGTCTATAGATGCTGGAGGACCCAAGGCTAATTTAATTGCCCGGTAGTCATATTTTGTCTACAATCCAAGTTGGATCTTCCTTTGTTAGGAGTCTCTCCCAAAAACTTAGTAAGCTCCTTATATATTCGATTCCAACAGTTCACTAGGTGAATAGCTTCATCCGCAGATCTTCTCCAGACTTGTAGCTTAGAATTGATGTATTTCTCCACATACTCACCTCAGTATTCCCCTGTCCCCCACACGTGTCTCTGTCTCTTTTGGCTTGGTTGTGGATCCCTGAGAGCTGTTAAGTCTTCCACGGGACAGCTGTCCCTTTAGTCTCTTTCTCCTGAGCCATTTTGACCACTTGAAAGAACTGACCAGAAACTACTTTAATCTACTCTCTGATTTCAAACAAATACAGTTAGAGGAGCCTGTTAGAAAAACGTCCTTCTATTTTCAAAGCGTAAAGAATGAGTCTAAATTGGAGAAACCTGAAATGTGTGTTATCTGTCTCTATCAAAAGGTCAAAACTCTAACATCATACTTTGATAGAAGAAATATTTATGTGACAATTTTGACCTCCGAAACTACTCAACTTCTATGTTACTGACACGTTTAATATTTATTTTAAAAAATGAAATTTTCTTGTCAAATGTATCCTCCAGACATAAATAAGTAAAACAAATCTCTAGCCAAGTGTTCACTATAAACACAGAAGAACAAGTTAACACTGGGCATGAAAGAGAACCTCAAATATAGATTCTACAGAAAAAAAATCATAATAAAACTCAAAAGAAAAAAACCTATGCTAGTAATTTTCAAAGACATATTGCCATAATTTTCTCAAGAAGAAAAAGAATAATAGAAGAAGTGAAAATATTAAGGACTTGATTTAATAACTGTGCTGCACTCTTAACAGAGATATATCAGGCCCTGGTGGTTTTATGGATGGATTTTACACACTTTCAAGGAACTGAGAATTCTGACTTGATACAGACTACTTTACCATACAATGAGAAATGAGGGTGATCCTCAATCTATTCTACACATATATTCTAATTATTTTAATAAAACCAGAAGGAAGCAGTATAATAAAATCACATTTTACACCAAACTTCTTTGTGAACACTGACATGAATATCCCAAACAAAATGCCATTAAATCACACTTAGTCGCGTTATACATCTGAGAGAAGAGTCCGTATCCTAAAATAAAATGCCCCGTTAATCTTTAAGTTCAAAGCCATTTTGATCAACTTCTTGACAGGTGTTTTTTGAGTACTTTTCAAAACATCCCAGCCTGATTTCACATTTCTTACAGAAATAAAGAGCCAAGAAGACTCGAAGCCAGTTTGAAATACAAGGAAGAACTTGCCCTACAAAACTTTGTGCAAAACTGGAAGAATTCAGACACTGGGGGACTGGCACAGGTGTAGATCAATATATCCCTAGGTGACTAGAACTGAAAGTGAGAGTTCATACGTAATGTAATAAAAAAAGGAAAAAATGTGCGCAAGCGGGATGCGCACCAATTTCACGATTAATAATTTCCTTCTTGAGAGGGAGGCCGAGTAGTGAGGTGGGAAAGGGTGCAAACGGTATGTGCTACGGTAAGTGCTGTGAAATGTGTAAGCTGGACGATTCACAGACATGTACCCTGGGGCAAATAATACATTATATGTTAATAAAAATAAATAAATAAATAACAAATTTTTAAAAAGATAACGGACAGTTACATTTCTTGACGATTTCTTAAGCAAATATGAACAAAATATTAAGTTTATCTCCACGATGGGTGAATGGATATTTGCTAAATCATCTATATGACTGAAATATTTCATAAACTAAAAATTCACTTTGGTGTAGTTGACAACGTTAAGCTGACACAAAACCCGACTCATGAAGCTCCTTAGCCTATAATTGTCTCTGTAAGCGAACCGTCTAATTATCAGGCTTTTTCCTTTATAAAGCATCCGGGATAGATAAGCGGTCCCGGGCGGGTCACAAAGTCCATGCCCTTCCCTTGCCCAGTGGTAATGGCCCTGGCTGCTCCAATCCAGGTAATTCCCAGGAATTTCAATGTGCTTTACATTTTGGCTGCAGTATCGGTCAGCCAGCCTTGGTCTCCTAGGTGATTGCAGCCCCTCCTGTAGGGAGACCTCCTGCGTCTCCCAGGAGGAGGCAATCCTGACGTATCAGCTGTTGTAATGTACTAACTGCTTCTTCACATCTATCGTTTCCAGTCCGACCTCACTTACTTATGGTAAATGCCCATAAATTCAAATCCCTGTGGGAAAGCAGTCCATGTACCCTGGCTTCCATCCATCCGAAGGCACGCTGAACCTGGGCAGCCTCCAGTTTTGAACTGAAAAGGCCTGGGTGAGGTTTCTCAGGCCACACGGGTCCCTGCGGATCTCTCCCACCTCCTAGACCCGGGGTTCCTTATCTGAGACGGAAGACGCCGCCCCAGACGCGCCTCACCTCCAGAGTGTTTGCTTGACTTACAGACCCGACGGCTAGGAGGGGATTTGGTCTGAAACAAAACTATACCATCAGAATAGTGATCGCCTGCTTACTCTCCAGGCAGTTCTAAAAGCTGTCACTTAGCACGACCTGGAAAAACCGGGCGCCAAGTAGATGCAGACATTATCTCTACGGAAAGGAAAAGGACCACATGACCATTCTCTTAATAGAGCCTTCCCACTAATGCATTCGGGAAAAGGCCGTGGGACTTCGGAATAATCTTTCCAATTACATTTTCCGGTTTGTACTGCGACCCACACCCTAACATCCTCTGCACCGTGCAACGTCCACACCCGCGCCCGCACTCAGCTTCTCTGTCCCACAAAGAACATCTCTGCCTTGAGCGCCCATACCCCACTAAGGCAGGAGTCCTGCGCAAGCTTGGCTCCGGGTGTTCCTGAGGCCTGCCTCCCCCCGGGGGCTGGGGCTCGGTGCGCAGATTCTGCCCTCTCACGGAGAGGAGAGGCTAAACTCGGCCCTCATCCAAATGTTGCCTTCCAACTTCAGTCCTCATCAGTGGCTTTGACTTCCTCCAGGCCTTGGAGGAGTAAGGAGGTAGGATTAGGTCATCCTCTAAAGAGTTCTGTTTGGGCAGGCACGGAAGTTATCGGAATTGCGTTTGTTTGGTCTTGTCAAACTTAATTTTACTCTTTATCACGGCAACTGTATGTCCGTTTTTAACTCCTTCTGGCCTTTTCATGCCCGTTGGCCTCAGCAAGACCCTTCCCTCTGCCTGGAGCTGCCGTCCGGTCAGTCGCAGGGCGGCCGCCCTCTGCCACGCCTCGGGGTGTCTTCCCAGCTCACGCAGAGCAGGCCAGAGCACAGCTGAATCCACACGCAGCCTTCCAGACCTTTCTGCGGGGCAGCCTCTTCCCTGATACCCTGCCCGATGACTCCCAGCAGCTCCAGAACTTCAGCCGTCCCGCTGAGGTCACCGTGACCCTGTGGCCTCCGCCTGATGCCACGGCGGCAGTCACGTGCTCTGCACGAGAAGGGTGACTGCGGTGGTTCCCGGTTCTCTCCTCCGGGGGATCGCGTCTGGCTCTGCTTTTCTCGGTTTGGGGCCTGGAAATTGTTCCCCATCTTATCGTTAAATATGACCTTAGGGCCAGCTCGGTACCAGTTACGCAGTCAGACCTGACAATAGACGCCCGTTTTTTTTCTAGGATGACCTTAAAAAATAGCCCAAATCGGTATATTTTCATGGAAGCGCCAGCAGACGCCAGCAAAAGGCAAGGCAGTGATACATGAATTTTGTATTGGGGGGGGGTCCAATATTTAAGCACCAAAGTCAGGGTTGAGTCAAATACGTCCATTGTCTACATGTAATGACTCCACCTGTAGTTCCCTTTGGTCGGGCAGGGGTGGGGGTGGATAGGCTGTGCTCCCGTGGGTGGAGCACCCCAGCCACTTCCGATTTGGCACTGTGCCCACTTGTGATAGAAATTTGCACGAGTAAATTTTAAAAATTTTACTGTGCCTGGGTTTATCTTTTAACACATGCTGATAACCAGTTTCATCAAAGCCCTCCCAATCAGCATCTGGAGATTTCTGGCTACTGTGGTCTCTGCCTTTGTTAGTATCACTGGTTTGTTTGAACAGCCCATACATTATTTTATGCTTGGTTAGTCTTCATTCACTCATTCATTTTCATTGATCAGTTTGGGGAGCAAATTTGATTTTGTTTCTTGGATTTTTAGATGATCGGACCCTCAAAGCTTTCACCATTCTTCCATCCGAAACACATTTTCTTCTCTGGTGTTCGCCAGCATCAACATCAACACTTCCATTCATTATATGCACACATATAGGGCAAAGCTTGCTTTATTTATTTAAAGATTTTTATTCATTTATTTGAGAGAGAGCAAGCATGGCAGGGGGAGGGGGGGTGGGAGGCAATCCCGCGACCAGAGATCATGACCTGAGCCAAAGGCAGACACTTAACCACCGGAGCAACCCAGGTGCCCCTAGGGCAAAGCTTTAAATGAGGTACAATCTGCTTTCCAAATTTCTCACTGAGAAAAATGGCAACCTCTGACTCCTTACAGGTAATTTTTTTTTTTTTTTGCAAACTTTTGTGTATGTTAAATAGGTTTCCATCTAATATCTGCAAATTTTCAAATTTCTCAGTGTTGATTTCTCCCACGAAGAAAGCAAACCGAACTGTTTTCAGAGTATTTTTCTGCCTATCAGTTAATTAAAAGGTTATCGTTGATAAGAGTCCTCGCAATGACCATGACATTTAGAGAAACTTTGTGAAATTCATTGGTGGTATGGAGGTGGATACCCACTCAACAAAGGATCCAGTTTAATTCATACTAAACATGTTCGTTCTATGTCATGTTGCCTAAATTTCTCTGATGTCTCTAGTAGAGCACAGGATAATCACCTTAAGCAAGAGCATTTGACATCTCAGCCTCATTTGACCTGCTGGGGGGAGTTGACCTCCCCACGACAAAGGACTATGACTATTTATTTATTTATTTATTTATTTTTAAAGGTTTTATTTATTTATTTGAGAGAGAGAAAGAGAACACAAGCAGGCGAAGTGGCAGAGGGAGAGGTAGAAACAGAAAGTCGGACATGGGCTCCATCCCAGGACCCTGGTATTATGATCTGAGCCTAAGGCAGATGTTTAACCGACGACTGAGCTACCCAGGCACCCCATGACTTATTTTTTATTCTTTTCTTTTGGTTTTCCTACATAAATGGTGTAAGCTTCTTAAGCATTTCATTTAAAGTATCCAAGAACAAACTGTTAAAATGTCACAAGATCTATTTCTTGATATGGAGGATGGACAGAAGAATGTGTTCCATTTGTGGTAATTCCTCGAACTACATACTTACATTCTGTCCACTTTTTGTATGACTGTTTACCTCTATTTTAAAAAGGTAAAGAAAAACACCACCACTTTAAGCTACTATGTGGTAGTTTATATCAGACTTATATTCCTGTGCACCTATTAAAAACAATTAAAAACCGTAGGTAAAATACAACAAAACATCTCTTTGGAGGCATTACAGAGCCGCCACGGCATCAGGAATTTCCCTGATGTGAGAGTTAAATTAGGATTCTGCTTCTGTCCTAGCGGCATTCGATGATTCTTGGAATAGGTGGGGCAGTTAAAAAGTCATCAGAGTTTTAAGCAATCACACTGAGCTAACACGAAAAAGCTGGAGTTCAGGATTGTCATGGGTTATGTCCCTCTGAGAGGAGTCAAGCTTCCAGAGAAAAAGGAAGCAAAAAAAAAGTGCTGCAGACACTTGGAAGTTTTCCCCGGAGCAGTTGCTTTTCAGACAACAGGTTAAAAAATCAAGCAGACAGTGGGCAAACGGCAGGATACATACTTGTATTCCTCGCTCTGTCTACTGAGGTCTAGAAAAATGATAACCCAGTAGCACTGGACACACCTAGTACCCAGATCTTGGTATCTAAATATCATTCTCCAATAAAAGGAAGCAGGGATTCTGAAGAAAGGGCACAGGAACACAGTAACTCACTTGAAGGACCTCCCAGTGGCCAAAGCTGAGGGAATCTGAACAACAAAACAATGGTAGTATAAATTATAGCCTATAGAATAAAATCGATCTGCATGAACCTCTTCTGATACAAATGGATAACTGAATGGAAATTAAAGGGGGAAAGAAAAGACTTTCCTTACATTAGAACAAAATGGAGAAAAGAGATCGTCATGAGTACACAAACACCGCACTAATCGTTCTTGCAGATGTCAAGGGGGCTGAAATGATTGGACAAAAGTATGATGAAAAAACAGAGTATTTCCATAGTCTTGAAGTATTTTCTCCATGTACATAGTAACTACAGAGACAAACTTGCGAAGTAACCTGGCAGATACCACCTTAATCATGGGACCAGAGAGAACCTCAGCCAGTCATCAGATGAACTGATATTATCGATGCTCTGAAAAGGCACGTCACACATTCTTCACACGTGCCCAGGGAATGAAAGATGATAAAGCCCTGAACGTCTGCCTGATATTGAAGGAAACCAAGGAATCATGACACCCAAATGCAGTGAGGGATTCTGGACATTACCGAAAGAGGGGAAAAATTCTATTAAGATCTGTAGACTAGTTAATACTTTTAATGTTAATTTCATGGTTTTTATAATTATACTGTCTGTGTAAGATATTAACACTGGGGGAGCTTGGGGAAATAGGAGAACTCTGTCCCATTTTTGCAAGCTTTCTGTAAGTGCAAAACTATTTCTAAATAAAAATTTTAAAAAAATGTCACAAGATATATCGTCAAGTAATTTATGCATGAGATTTTTGATGCTTACATTTAGAAACATTTTTTTTTAATTTTATTTATTTATTTGACAGAGAGAGAGAGAGAGAGATCACAAGTAGGCAGAGAGACAGAGGGGGAAGCAGGCTCCCTGCTGAGCAGAGAGCCCAATGCCGGCCTCGATCCCACGACCCTGAGATCATGACCTGAGCCGAAGGAAGAGGCTTTAACCCACTGAACCACCCAAGCGCCCCATTTAGAAACATCTTACGCTCTAGTGTTCTAAACCAATGGTCAGTCAACCTTTTTTGTTAATGGCTCCCTGGAAAATATCTCAGGCTTTGAAGATCATGTGGTCTCTGTCACAAATACTCCACTTTGTTGGAATGTGGTGTTGTAATGTAGGAGTGCCTACGTAGCTCAGCCGGTTAAGTGTCTGGTTTCAGCTTGGGTCATGATCCCAGGGTGCTGGAATCGAGCCCCGTGTTGGGTTCTCCACTCTGTGGGGAGCCTTTTTCTCCCTATCCCTTTGCCTGCTTCTCCCTCTGCTTATGTGCTTTCTCTGTCAAATAAATACATAAAGTCTTAAAAAAAAAAAAAGAAAATAGTCATAGACAATATGTAAACAGATGGGCATAGCTGTGTTCCAGTAAATCTTTATTTACAAAAACTGGTATTAATCTGGATTTGGTCCAGGGGTCATTGTTAGCCAACCTCTTTTCTTGACTAAGATCAGGACATGTCATTTGATTAACAGTTTATCAGAGTTATCTCAATGTGGTATGAACATTTCTTCTAAACCCAAGGACACTCATTAATAATAGAGTGCTATAATTACTGATTTTAAATATAAAATGAGAAATTTGATATGTACTTTAATGTACTTAAATAATGAATTCTCTATTCTTTCCCATTGGTTTCCTACTTTATATTATGCTATTTTATACCCTATTTACCTTTTTTAAATTACAGTGCTTAATACTGTAATCCCTTATGTTCTTTCATAGTAAATTAAATTATAGCATGAGACATAAATTGGATTATGCTTGTTTATCCTTGGAAAAGTATAAAGTATGACACATTTTATTATATTTTAATATTATAATAACAAAAACATTAATTTAGTTTATGTTGCTTTTCCTTCCAAGAAAATGAAAATAAAAAGTGTATCAATTATTTACAGAAGAGGATTTATTTAGAGTGCCTAAGGGTACTATAATAAGGATATTTAATTTATATTTTAACAGTTTTGAAGAATGATCTAAAGATCTGAGAAGACCCATGTTTGAAATATACAAGCATAAATATTTTTAAAGCCATTCAGGCAGTACTATACAGCATATAATTTATATATGTCCAGAAACAGATCCTGAGAATGTATTGAGTTTATATGGGAGGTGAAGGGAGCCACCTGTAGGGATGTGAGCCAATAATTGGCCTCACCAACCAGCCACCACTGAGTGAATGGATTTTAATCCCACTGGGATGCTACCAGAGTGAGCAATTATTGGTTGGGGTTTGCGTTGAGGCATGGTAATTCCCCAGCACTCTGGCTTGCTGTAGGTACAAGTCAGGTTCCAACAGAAGGATAAAGCCCATAGGCAAAGAGATGCAAGTGCTGGCAATAAGGAGTCAGGCCAAGGGCTTGCTGATGCAAGCATATGAAGGGGGCTTAGTTGGATACTGACAACATCTACTGTAGTATATTTAACTGATGAGCTTATATTAGCTTTAGATGCTTAGGAAATTTTCAATGTTATGTTTCCTACTCTTTTGCTCTTTGGGTCAGGTAGAGAGCAGTTTGTTAAATAGAACATTTGTATTTCTTCTCCCTCTTCCTCTTCCTCCCACTCCTCTGCTTCCTCCTCCTTCTTCTTCTTTTTAGTTCATGTAATTAATTATTGAAAAAGTTGATCCCATAGCAGCAAAGAGACACATGTTCCAGTGGACATGATGTTGCTTCACCACTCACAGCTCATCTCCAAAGCTTCATTATGTCTTTCCTTAGTTGGCAAAGTACTTCTTTGCTGGGAAGGATGGCCTAAGTTAAGTATGAGGCAATACATTAAGGGTAGTAACATACTGAGGAGTTCTTCAGAGCTGTCCTGCAGGGAACACTGCTTGTAGGGATCTGAGAGCTGGCAGAGGTGATCCCCAGCAGCACAGTCTCCAGGCTGGGGTCTGCCTGAACCTACACGCCCTGCTCCCTGGAGCCCGTCAGTGTTTGTTGTTGTTAGTGATTTGGTAGAACACAGTTTGTTTTGGATGCTGTTGGTGTCCGAGTCCAGTTTATTTCTTCACTATATTTAACCTATGAGTATACCAGGGGAAAACACAGTAAAGGCTAACTTAGTTTGAACCATTAACCTGAATGGATAGTAAAAAAGAGAATTCCTTCTTTGTTTTAGAAAACAACTTAATAGGGCACTTGGATGGCTCAGTCTGTTAAGAATCTGACACTTGGTTTCAGCTCAGATCATGATCTGAGATTGAGTCATGAGATCGAGCCCCACATCAGATTCCATGCTTGGTGCGGAGTCTGGCTTAGGATTCTCTCTTTCTCCCCCTCTGTCCTTCCCACTGTGTGTTCTCTCTTTCTCTCTCTCTCAAATACACCTTTTTTTAGTAGCCCTGTTTGACTACTGAAGGTAGGGCCCCATGATATTTAACTTAGATAAGAGAGGTTTAGATAAAGAATAAGTTTTCCCCTGAACTAAAGCAAAAGAGGATTTGAAGTTGTGTTCATACCTCTAGAAGAAGAGAGAGAAGAGAGGGACAGAAGAGCAAAGAAAGAAGAGAGAAGGATCCAAGGGGATGGGGGGACCAGTAACTTAACAGCAACCTAGAGCCTCATGAAGTACATATCCACCCAAAAGTTCCTTATGGTGGAGACTAATCATAGTCTAGAAGTTCCTTATGTGGAGACTAACCAAAATATCACTACTAGATCTCAGGATCTTTTCCCAGCCTTTTCTAATTTGCTGTTATGTGGAGACTAGAATATTTTACATGCGATTTAAAATTTTTCTAATTTGTGATGCAATTATTCACTCTGACTCAACATACTTTGAGTAAAGATCTGGTAGAAACAAAAGCTTTGGCTGGTGGAGTCTGGGACATGAAGAGAAAATAATCACAGTACTTTACAAAAGAGCAGCAGGGCAGCAATATCTAGTAGCCAATGTTTATGTCATGCATCCTCTCAGGAGTTGACAGGAGACCAATAAACTTCCCTTCAGTAAGAGATTCTGCCAAAGGCACATCCTACTTTGTGGGGTTTGCAGATTCCCAGGAAAATACGACTTCATAACAGAATGTCAAATATTCTATAAAACAACTGGTTTAGAGTCTTTTAAAACATCAATGCTGTTAAAATAAGAAAGGAGATCAGAAGGAATGGAGGAGGTTTCTTTACTACTCCTGTTCAGGAGACACCAGAAGCATTGCTTTGAGGCAATTATGCTGGCAAAGCATTTTGTATGGTCTGTAAGATGGAGCAACAGTGACAGCAGGTGAGTGAGATGTTGAGAACAATCCCCTGAGCAAATTTCCAAGCACTATGATGTGTACATTTTCAAGATAGGATACCTGTTTGGCATGAGCAAGAAAAAAGACTCCTGTCATTTCCCTGAAAAAAATAAGAGTAGTCAGTTCTCAGTGACTGGCATTAAGTGAGGGCCAAGTAGAATTTCCCAGCTAAGGCATCAAGATAAAATTCTATTAGATTAGGAGGATTCAGGAAAATGCAGGAAAATACCATGTTTCAATGGCATGAAAGACTAAGTAAATAAATAAGTGTGCTGTAAATGGCTCTGTCCTAGATTTAGAAACATAATAACTAAATGCATTGTACAGATCTAATTGGATTACTAAAGAAATAAAAGAAACCAACTAAAAAAGACATTTTGGGGTAATTAGGGCATTTTAAATATGGCCTTCTAATTACATGATATCACTAAACTAATATCAATTTTATTAGGTGCGGTAAGAGAATTGTAGTTATCTAAGAAAATGTTTTATCATTAAGAGATATACATGCTAAAATATTTAGGACTAAATGTCATAATGACTTTTCCAGAAAAAAAATGTGTGTGTGTGTGTGTGTGTAAATAGATAGACAGATGAAGGAAATATGGCATAACAATAACAATTGGTCATTCTAGGTAAGAGTGTTCTGTGTTCATAACTATTCTTTCTTCTTGACTGTAGGTTTGAAAAATTTCAAAATAAAAATGAGTAGGGAGAAAAGAGTCTTGAACTAATAGTTGGTGACTTCCAATATCAAAGACCAGATCAAGTTTGATCCAGCAGAAAATGATAAATAGCTTGGAAGATAGGGAGGAAAGTCAAAGAGTGTGGTGCCATTGTCACTAAGAGAGAAGAGTATCTAGAATAAAGGAGCAGTATAAGTGTTCAGAGCTCTGAAGAGATCATATAAGACATGGGCTGAGGATAGGCATTGGATTAAGTAACATGGTGGTCATTGCTCATAATAACCAGCTCAAAACTGAATTTCTAGTTTGAAAGAAAAAAGTGAGATGCTCACAGTGAATTTATTTTTAAAAATGGAAATAACATCATGATGGAAGTGAGGAAGAGACACAAAGGTAACTGAAGACCAGGCAAACTGGTGTCCCCACAGAGAAGTACAGAATTGAAAAAGCCCAGAGATGGAGAGCTAACAAATTCTGCTCACATATCAGATTACTTTATCAGCAATTTCCTAGTTCCATTCGAATTAAAAATGGGTAGTTGTTCTCATCCGTGGTTAAAGTTGTGCCATGAATACAAAAGAAGACAGAGGGCAAGGAAGGCTATTGTCAAGAGTTTCTTAGATCAGGGGCATTAAATCTCAGATGTCTAGGCTGTGAAGTGTACAGAGGAGTTGTCTAAAGGATGTGGGATGAAGTAGAGGTGTCCAGGGATGGATGGATAGGAAGAAGTTTATGTTCAAGTGCTGTTTCTTGAATTAGTGACTTTGAAGATGGGACGGTATTCCATGATAACAGAAAAAAGAAGAAGCATTGAAGAGGTATGAAATTATATGAAGAAAGGAATTTCAAAATTGAGGCCCTTTTTTTTTTTAAAGATTTATTTATTTGAGAGAAAGAGACAGAGAGCATGCGTGAGTGGGAGGAGAGGCAGAGGGAGAGAATCCCAAGCAGATTCTCTACTGAGCATAAAGCCTAGACTCTGGGTTTGATCCCACGACCCATGAGATCATGACCTGAACTGAAACCAAGAGTCAGAGGCTTAACCGACTGAGCAGCCCAACTGCCCCCAAAACTGAGGCGCTTCTGTGATTGCGGCTCTAGGAGTCACATCCAAGTGCTATCTGAGAAAGCAGTCTGCTTGGAAGTGAATTATGTGACAAGGGCATTTTTTTGTAGGAATTTATAAATACAACTAGAAATTTGGGAAGGTATGGAAAAACATGAAATACAAAGGATATGTTTGGATTGGTTGAAAAATATTTATCCAATTCTTGTCTATCTAAATATGCAACTTTCATAACTCTCATTAAATGTACTGTACTTTTGACTACATCTTAAAATTCAGTGTTTATCTATTCTTCTCTATATATCTACTGTAGTTATTATCATACTCACATTAAGAAGCATTTTAAGGAGTAGTATCTGTGCACATAAACGTCTTAGAAGTTTTACAGACATTTTGAAACAGATTATAATTCCAATAAAAATTTTCCTGGGGTTGGGGTGCCTGGGTGTGTCAGTCTTAAGTGTCTGTGTTTGGCTCTGGTCATGATCCCAGGGTCCTGGGATTAAGCCCCATGTAGTCACAGTTGGGCTCCCTGCTCAGCAAGGAGTCTGCTTCTTTCTCTCCCTCTGCCCCTCTCCTGCTTGTGCTCTCTCTTACTCTCTCAAATAAATAAATAAAAGATTTAAAAATTTTTTTTCCTGAAAAAAAAATTTTTTTTACTGGGGTTGATTCCTAATTACAAACAGAATATTTTGTTTTGAGTAAAGATATAATTCATATTAAATTTATCATCTAATTTATATTAGTTTATTATATAGAGTAAGTTGGAAAAAGTATGTATATTGAAAATATGGAGTATATTTCTACATGTAAGAAATACAAAAAGAAAACACTTTAAACATAAAAGAAAATGTTTGAGTAAAGGCAATCTTTTTTTTTTTTTTAAGGCAGGCAATTTTCTGTTAATTAAATTACTTATAATTTAACTTTCAAGTATAAGTAATTGGCAAAATGGGAGTGTCAAGTCAAGTTAAAATCAGCAATATTTAAATTTATGTATTTATGGTGTCTCATCTTAAAATTCTTTTAACCTTGGATTTACTCTCTGACCCTATACAATCTAATTAGCAATATCCACAATGTACTTTAGTATACAAAGAATGCTTATTTTTTAAAATTTTGTCTTCCCATCTTACTGATTAAATTTGCTCTTTAATCCACAAAAGCACAAAATATATTTATTTTTGAAGCTCTAGATCATTTGGCTGATTCAACATCTGAAAACCAATTAATGTAACCTTTCGTATCAGCAGACTAGAGAAGAAAAATCATATGACCATATCAATAGATATAGAAAGAACATTCGATAAAAGCCAACATTGGGCATAGAAACATTTAGCAAACTATGAATAGAGCGGAAATTTCACAACTTGATAAGGAACTTTTACATAAACCAATTGCTTAACAGAAGGAGTAGGCAAGCCACAGTCTGGGAAATCAATGTTTAAAGAAGACATATTTGATAAAGGACTGTTATCCAACCCTTAATCTCAACAACAGGAAAATGAACAAGCCAATTAAAAAATGACCAAAACAGTGGAACAGACACCTCATGAAGAAAGATATACAAATAGCAATTAAGCATTTGAAAAGATTCTTGACATCATATGGCATTAGGGAAATGCAAATTATAACAACAATGAGCTGAGCTCTGGGGATGGCGGAGGGAGAGGTAAACTAAGATTTCATTTCCAAAATGGAAAGCCCATCCGACTCGGCTGTGATTTTACCTAGCACTCCACGGGCCTGCACCAGTCCACCATCTCCCCATACAAGTAGCTCAAGAAAACAATGTGGTAAAACGTCTTAAAGTAGAGAATGAAGAAAACGATCAGATTTTTACTGAGAAACCAGCATCTTTAACAGAAGAAAACTGGAACTTCAAGAAAATTTTAAACACGTAGATGGTGAATTTAAAGAAAGTACATATTTGAAAAATACCTTCAAGAATATCAGTGCTTGTGAATCTAAACCTCTTGATACTGAGTCATGCACTGATCTCCAAAGTGACTTTGTGAATGAGGATCTTCCCAAACAAGGATTAAGTGAAGAAAGAGCAAAATTGATGAAGCAGATTGAGGAGAAAGAAGACCTTCTTCGGAGGCTAAAACTGGTCAAAATGTATAGATCAAAGAATGACCTGTCTCAGTTACAATTGTTAACACAGAAGTGGAGAAGCTGTAGCCAGCTATTGCTTTATGAGTTGCAGTCAGCCATGTCTGCCGAGAACAAGAAACTCAGCCTTACACAGTTGATGGACCATTGTGGGTTAGATGATAAATTGCTACACTATAACGGAAATGAAGAATTTACTGGTGTTTAATTCATATATATTTTTCCAGAATATTTTTGAGAATGACAACTTAAAATATACTTAATATATTTTAAAAGGAAGGTAGAAACCATTATATAAATATAAAATAAGCTCTAAAATGAAAATGTAGTAGTTTAGATAAATTTGTCAAAGAAAACTTCATATTTAAAGAAATGTGAAAAAAATTAAATCATGTTTAAAAAATAATTTAGTCATTTCTAGAAGTCAATTTTAATACATTTTTTTGTTTATTGTGGTAAAAAGTTCTATTTTTTTTAAGGTTTTATTTTGAATGTTAAAAAATAGTTCAGTCTGGTGAATGTCTAAACCTAAAGTAGTCTAAAAATGCCTATCTTCTTTATGAACCATGTTTCTACCCATTTACCATATTTCCATCCGGATGGTGTAGCAGATAATTAAACTTGTTCATACGTCAAAAAAAAAAAACAACAAAACAATGAATACACATCTATTAGAATGAACAAAATCCAGAAATAAAAATAAAAAAACACTGCCAATACCAAATGCTAGGGAAGATGTAGACCAACAGGAGTCCTTATTCACTGCTAGTGGGAGTACAAAACGGCCCAGCTACTGTGGAAGACAGTTTGGGAGTGTCCTACAAAAGTAAACATACTGTTATCCTATGATTCAGCAATCATATTCACTGATACTCAAATGAATTGAAGACTTATGTCCACCTCAAGTCCTGCACACAGATATTTATAGCAGCTTTATTTATAACTGCCTAAATTTGGAAGCAACCAGGATGTTGTTCAGTGGTGAATGATAAATATACTGTGGTCCATCCAAATAATGGAATGTTATTCAGTGCTAACAGGAAATGAGCTATCAATCCATGAAAAGATAGAAAAGAACAGAGGGCGAAGGAGAAGCAGACTCCCTGCTGAGTGGGGATTCCCCCACCCCAACGCAGGACTCGATCCCAGGACCCTGAGACCATGACCCCTGCCCAAGTCAGATGCATGCTTAGCCAACTGAGCCATGTAGGCACCGTAGATTTTTATATTTTTATACATTAAATATGACAAAGCAATTCCACGGCTAGATTTCTACCCAAATCAAGTAAAAATTTATGTCCACAGAAAGCATCTTTGCAAATGTTTATGGCAGTTTTATTCACAATAGTCCCAATGAGCGACTCACCAAGTGACGACTCCACAAATAAACGGTGATGCATCCATACAATGGATAGTTATTCACCAATAAACATGAAAACCCCTGACACACGTGGCAATCTGAATGAGCCTCTTGAGTGTTACTGCAAGTGAAAGAAGCCAGACACAAAAGGCAATGTGCTGTTTGATTCTATTTTGTATGACATTTTAGAAAAGACAAAATGATAAGAATGAAAGGTATAACAGGAGTGGCCAGGGCCAGATAGGGCAGAGGGCACTATCAGTGGGACGAGGAAAATTTGCAGTAATGGAAATGCTCCACTTCTCAGTTGTGATGGTGTCTATGTGGTTGCATATATTTGTTACAGCTGATAGGAACAGGGGCGCCAGGGTGGCTCAGTTGGTTCAGTGTTGCAGACTCTTGGTTTTGGCTCCAGTCATGATCTCAGAGTCAAGACATGAAGCCCCCTGCTCAGCCCACAGTCTGCTTGAGATTCTCTCTCCCTGCCCCTCCCCCTCTGCTCCTCCCTACTTGTTCTCTTTCTCTCTCTTTCAAAAAAAAATTAAAATAAATAAAATCTTTAACAAAAAACCCAACTGATAGAAATATATACCTAAAGATGTTAAGTTGTGTCTGTGTGAATTATACTTCAAAATCCTGATTTAAGAAAATAATAAAAATGCTGGGGCGCCTGGGTGGCTCAGTGGGTTAAAGCCTCTGCCTTCGGCTCAGGTCATGATCTCAGGGTCCTGGGATCGAGCCCCACATCGGGCTCTCTGCTCCGCAGGGATCCTGCTCCCCCCGTCCCCTGTCCGCCTCTCTGCCAACTTGTAATCTCTCTCTCTCTCTCTGTCAAATAAATAAATAAAATCTTTTTTAAAAAAAATAAAGAGGTCACTATACCTTTAAAAAAATGCTAAGGCAGAGTGGGGGCCAGGCGTCCCCCAGCCCCGAGTCTTCCTGTCGGGCTGGAAGGGCGACACATGGCAGTGTGGCTGGGCAGCGCGTCTGCTGTTCACACAGTGAGATCCACACTCCAAGGGATGAAGAGGGGAGAGTCCACCCTGCAGGTTCCCATGCTTCCAATGCTCTGGACAGTTCCTGAAAGCCAGAGCAAACAGCCATTTCCCACTCTCCCTTCTTCTTCTTCTCAATAAGATGCCATCTTCTCTCCAGAAACCACCACACCCCTTCATATTCTAATCTCTGTCCAAGGAAGTCACAGCTGATGTGCTGATATCTTTGTCGGCACAAGTTTTGTATGTGTCAAATCCAATGAAACAGAAATCATTTTCTATTTATAAAAACTTCTAAGGAAACAGAAGACTGTGGGGTTTTGTGTGCCATTTAATCAAAGTTCTAAAAAATGAAATAATATTCAAAGGGTTGATCAGCTGGGAGGATTACCTGCGGTAGGAGGCCTAATTTGTTTCAAGCTGCAGAATTTGATTTCTCATTTAAAGAATGAGGATATTAATATCCTCCACGCAGTGTTCTCTTGTGAGAATTAACTGATATTATGGATGTAAATTATCCGAGACTCAGAGAAATTAAGCAATTTGCTTAAGTTTACCCTGCATAAATGACAGATGAGGGATCTGGTACTAATTACTAGTAAACCTTGTTAAAAATATGTTTGAAGAAGCTGAATATCACAGCTCTCCGGAACTGGTCTTTTTATAGGTTCAACTGAATATGATTTACTGTGACTTCACACAAGAACATTTACTAAAATCCCTTTACCTTACTTCACACACACACACACACACACACACACACACACACACACACACACACACACGCCTACCTAGAAACCTTCTTTGCATTTATTTCATTTGTCCACCAGGTGGCATTATTAGTCCACAGGCGGTTAAAGAGTCTTGTAAAAATACTTGTAAAACTTACATCCTTTATTTGTTCTGAGTTAAGCAAACCTGTGCTTTAACTGTATTTGTTCCCACATGTGTATTCTGTTTTCTGTTTACCATTCTCAGATGAAACATCACTGAGAAATCTGACATGTTTGTTTATTTGAGACAGAGCGACAGAGATCTGGAGTAGGGGAGTGGGGAGGAGAGCTAGGAGGAGGCTCCCTGCTGAGCACGGGACTCAATCCCAGGACCCCAGGATCCTGATCTGAGCCAAAGGCAGCCTCTTCACTGACTGAGCCGCTCAGGTGCCCGTGAAATCCAACATGTTGAGTGAAGGTTGTTGTAGTTACCTCGTGCTGGTGATGTCTGGTGGGACCGGAAAGATTGTACAGTTTGGTTACTCCTAGCATCCTGGGGTGAACACAGAACCCCAGGACAGGACTACTCAGGGGAAGCACCAAGCATGGGATGTGTGAGCAGGCAAAGAAGTGAGCCGTGAACAAGCAATTTGGTTGTGGCTTCTGTGGAAAAGAGAGGGAGGCCGGGCAAACATGCTTGGGACTGGCTAATTTGAATAATGTCAGTAGGTCTGGGGGCTTGGGGTGTCCCTGGTTGCCTGGTACCTGGCCCTGGGGTCATAGAAGAGGTCATTGTGGGTGTGGACAGAATCTAATGGTCGAGAAGGAGAACTGACTGTCAGCTGCTCTCTGTGGTCAAGACCACACACACACACACACACACACACACACACTCATTGATAGAAATATCTTTTAAATTTTGTGGCGAGTCTATTCATACTTCATATACTTCATATAGTTGATAGTCACTTGGAATTTTCTATCTTGTTAAAACTTGAGACTCTTTTCATTTATTCCTAAATTCCTGAGGAATTCTGGCAGAGAGTGGGTAGCCTCTCTGTGCAGCAGCCGACTGGGAATGAGATAAGTAAGCCTGGGAGATGCCACTGCTTGGGATTGCCTTCGGACCCATTTAATGTGAGTATTTACTTATGTCTTTGACTTCCCCAAAACTGAACTACTGATAGCCCACTGTTGGCCAGAAGCCCTACCAATGACATGAACAGTCAACGAACACATGTATTTTATATGTTGAATGTATTATATACTATATTCTTACAATAAAGTAAGCTAGGGAGAAGAAAATGATATCAAGAAAATCGTAGAGAACAGAAGATACAGTTAGAGTACTGTACTCACTTTATTAAAAAAAAATCCATGTATAAGTGAACCCACGCAGTCCACACCTGTGTTGTTCAGGAGTCAAGTGCATTTCAAGACAGTATTATTCTGGGTGCCACGAGAGACAGGGATGGCACTACCTCAGCTCACAAATGAGTCCATCCAGAAGCAGGAAGACAAACCCAAGTAGAGCAACTCGGATGGCCACTTCCAGGCAACAAGTTAACTAGAAACATGGAGAAGTGTCTTAAAATATACAAAATGCCCAGCTTTTCTAGTCTTATGATAACATTGAGATTCCTTCCTTGTTCATGAGTTTGGGACAGAGGTGAAATCAGAATTCATGTTTCTCTAAATTAAACATCTCATGTTTTACAAGTAGAATAACTGATCTGGGGATAAATCGTACAGATTTGTGTGATGGTATCGAGTTACAGCCCCTAGCTCTCAGACAGAGGGGAAGGAAATAGTTTTTGCAGCCCTCATTCTGTTAGCACCTCTCCCATCCTTTATCTAGACTCTAAATGCCATTTTTCCACAACTCTATACCTCCTTATTCACCTCTACTAAAAGTTATTACATTTTATTATAAATATGTGTCTTTATAACTATGGTCTCCACCAGGCTACCAACTCCTAAAAAGAAAATGTCCATTATTTTATATTTCCCAAGGCCTGAGACATTACATGGCATACTATGGGTAATTAACATAGGTTGAAAGAATAAAAAAATATATGGATTTTTGTTTTCTAGGTAAAGAAATGGGAAGTGGGTAAAATACCAACATTGAATTATCACTGAAAAAAGAAAAGGACCCCGATCATTGTTGTGTCCTAGAGCTGCACAGCCAATTTTTTGTTGGGAATAGAATTATTTCTGGGAAAGAAAAGCTAAAAATAGGTAGTTACAAATATCAAAAAAAAAAAAGTAGAAGTTCTGTTTAGTTAATTTTGAGACTAGTAAAAGCACTGCACCGAGAATAAAGTATAATTAACTGTTTTGTAAGAGATAAGCATAGGGGAAAACTTATTGGAGTGCCCAAAACTCCAGGAAGAAAAAAAAAATGTAAAGAATATGTAGAGAAGAATCCAAAGACATCATCTTTTTGCATATTTAATTTTAAGCATAGGTTTCTACCTTATTTCTAATATTTTTCCACCTTCACTTTTTAGTCATGTCTCACAATTTACAGTTAAATACTGAAATTTTAAAGTCTTTTTTTTAAGGTTTTATTTATTTATTTGACAGAGAGAGAGATCACAAGTAGGCAGAGAGAGAAGGGGAAGCAGGCTCCCTGCCGAGCAGAGAGCCCGATTCAGGGCTCCATCCCAGGACCCTGAGATCATGACCTGAGCTGAAGGCAGAGGCTTTAACCCACTGAGCCACTCAGGCACCCTGAAATTTTAAAGTCATTTAAAATAGTTCACCACGGCTGTATTTACAGATTTTGGTTCTGGTTAAGATTTTTATTTTGCCTTATATGTTAAATTATCTGGTGATTTGAGATCCCATACATTGTATTTTCCTGTGACTGCCAAGTCTACGGGGACGATGCTTTCTTAATTCTTAATGAGCTTGGTAGTTTCTAGACACGGGCACACCATCTTGCTGCAGTCGTGTAGTTACTCAAATGACTAAGAAAATCATGTATACATCATGAGCACTATGTAAGCTTTTTGAGGCAAGGATGTCTGTTTATATTGTTCATTTCTTATCTGTACCATTCAGAATTGTGAATGGCCCTGTTAGATCATCAATACATTTATTTCATTGAATGCATTAGAACCATTTTCATTTGTCTATAGATTGCTGTTTTGAAGGAAGCAAAAAAAAATGGTTGAGTCACAGGAAATTCTCAAGAGGAAACCGTATGTAGCTTCAAATCACATACAAAAATAGTACATGCAGGGGTGCTTGGGTGGCTCAGTTGGTTAAGAATATCACTCTTGGTTCAGCTCAGGTCGTGATCTTATGGGTCCTGGGATCCAGCCCCATGTGGGACTCTTCCCTCAGCAGGGAGCCTGCTGGAAGATTCTCTCCCCCTGCCCCCACCCCATTCTCTCCCTCTCTCTGTCTTTCAAATAAATAAATAAATCTGGGGGGGGGAAAAGCGTGTAGAGAGTGAAAACTAGAGACGTTGGAAGCTGCAGTGTAAGAGAAGAGTGATTCTCAGATATGGTCAGCTCTAATAATGATGGTCGAGCTGGTGCAAAATCTGATAAAAGATTTGAATTTAGGTTAGATTCAGATCTGCTATAACAGTTGAACATTAAGTTCCTTTACAAGAGGCACCTGAATATGTGGTTTCTTCTTGTTTTCCCAGTGCCTGGAACAGTGTGCTCGGTATGTGGTACACACACAACAATAATGAGTTTAAAAGGAGATCGAAGATGAATGCTTGAGAGGTTGCACATATTGCAAATAGATGGCACTTACCTTATAAATCTTACACTGAAGAGTGATAGAAGACTCTATCCCCAAAACAAATGATTGAGTCCATAGTTTGAAAGGCATTGGCTAAGTGGCAAGAGAAATAACGAAAGGGGGAGGAGGAAGTTTGGTTTGTCTGTGAGCACATTTTTGAAATAATAAAAGGCCCATCAAGGAAATCAGTTGATTGGGAATATCCAAGAAAGAATGGGATGGAATGTTTGTATTTTTAATGTAACTTCCTTGGATTTCTTTCCCTCCTTCCCTCCTTCCCTCCTTTCTTCCTTCCTTCCTTCCTTCCTTCCTTCCTTCCTTCCTTCCTTCCTCACTCCCTCCCTCCCTCCCTAACTTCCTTCCTTCTTTCTCTCTCTCTCTCTCTCTCTTTCTTTCTTTCTTTCTTTCTGTCTGTCTGTCCTTCTGTCTTTCTGTCTTTCTGTCTTTCTTTCTCTTTCTGTCTTTCTGTCTGTCTTTCTCCTTTCTAAACACGACTGTTTACTCTGTTTGTCTTTCTTTCTTTCTTTCTTTCAGATTTATTTATTTATTTGAGAGAGAGCAGGGGGAGGGGGAGAAGGGGAAGGAGAGAGAAACTTAAGTAGACTCTGTGCTGGGCACAGAGCCCGAAGTGAAGCTCTATCTCTCGACCCTGAGATCATGACTTGAGCCTAAGAGTTGGATCCAAGAGTTGGTTGGTCAACCTACTGAGACACCCAGGCACCCACCACCTTGGATTTCTTAAGTCACCCATGACAGTATTTTATACTTCATTCAGTATATCTTAAATGTCTGTTTTTTCCATTTCTTCTAGATATTTTTGTACTAGTGGATCTTCCTCTGAACATTGCGACTGCTCTTTTCTGAGGCCAAGGCCAAATTATACATGCATCTTTTAAAAGACAATAGCTCTGCAGTTGAAGAGTAATTACTTTTCCAACTTTCATAGTAAATTTTCTTTTAAAACACTATCTGCAGTGTGAAATTGAGTAGACATCTGATGGAGCTCAAAAAATCATTAAGTTTGAGTCACACTGAAAGTTGTACTGACATTAAATAATGCATTCTATTGCTTTAAATTGCTTTCCCACCTACACATTATCCAGGTACAAAAACACCTCACTGTCTTCCAAAGAGCTTGTGCACTTTAAATACACGCACACACACACACTGACACCACTTCATTATTAATAGATAAGGAGCAACATAAAGTAGAGAACAACTAGACTTACAGTTTCGGCATCTTGGGTTACAGTAAGTAATTCTTGTGATCGGAGATGTTATTCCATTAGGTTTTTGAGTGTTATTTAATTTGGTACTAATTTTCCAACAAAAGTGCTTGCTATGTTATAATTTATTTTACCTTTTATGAAGTTATCTTAATTATGCAGAAAATGTTAGCACTGGGGTTGACTTTTAATTAGTGTATTCCAAGAGGAGAATTTAATCCAAGCAGGGATATAAGGGTATTGATTTTCTGTCTTCTATGTCACGGGGTCAAGTATAATGTGGATGCTGTTTGTATTAATATAAATTCTTAGCAATAGCATTGAAATCTGTCACTATTATTGATTCCTGTTTTAAATGTCCAATGCCCATTGATTTGAGCAGTAAAAATATTGGGATGGATTTAGCACTTGCTTGCTTTGACTTGTAGTCAATACATGACTTATTGAACAGACATTCATAATATTGCACTTTATGCATACCCATCAAAAAGCATGCAAAAAGATACAGTGGATGGGTATATTAGAAGTGGCTTGTAGACCATGTGTCCTTGCTAGTTATTTTCTGATGAATTTCCAGGGGGCTGGAGGGAGACTATACTTAGATATGTGGGTGTCTTGCAAAGCGTATGTAGCAGAAGCTACAGTACCTGAAATATTATCATGGAAGTATCTGGAATTTGTAAGAAAATTTCCAAGACACTAAGAGCATTAGAGTATAAGAGACTTTCTGGATTTCTATAGTCAACATAGAAGTAATGACAATATAGGCAGTAATGAACCTGTGACTAGGTGTGAAATTCAACATTTAAAGACCTAAGAGCTTATGGGTTGATATGGTCTTTTATTATTATTTCTTAACAAATAACAGTTTTATTAATTATTCTGAAGTAACTCCATGTTGAGAGCAGTTCAGATCTAGAAAGCAGAGATACCGCACCTCATAAACTCTCAAAGAGCTATCCTTGTCCTAACTAGACCTTTATACTCATACCAGCCTGATCTCAGACTTTATTTAGTCTTTTGTCTTGTCTCAATATTGTACTTCATTCTGTGGCCTTGAAACTAATATTTTTTGGTTCTTCCCTGTTTTGGTGTTCCCTGTTTTCTGTGGTCCTCACACTATTACTTTGTCTTTTCCCTGTTTTCTGCTGGTTTATCACAGCTTCTCTTGGTTATGTCTGTCTGATGTCCATGTGAACCTGATTTTTACAAATTCCCATGGTTTTCCACAGGGCAAAGAAGAAAACATACATTTCATCTTCAAGAAAAGCACCTAACGGTGATTCAGAGACCCAATCATGCCTTCATTTCCGTAGCTCCTGTGATTTTTCTGGTTTCTTGAGAGAAGTGTAATGCGGAAGGAAAAACTAGCTAAGCTTGAGCAAGTCACTTCATCTCCTAAGATTCATATCAGTAATTTGTATGACGATCTTGATTTAAATTTTCTAAGTTCTGTTAATCTGTAGAAACTTTATTAACAATATTAATAGTTTAATCAAATTTCATCATGAACTGGGATTTCCTGTGGTTGAAGGCAGTTTGGTACCTGTGAAGCTGAAATCTGTGAAGTTTGGCTGAATCTTAATGCATCATGTTCTCGAATATTTAAGAATATTGAATTTGGTTGTTCTTATATGAATATCACCCTTTACATCCCAAACATAATAATCTTCCTGGTTTTACTTTTAAGAAAAAAAAGACCCTTCTTTTAAAAGAAATCACAGAACTGTGGGGGAATTGATCAAAAGCTGGTCTCTGGAGTTAGGTGGCCTTGATTTAACACTGGATTCCACCACTTAGTGACTGTGAACTTCAGCAAGTCGCTCAGTTTTTCTAAGGATATTTCCACATACGTTAAATGAGTTCCAATTTTTTTAAGAAGTCAGACAAATAAAAATTAGTACATATTAGGTGTATCACATGCTTAACTGTGAAATACTTGTTTGCTATTACAACACTATTATCAGTATTATGATTATGTTCACTATTATCATTAACTACTTAGTTCCATCAAATTATGATCAGACATTAGTAAGCTGGACGCGGATCTTTATAACTGGATGGGTATGTTTTAACTCTAAGTACATTCATGTCCCAAATGACTGCCTTACATTCTGGGAAGGGATAAAATCTATATAGGGCATAACGTCAAGCACATCTCTGTGAGTTCAATAGACCAAAATGAGAAAGATCTAGAAAACAACTGTAAAATTTTGTAGGAGTCAGAATACAACAAATAGTGTGTTTATTTTCTACTGATGGATTTATCCCACAGTTTGCATCTTAAAACAACCACCATATAGCATCTTGCTCTTTCTGTAGGTCAGGCGTCCAGGCACTGCAAAGCTGGGTCTTTTCCTCAGGGTTTTGAGGGCCAAAATCGGGATTTTGGTTAGTGCTATGATCTTATCCGGAGTTGTGGGTTCTTTCCCAAGCTTGATTGAGGTTGCAGCAGAATTCCATTCCTTGTGGTGTAAAGCTAAGGTCTCTCCCTTCTGGCTGGTTGTGAGCAGAGCCCCAGCAGGATAGTCCTGAGGCTGCTGTTCCCCCCAACCCCCGCCCTGTGCCCTGCAGACATAATTCACAAGGCTGTGCTTTCTTCCAGGGCCCTCGCACTATCTGCTGCTGAGTCTTCTCTCTTTTAAGCACTCGTTTGATGAGGTCACACCCAGGAGAATCTCTCTTTTGATTAACTCAAAGTCAACTGATGAGGGACCTTAATTCCATCTGCAAAATCTCTTCCACCCTCTAACATCACATAATTAAGGGAGTGAGGTCTTGTCAGATCACAGGTTCTGTCTGTGCCCAAGGGCAGGGGATTACACAGAGAGCTGGTCCTCAGGGAGGTCTGTAACCTTGTGGAGCAGAGAAATTTCTTTATTTTCCTACAAACTTTTAAGCACAAAAAGAGGATATTTGAAAATAAAAATATGGTTTAAGATACATAAAAAGAAGCTTAACTGGATGCTTTACTTGTTTTTCTTCCAAAATGAGATAAAGGCTTTAGAAGAGCTTGTGAGTTCCAAATACATCATTTGTAGTTAAATACTTTAAATATTTATCAAACTTCAGAGAGGGAGATGCAAAATTTTTTAGGTTAGACATATCAGATGAAAAGATAAAGTGGGCAAACTTAACTACATATATATAAACGTTCTGTATGAAACTACAGCTTACGTTTGATAAACATGTATAGTAAATAGATGGGGTTAGTAGTTTTATATGAACTCATCGTATAGTAAGTGAAAAATAGTCTTTAAAAAAACAGAGTAAAAAATTTAAATGGGGCATAAATTCACCATCCTTACCATTTTCTGAATGTCATATGTCAATGGGCTCAGTGATTTATATCCATTATCCTAATTTTATCTTTTTAAGATTTTATTTATTCATTTGAGGGAGAGAGAGAGACAGGGCAGGAGTGGGGGAAGGAGAGGCACAGGGAGAGGGAGAAGCAGACCTCCTGCTGAGCAGGGAGCCCAATGCCTGATCCCAGGACCCTGGGATTATAACCTAAGCTGAAGGAGAATGTTTAATCAACTGAGCCACCCAGGCTCCCTTGCCCGCCATTATCCTAATTTTAATGCTTCGTTCAATATTGGTAGATATTGGTACGAGAGTTTTAAGAATGAGTACGCTGATTCACAGAAGTTATGTGCCTTAAGTCCCAAGACAAGCAGGTGACAAAGCCCCTCCCAGACAGTGCCCTACCTTACCTTGAAACTTCCTCTTCCACTTTTCCACCTGCCCCCACTGAACTACTCTATACATGGGTAGTTAAGAAAGAGGAAGTTTAGGTAGACCCCAAATAAATGAGGTAAGATGCTTCACCTCCTTATTAATGATTTTTTAAAATGAGATGTCACTTTCAATTATCAAACTATAAAGCTCTTCCCCCCTTCCCCCTGCTTATTATAATTGGTACATATCTCAGTTTGGCTGATCCTCAAAAGACAGTAGATTCAAAACTTACTTCATTTAATTGCCTTGGTTCATATTTAAAAACACTGAGAGAGTATCAGGTAATAAAAATTCCACAACCTAGCATTCTGTTCATTGTCTTTAGCCATTGAGAAACCTGAGAACATTTTCCTTAAAAATTTTACAGGGGTAATTCTTGGGTTAGTGCTGTACAGATTAGGATATGGAGGTTGTAGATTGTCTAGTTATCCTAATGATAGAAGGACACAAACTTTAGCTCTTTAGTACACACCACATATTTGGGAGGTGGTCCCAGGAAATGCTGGTGAAGGGGTAGAGAAAGGATTCAGGGAAGAGGGAGGAGACAGGGAAGGCTTATTCCACCCAGCTGAGGCTTGGGGACTCTGGAGAAGAGACTATGTACACACATATCTCTTCTGTATGATCAGATTATAAAAATTGCTAATCAGATACTTGGGTGGATAAAATACCCCAGTCCCCCATTTTACCCAAAGATAGATGTAGAATTTTTGTGCTGTTAATCTGTGGACCCTCAGCCGTCCATCTCTGCTAGACACGGAGGATCAGTCCCTGATTCCATCAAGCTCATAAAAAGCCAGTCCTCTGCTTAACTCAACATGCAGTGATCGTCCTGTGTAGACCCGGCTCCCATTTAGTTCTCAAAGAAATTTGATAATTGTGTTACTTTTTTGGGTTGGTTGGTTGGTTTTGGTGGGAGAGAAAGCCATTTCCTGGCACCAAACACAGTGAAGCGGTGTGTTAATACTTCTGGATGTTGAGGATCCGGCAACATTTTTCTCTTGGGCTTTGAGGCAAGTATCCTGGGGAACTGATGACTTATTATGGGTTGCCGACTACACTGCATTGCTAGACAGAAGGTTTTATGTATAAAGTATCAGGGCAGAAATATCCCTTTCTCTGTTTTGGCTGCTTTATTTTTTCCAAGACCATTCACATCACGAGAAGTTATTTCAAAGCAGCATTTTACAAGAAAAAGAAATACACAAATGTATTGTAAATAGCATTTAATTTCCTGGACGAAAACAGCTCAAAAATGGTAATTATCCAAAACACTGAAAAAAAAAATTCAGCAATCATTAAATAGGTTTCACTCTTTTGATAACGAAGAGATGGACAGGCTCTAAATGGCATTAGAAATAATGAAAAATTTCATAGTTGGCATAACAGTTTTTGTTGTATCAATATTTCAAAATGTTACAAAAATCACAATAACAAATTACAAGCGCTTAAGCTTGAAAAATGTGAAAATAATGATTGCATATCCACAATAATGGAAATTAAAATGAAAGTTATTTTACATACTTTTTCACACAGTCTTTGTCCTCTGGGCTCTATACGTCATCAATATCAGAATGAAAAGTCAAGAATATTTCTAATCATTGCCAAGAATTGCTTTAGGATTTCCAATTCTCTTATTGCTTTTATATTAAGCAAGTGAAATGAGTCTGTTTTGTTTCTTAAATAGTGAAAGTTGTTCTCAACAGTGTTTACAACAAATTGGTCTAGTCTCTTTGTCAAATATGCAAATGTTTATTTTAATTTAACGTTAATTTAATTTAAGAGTTTCCTGCAAGGGTGAACTGCTTTATGAATTAATCTGATGGCTTCCCATTTCTTATTATTTTGGGTCTCAATATGTACTGCAAGGAAAGTTCTTTAAAGCCTGATGTGCAGTCATTCTGTGGGAAATTTATGTTGCACATACCGTATAAGGGTCACAGTAGTCTTACTGTTTTGAGTATCACAAAAATGCTCTGAGATCTTTTATGAAATCTATGTGGATCTATGGGTCATTTCCCTTGATAATGTGCAATACATGACAAAAATAATATAGGCAATTTCAGTGGATCTGTGTCCTTTTAGAGTTCATGGACTTTATTTAAGGAACTCCAGTTTATTTCTCTTCCCCATGTGTGGTGAATGGGAATTTAGAAGAAAGAAACAATTGAGACAATTGAGCTATTAAGTTTGAAGCGTGGTGATGGCTTCACCTGCCTGCACTCTGTCTCCTCTTTGGCAAAATGAGGTGATTGAATGGGCTGATCTTGGAATCCATTCCACCTCTGACATTCTATAATTATACATCACAATTATAAAGATGTTGATAATTTTTCTAGAATAGCCACCTTCAAATTGTGCTTTTCAAGCCACAGTGGTATTGGGAGGTGCTTAAGAGTTATCACAAGGTTATTAATCAATGCACTGCATTTAAGTCTGGCTTTAAGCATTCAGATACTAACTACAATAGTTCCTTTTGAATTTAATATTTTAGACATCTGTGTGTCAGTTCATTTATATATTTAAATGCCATTCATATGGTAGCCACCATCCACAGGAGGCTACTGAGCACGTGACATGCAGTCAGTGAGACTGAGGAACTGAATTTTTAGTTTTATTTAATTTTAATTTAAATAGCTCCTGTGGCTAGCTTCTGAGATGTTGGACAAGGCAACTATAGAAATTTTTGAGCTAAATAACCTGTCTCAATTTCTTGCTATTAGAAATCTTTTTTTCTTAATTTTACTCCCCAATTTCCATATTTATGTCTTATTTATTTATTATTTTAAAATTGAGACATAAGGTGGGGCGCCTGGGTGGCTGAATTGGTTGACTGTCTGACTCTTGATTTCAGCTCAGGTCATGATCTCAGGGTCATGGGATCAAGCCTTGTGTTGGGCTCCATGCTCAGTGGGGAGTCTGCTTGGGATTCTCTCCATCTCCTTCTGCCCCTCCTCTTTCTCTAAGATAAAATAAATAAATAAACCGTAAAAAATAAAAATGAAAAATAAATAAAATTGAGACACAATTGTCATACAGCATAATATTGTTTCAGGTTTCCAACATAATGACTCAATATTTGTATATATTGTGAAACCATCACCATAATATAAAATAAGGAAGTCATGGGTATATGATGTACAGCATGGTGACTATAGTTAACAATACTGTATTGCATATTTGAAAGTTGCTAAGAAAGAAGATCTTAAAAGTTCTCCTTGTTATTAGCAATCTTTAAACATTAGCTAATGACTAATTAAAAGCATTATTTTAGAGGCAATCCAAGCATCAAGTGAGTAATTGCCCTGGGTAACTGAATTGTTTCATAGTTAAAATCCTGAAATGCTTTTGCTCAGATTATAAAGTAGGCACAGACTTTCACTGAGACCAATCTGCTTTGAATTCCACTTCTGCAGGTTAGTAGCTGAAGGTCTTACCTGTCAGGAGAGTCACTAATATCTGTAACCCTCAGCTTCCTTGGTAAAGTGAGGACAATAATTCCAATCTCACAGGATCGCTGTGTGGATTAAAGATCATTTGTATGAAGTTCCTAATGAAGTGCCTGGCTTATGAAATTTACTTTCGGCAAATGTTATTTCGCCTCTCTATGTCCTTATGTCATTATGTAACATGTCACTCAGGCATGTTTAATTCAGGTTTTGAAGTGTACAGGTAAAATATGTCTTTAACTAATAAGAAGGATGGAAAAAAATAAAAATGATCTAGATGCTGTTAAATTAGAGCTCTACTTTTCCAAATATGACTTTTAATGTCATGGCCAACCGTCCGGGTATATCCCAAGACTGGAGGGACAAGCAGATGGAGGATAAAGATTTACAGTTATAGCTTAATATAAATAGTACAGCTTTGAATCTTGCTAGCTTAGCCACTGCCACTAGCAATAACATTACTGTAACTCCAGAATGGGCTTGTCATTGAGTCTTTGAAGACCTGGGTGGGTGCTGACATGGATACACATTCCTTCCCTGATTTGACTTCTTCTCCAGCGGGAATATGTCACCTTTAGTAGAGGCAAATTGATTTCTCAGGAAGGGAGTTCAGGTGAACAGCATTGTGATTGTCCTTACCCTAGGAGAATTAACCTTAGAAGAATGATCCAACTTCCTCTTCTTAAATCAAAATGATATTTCTTGGGCATATTTCTGAGTAAGGAACACTGAAAGAAGACGATTTTCTGTTACCTAATAAATTTAGTGCTCTCAGCATGCTCTGACCCCCATAAATGTGAGCTTGAACACAAATTTTCAAGTTATAAGTATCTTCCATTTATTTTTTCCAATAGCTTTCTGAATTTGAGTATAGTTAACACTCAATGGCACATTATTTTTCAGATGTACAACCTACCGATTCAACTTCTCCCTCTGTTACGCCATGCTCACCGCAAGTGTGAGCTACCATCTGTCGCCATATGCTATTATAGCGTCATTGACTACATTCCCTGCTCTGTGGCATTTATGCCTATGATTTACTCATTCCATAACTGGAAGCCTGTATCTCCCACTCCCCTTCACCCAGTTGGCCCATTTCCCACCCCCTTCTCCCTAGCAACCATCAGTTTGTTCTCCATATTTATTGGTCTGATTCTTTTTGTTTATTCATTCATTTTGGTTTTTGGATTACACAAATGAGTGAAATCATACGGTATTTGTCTTTCTCGGCCCGACTTATTTCACTTAGCATAATAACCTCTAGGTCATCCATGTTGTTGCAAATGGCAAGATCTCACCCTCCTGTGTGTGTGTGTGTGTGTGTACATTGTGTGTGTGTGTGCACGTGTGTTTCTTATGTACTCATCTATCAGTGCAGATGATGTGGTACTATATGAAATGATACTATACTAGAGAACCTCAAAGACTACACCAAAAAACTATTAGAAGTAATAAATGAATTCAGTAATATTGCAGAATATAAAGGTAATACCCAGAAATTGGTAGCATTTCTATACACTAATAATAAGGTAGCAGAAAAAGAAATTAAGAGAACAATCCCATTTACAATTGTGCCAAAAAGAATAAAATACCCAGGAATAAACCTAACCAAGGAGGTGAAAGACCTGTACTCTGAAAACTATAAAACATTGATGAAAGAAATTGAAGATGACACAAATAGAAGGTTGTTTTCCATTTATTCTTGACACTAAATTCCAATTTGTAGATCTTCACCCTAAAGGTGCTTAAGAAGAAAGTTTAGGTGATATATATATTCCTGTACTCCATGAAAATCCTGAATTTCCTTGCAGTTGAAAATCAGAAACCTAAAATGCAATTTTGTCTTATAGTATCTTAATATGCTTCTTTCCTTGGAAAAGATTGTTACTTTTAGTTATCTTTGGGTAGCTCCAAAACCCAAGTGCTTCCTCTCTTGGGACTCTCTTTGAACCCCTATAGCATAAAACAGATGTATTCAATGAATCTCAATCGACTTACAAGATGTTTTACTAGGTCAACAAAAAAATAATATTTTTATGCTGGAGGAACACTTTTTCTGAGGACTAGTAAAGGTCTAGACTTATTTTACCATTAAAGATAGATTAGTAATTAGTGGCCTTTTTGCAGGTGAAGACCTTCATTGACATTTGGGAAGGTATGTCTAAGCAGCCACTTCTAATTGACTTCAAAACATGAAATGGCCACACATTGAATTACTGACTTATAAACCTCATCTCCTCCACTAAGATAAATTTTATGTAAAAGTCCAGGACATCTTCTGAGAGGGCCTGACCTGCAGGGAACCTGCCTGTCTAATTCTGATGCTCTGCAAAACTACATAATGCAAAGCCCTTTGCTTAGTCTAAAAATAGTGAGTATAATTAGTCTTGCAAATCAATGTTTCCACTCATCAGGATGACAAAATAACTTGTTAAATAGTGTGCTTAATTTACATATCCAAGAGTCAACAAAAGCTTCATCTACCATTTATTTGATTATATCCTTTTAGGAGGACAAAATGTAGTTCATTGGCCGGCTGCCACTCTCCAAAATATGGGAGGTAATTAGAACCATACTGTTGTCATGTTTTCATAGCAAAATAGAATCTGCTTTCAGAGCAAATATGCCATTATCTTATCTGGAGCTCTTTTATTCATAATTATTATGATATTTATGCTTATGGGCAAAATTAATAAAAATATGGGTAAATTGAAAATGGGTTTCACATGGAACATCTTGTGACTAATTCAACAAAATTTTTAAAAATGAAAATAAATATCACACATACATACGTATACCTAGAAATCTTTTACTTTTTGGTATAATAAAGGACAAAAATAATATGCAACAATAAATGTTATTTTGTTGACATAATTAATGCCAGTGGCAGATCTTCATTTTTTCAAGTGATATGAAACATAGTAACATAAAGAATTTTGCTCATACTAGACTTGTACTATTATTAAAACATTTGGGGGCCCAGCAGAAAAATCTACCAAATTTATGAGAACATGTGAAAAATTTAAAGAAAGGGATAGATTTAGGTGTGTATTCTGTATTTCTATCTTCATTTCTAGATGTGGATTATTATTTTTTGTTTCATTTTAAAACAAAGTTCTTATGAAATTTGCTTATTCCCACAATAAACAATACTATTCTCTTAACGAAGTAATAGTAATCTGTTTAGTTTTCAAGCATCATATCACGTTCAGTTGACTCAAATCTTTTGTGGATAGTTATCTCTTCCTCAATCATCTGCTTCCCCCAAACAAAAGTTTTACATGCTTTTAAAAGTATCATTCCACTCATATGTGGAATTTAAGAAACAAGACATGACATAGGAGAAGGGAGAAAAAAGAGAGAGAGAGAGGGAAGCGAACTGTAAGAGTCTCTTAATTATAGAGAACAAACTGAGGGTTGATGGAGGGATGTGGGTGTGAGATGAGTTAAATGGGGGATGGGTATTAAGGAAGGCAGTTGTGATGAGCACTGGGTGTTGTACGTAAGTGATGAATCACTAAATTCTATACCTGAAACCAATTTTACCATGTCTGAACTAAGTAGATTTTAAATAAAAACTTGAAATTAAAAAAAAGTTTGGCAATTTTCCAGTAATAAACATATTTGTCAAGGCACTAGAGTACTTGAAATCACTGACATCAATGATTTTGATGTGAGACCGAGCTGGGAAAAAGTTCATCACAAGAAATTAGCCTTAGCATCATGACCTTGGAATCAAAGATGGTAATTTTTTGGTATCAGGATAAAATAGCATCATAATATGGGTGCTATTTATAAGGGGAAATGCAAATTTAGTTACATTTAAAATCAAGAAATACTTGTTAAATCAATACACTGAGCTGGCCTACTGTGTTTCAGACACTATTCAAAGGGCTGAAAACCAAAGATGAGTAAAACCAAAATGGTCACTTCCTTTAGATAACTAACACTTTAAAAAGGAAAGGAGAAGAACCAGTATTTTTACTATCAGGGGAATGGGATACTTTGAAAATATCTAGAAGAATGAGCTGGGCTCATCCAGATGTCCTTTAAATTTTCTCCCAGGATATCAAATATAAGTTAAAACCTGAAGGATTAGTAGGAGCATAAGAAAAAAAAAATACTTATTTTGCTCTTGCTTCCTTGGCTTAGCTGAATTTTATTTTATTTTTAAAGATTTTATTTACTTATTTGACAGAGAGGAGATCACAAGTAGGCAGAGAGGCAGGCAGAGAGGGGGAAGCAGGCTCCCTGTCTGATGCAGGGCTCGATCCCAGGACTCTGAGATCATGGCCTGAGCCGAAGGCAGAGGCTTTAACCCACTGAGCCACCCAGGCACCCTAGCTTAGCTGAACTTTAAAATGTTTTCAATCAAATGTTGGCATTATTTTATGTTTAGGTTAAACTACTATCTGGCTTACTTAATAATACTCATTGTGTAAAAATACTTTTGTATTTTTTGAATTCACCAATTAAACATGATAAAAATGTCTGAATTTTGAAGAATGTATCATTCTTTCTAAATAGAATAGTAATTGCACAAAATTCTTACTTATTACAAGTATGCAACAGAAAAGGAAAAGGAACCAAAACATTTAAAAAGTAATTATTCTGCAGCAAGCCTTTCCTAGGAACTATAAGTATCAGGATAAAATATACAATGACAAATTTTATTATTTTTATAAATATTCATATATAGCATATACACTTATATATGATTTATATAGATTATAAATTATATATTATAAATTTATAATAAATGAATGATACAAATATTGTACATGTACAGAATTTTTACTATGTGCATGGTTCTATATTGTTTTATAAGAAACTAAAATGAGTTATAAACCATTTTATGTACATTCCGCTTATTATAATGATTAATCTCCCATTACAATTATGTTAATTTATTTTATCAGCAATTAGGTTGGACTTGCTGTGTGCTAGACCCCAAGTATAAAGAATTTAAGCCCTAACCCAGTCCACAAAGAGTCCACAATTTAGATAGGAAATCAGACACATAATGATTATATATGTAGTTCAGGAATGAGTAACATCAGCAACACTGATTGTACCTGTCATCTCATTTGTTGCTTTTAAGGTAAATAAGAGAGTATTTTTATCACATTAATTTTAAAAGGAGCAGCTAAATGACTATGTGGCCACAGATGACAGGAGCTCACAAAGCTAAATAAAAACCACTTGAATTAGGTCCAAAAATCAAAATAATATACAGAATTTTTAGTTAAAAATTTATCTAGATAATGGTCCCTAATGCAGCTTCTCCCAATTTCCCACAAAAACCAAAAACAGAAACAACAACTAAGAAATGGAGAGGAGACAAATGTTAATCTAAGAGTGGCAATTAGCTATTGCCAACATCTGGGGCTGGAGAAGAAATTCATTAATTACAAGATGTGTGGATCCCAATTAACAGTCATAATCAGAAGTTATCATTCATTCATTACTAAATATTTGCTGTGAGGCAGACATTTCGTTCTTCCTTGAAAGAGAGGTGGTGATAGGATTTAGCTTTTTATCCCTACTCTTCTGATCTAGTTTACAAAAAAGAAATGTCTATGCTGAGCACAAAACTGGGCAAGTAGTCCTTCTTTCTGAGATGGGCAATATGAATACAATCATTTTAACTTCCCAGAGGCCGCCACAGCCCAAAAACAGAAGGGCAAAGATTATTCCTGAGTGTTTATGTTCACGGCATCGGGGTGAAGGTATGGGCGTTAATCCAAAGAGGAAGCTGTAATTCCAGAAGTAGGGTGAGTGGGAGCAGAAGAAAGAGTGGGGCATTCCTTGCTTTGTTTCTGTTCTCTACTATTCACATCATTTCAAAAACAAGCATTAATATGAACATCTAATAACAAGAGATGGTATTTCCGTCCGGTAATGCATAATAAATTATATGCTTGCTCATCTAATTCAGACCACATATGTGGGAATGCCAGAGAGTCTCGCTCTTACCATTACAAATAAATATCAGACCAAGTTCACAAACATCTTTCCTTCCGTTAGAAAATACTTGCTCTTCAAATCTAGCAACACCCAGTGGGGATGAGCAGTGACAAGGGGAATTTATACATCCTGAATGTATCGCATCTCAACAGATTGTCTCTTACTCTAGAATAAGTAAACATATAAAAACACTCTTGAGCTCTGCTTCCGCTCAGGATGCAGAAAGCTTCAAGAGAAAAATCATTTCTGAACAGTGACAGAAAAAGGCCAGAGAATTTACGAAATCGTAACTTTTTATTGAGCTCAACAGAGACTTAAAGTCACACGTCAAGTAAACTCTACTCCAGAGGGAGATAATCCCCTTCAGTGAGAGACGAGACAGACACAGGATCTGTTTTATTCCAGCGAAGAGAAGAAAGATGTGAATGTCATACAAATGAGTAAGGAAGAACTGGCTGGAATTGCCACGCATTATAAGAACCGATGTGGGCTGGCAACAGGTTAGAATAAATTAAATCCCAGACCCCAGGGGGGTTTATGTTCACGTATCGTGGTGCTCACGAGAGAGGTCAGGGAAGCAGTTGGAGACAAAAGACCCCTTCGTGGTCAGGGATGGAGGGGGCTGCTGCCGGGGCACAGACACACACAGCCCTGCCAGGCTGCCTTGGTGGTTCTCCATGAAGCAAAACCCCCCAAACTCTGGGGGTATAGGCAGCAACCACTCAACACCCAGAGCCAATTAAAAATTAATTAATTCTGAGGAAAGAATAGAAACAAAATCCCCTCTGTTTTGGAGGGAGGGTCAAAAGCCCTCTCACTCTGGATAAAGGCAAAGATGGCTTGTGTCTGGAGCAAACCTGCACCACAGAGCGAAAGGATGCCATCGTGGACTCAGGAGTCTGCATCCATTTCAAGCAGGGGTCAGCTACCCCTGGAGGAGGAGCAGGAAATACCCTCCTGTCCGAGACAAATCACGGATCCGTGTCCAGGCAGGCTTAGAACCCTCACCAGACTAAGGTCAGCCCAGGGGGTCGCCAAGAGCAAAACCCGCTTGGAGCCCAGTGGAAGCGCTCCCCCTGGGGGCGGAGCCAGAGCGCCCTCTGAGACCCGGATGTAGGTGCAGGGACCACGGGGAGCAGAGCGTGGGGCGGGAAACCCTGCGTACCCAGCCCTACTCTCAGCACAGGGAAGAGCAGCATCGGACGTGCACGGTAGCAACACTGAAACCCAAACCCAGGTCAAGTTCTGATACAAGTGAATTGGAACTCTGTATGTGTTGTATTCCTGGCTGATTTTAATACCTGTGGTCTTCAGTTTCCAGCAGTTTGACTCTATGTCAAGGTGTTTTATGTTTTTCTTTTGTTTTTAATTCTGCTTACAATTTGCTGAGATTCTTGGATTTTGCATCAATGTTTTTTCCTCAATTTTAGAAAGTTCTCACCACTTTTTTTTTCAAATATGTATTTTTTTCTGTATAACTTTCTTCCAGGAATGAATTATGATAATGTTGGACAGGAAAGTATTGTACAACAGATATGAGATGCTTTTGTCTGTGTTTTTAAACTCTTCACTTTGTGGTTCCATTTAGATTTTTTAAAAAGATTTCATTTATTTTATTGTAGAGCATGAGTGAGCAGGGGAGGGGCAGTGGGAGAGAGAATCTCAAGCTGACTTCGCAGTGAACGCAGAGCCTGGCATGGGGTTTGACTTCATCACCCTGAGATTATGACCTAAGCTAAAACCAAGAATGGTCGCTCAACCAACTGGGCCACCCAGGCGCTTCTTTGTTTCCATTGGGATTGACCAATCTTGAAGTACGCTGATTCTAAACAGTCTTCTATTTAATCCACTACATAAATTTTTCATATTTGATATTATATTTTTATTTTCTACCATTTTTATATTGCTCTTTACTTTTTAGAGTTGCCACAATCCTTCTGGAGTTACTATCTCTTCATGGCTTTTATCCACTTCTTCAGTAGGTCCTTGGGTTTTTTTTTTTCCATAATTGTTCAAAATCACTGTCATAATTGCAACAACAGAGCCACCATTGGGTCCCCTCCTGTAGACTATTCCTTGTTCTGTCTGTATGTCACATTTTCTAATTTTTTGTGTGGATGGTTCCTAATTTGTGATTATATGCCACTGTTTTCATAGTCCTAAAAATGTAGATAATAAATCAAATCATAGATACTTTCTGCACATCAGTCTTCTGTTAAGCTGTGGGTGCCAAGAGAAGGGATCATCTATCTGATCTGTAGTTTTTCTGGGTCTGGGCTTTGTTACACAGGGAGTTTGATCCAGTTCACCATTGACTTTAGATATTTTGAGAGTTGGATGACATTGTCCTATCAGCAGGACATGGGGCTAAGAACTGGTTGGATTCTGCAATCTGCCTGTGCTTCAGAGCTGAACCCTCAGAGAGATCTCATCCTACTTCACAGCCTGGGTAAGTGTCTGGGTCCCCAGGGCCCTCTCTTTCCTTGCCAGTGCTTCCCCTTAATTTCTGTGACTTCAAGAGAACTCTGTAATCCTGTTGTTTGTTCCTCAGCCTTCCGAAGAGGCCTCCCTAACCTCTGGATGACCCAGAATGTCTCAGAATTTCTCTCGGTTCTACTTAGATGCCTTCAGGCTCCGGTATCTGCAGTACTGGAGAGCCTCTGTGGAATTTCTCAGTTCTGTCCACTTCCAGACTTTGGTGATTAAAAGCCCTGATCCCCTCAGGTGGCCCCCTTGATCTGCATGTTCAACTCTCAGTTTTCGGTTGTTGAAAATCTGAGGAGTGTGGGAGGATGTTTTTGGAACATCCCTTCTTCACTGTTTTTGTAGGCACAAGCCAGAATGTTTTGGGTAGATTTCTATCTGATCTCCTGCCCTCCTCACCGCTCTCTAAAGGTGCCTACTTTGCACTGGGAAGGGGTGGGGGGCGCATGTGCCCTAGAGAGAATCCTTCTCAGTTCTCCTTCTGTGCCCCAGCTGTTGGTACATGACTCCCACATTTCTGGTGAAGATACACAGGAAGACACCAGTGTTTGACTGCAAACTTGCTCTGGGGTCAGGCTGCTTGTAATTTTACTATCACTCACCAGCCCCCATGTTTGATGTGAAAACGTTTCTAGAGTTCAGCTCTTTTCACCTCGCCATCATCTATGGCAGGATTCCTCTTCCACCTGCTCTTTACCCAGGGATAAGCTCAGTCATGGGTCTTCAATCTCTGATAATTTGGGGGGCATTTCATTCTTTAAAGTCTATTTGAGGCTGCAGCAAACTGTTGCTCCCATCTCTTGTGTTTGCTGTTTCAGTTTGGATAGCCTCTTTTTACTAGATCTTTATAATCTATAGTATTTCTGAGAAAGTAATACTCAGTTATTTTTCATTGGTGACCCTTACATCATTCTCCACTCCCCACCACAGTGCAGTTACTACACTTCACATCCCATATTCCATTACTCTGCTATTTAAAACAATTTTTTCTTCTTAGTCTTCTCACTGTGTGAAATCATGTTCTATACATATTTACCCATCTGTTTATTGCCTAAATTCCTCCCTAGAGTATAATCTCCATGAGGGCAGGAACTTGGACTGTTTATGCTGGCAGCTCTTCTATTATGATAAAAAGATTTTAAATTGTCACTTAATGTGACAATACTTAATGTTATTTAGTAAATGAAAAGGACAGTATCAAGATGATATTATTTGCTGCCTTTCAAGTTGGCATTAAAAATCTATGTTGGCCAGTGTCATGTTTGCAGAGAATGACATATTATTATCTATTATTAGTTGGTCTGTAAGTTGAGTGGAAATCCAAGATCAGTGTGCTGGCAAGTTTGTTTTTTTCCTGAGTCCTCTCTCCTTGGTTTGCATTCAGCTGCCTTCTCGTATTCCCACACAGCCTGGCCTTTTCTCTCTGCTTGCCCACACCTGGTGTCTCTTTCTCTTCTTGTAAGGACACCAGTCCTATTGAATTAGGGTCCCACTTTAGGACCACATCTAAATGTAATTGCCTCCTCAAAGTCCTGATTTCCAGATACAGTCAACATTGGGAGTAAGGACCTCAACATAGGAACTTTTGGAGGGGACACAATTCAGTCCATAATAAGTACCTCTTATTTTACTGGCCATTCGGGTCTTTCTTTGGAAGTGCTAGTTCAAGTGTTTTTGACATTGTTCTGTTAGGTTTTTTGCTTTTGTCTTACTGATTGACAGTTCTTTATATGTTCTTCATATTTGTTCTTTGTTAAATATGTATTGCAGATATCTTTTTGCCTTCCTTTGGCTTGCCTTTCACCACTTCTAAGTTCAGTCTCTAGATTAAAAGCCATTTTTAATTTTAATGTAGATGAATTTATCAATGTTTTCCTTCTCATTTGTTTTCTATTTAAGAAATATTTGGGGGTGCCTGGGTGGCTCAGTGGGTTAAAGCCTCTGCCTTCGGCTCAGGTCATGATCTCAGGGTCCTGGGATCGAGCCCCACATCGGGCTCTCTGCTCAGCAGGGATCCTGCTTCCCCTTCTCTCTCTGCCTGCCTCTCTGCCTACTTGTGATCTCTCTCTCTCTGTCAAATAAATAAATAAAATCTTAAAAAAAAGAGAGAAATATTTGCCTATCATGAATGAGAATTTTTCTCCTATTTCTTCTACAAGCTTTATTATTTTATCTTTCTCATTTACATCCATAGTCTGCATAGACTTGATTTATGCATACACTGAGAGGGAGGCAGCAAGAATAATATTTTCTATGTGCGTATCCATGTGATCCAACAACATTTATTGAAAATACTGGCATTTCCTTATTTCTCTACAGTGTTATTTTTGTCAAAAATCAGATGACCATATATAAGTGAAAGTTTAAAAATACATAAATTGAACTATATACACTTAAATTTTAACAAATAGGACACTATTTTTATTTCTGAAATTTGAATTTAGAATGGAATTAGATATTCACTCAGTTTGGTTATTGAAATATACCCTTTTCACATACGCCTATACATGAATATATTATATGGTATATGATATACATGCCCATAGCTATGGTTATTACATGTTGGAAGATCCCTAAAACCACCCTCAGGCTGAGTAATTCACCAGAACTCAGAACTCAGCAAAGCTATTATACTCATGGTTACAGTTTATTACAGCAAAAGAAAACACATTAAGATCAGTAATGCAAAAAGGTATGTAAAGGCAGGGTCTAGCAAAGACCAGGTGTCCCATTGTCCTCTTTCAGTGGGGTCACGTGGACAGTGGTTATTTCTCCTAACAATGATGTGTGACAATATGCCACTCTGGTTAGAGTACTGCCAGCCAGGGAAGCTCACCTGATCCTCCTTATTGTCTAGAGAGTTTATTGCAGTTTGATCACACAGACATGGCTGACTGCCCACAGGACTGACCTCAGTTCCAGCTCCTTCAGAAGTCAAGCTGAAACCGTGTGGCCCAAGGTTCCCATCCTAAATCACATTATTAACATAGACAATCTCGTGTGGCCCATGCAGATAAACAATGACATACCTCTCAGGACATTTTAATGAACTAGAAGTTACCTTCCAGAAACTGGGGGCAAAGGGCCAAATCTTTCTTGGAGCTAAGCTAATCTTTTAAAGTACTCTTCTATATAGGCATTTATTCAATTAGGATATACCAATTGTGCATCACATAAATATACATCTTTGTTTCTCTTATTGTGCTGCATGCTGATTTAGTGACCTATAATAAATCAAACTAAACAAACAAAACCCCCAGAAAACTGAGCAAAAAATCCACAAACAAACAAACAAACAAACAAACAAAAAACAATCCATTACAGAAATATAGCAAGTTGGCACAAAAGCTTTCTGACTTTGGAATAATTTGCTGTTTAATTTCCTTATTATTTTTATTTTCCTCATGGTTTCAAGCTTTTAACTAATAAAATTACACTTATTTAAATTTTTATTAAAATTGCATTTTATTAATTGAAAGTTTGAAACCACTGCAGAAGAATACATTGGTAATCAACAATTAAGGGAAATTGTGCTGCACGAATAATAACAAATGATGCTTGGAAGTCACTGAGACATAGTTTTTTTTATCTGAAGAACCAAGCAAAGATATTTATCTTTCCCAATTTCCCCATTTGCATTAGAACCATTATTTATGACAATTAGAAGATAATGCATTTTATGTATATACAAACCATAAAAAAAGATAATAAAATATTTTATGTTGGTGTCATTACCACTTTTATTCCCTAATTTAGTTATATTCAAAATTGTTAGTAGCTCTTTTGGAATCTGGTATCTAATTTATCAGTCATGAAGCATGTTTTTTCAACTGTGAGCATTTTCTGTTAGTTGCATTATATTTTGTACATATTAATCTGTGGAAAGAAATTTGAAATAAGAAGTAACCAAGTAACCAGATACAAGACTAATCAAAAAATATCAAAAAATAAAGGGATGTTGTTAGGATACTTAACAAAACTATTTCTTTTAAAGATTATTTATTTATTTATTTGACACAGAGAGAGAGAGAGAGAGAGAGAGAGAGATCACAAATAGGCAGAGAGAGCAAATAGGCAGAGAGAGAGGGGAAAGCAGGATCCCTGCTGAACAGAGAGCCTGATGTGGGGCTCAATCCCAGGATCCTGAGCCAAAGGCAGAGGTTTAACCCACTGAGCCACCCAGGTGCCCCAACAAAATTATTTCCAGGTTGGTTTTCTTCCAAATTAACTTACTCTATGTGTGTAAATGTATATCTTATTCAGATATAGTGTCAATCACAATTCATGAACAAATTTCAGAATATAATTTTGCTAAATGAGGATTGTTAAGTCATTCTTTGCCTTCTAAGACTAAGAGATTCTTCATTTTATTAATGAAAAGAAATTCTTAATAGCGATTACTTCCTACAGTTGACAATAAACCTAATCTAAAGGACAACCGCTTATAAACAGCTGAAAAGGTTAGGGACCCAAGAAGAAGGTCAGAAAAAGGCAAGACACATAGTTAAGAGTCATCATGATTTTGGAAGAGAAAATCCTTAGAGTGGATACAGGGCTGAAAATAGAGGGGAAGGATTATCTTTAGAATGATTGGAGGATTTTTCTGGATTAGAGAATGAAACAAGTTGCATGTTCAATCTAGGTTCTGAGGTGATCCAACCTACTTTATTATTCAGTTTGTAAATCTTCTACACCTAGTTTGTCTTTAAAAGAATAGCCTTCCCACTCTCAGTGGGATCAACTCTGAGCTAGCAGGTATTTAAAATGTATTCCCACCAAAGCATGAATTCCCTTTGCTTGAGTAATCTGCAGAAATGGTGTTCTGAAAAACTGATATATCCCCAATAAGAGATTGATTAGGTCAGAAGTCTTATACATGGTGGTAAGGGCACTGTTTCCATGAGATCATGGTACTCCATCATTATTAATCACACCAAGTCCAGTTCTGCTAAAAAGAAGTACTAAAACATGTTCTTTACCATGACATGGGTATCCTGACTACTGCTTGAATAAAAGGACCCATAATCTAGCATTTCTAGGAGTTTTTGCTGATCAGAATTCTCATTGTAATTGTACTTTTATTGCTATTGATTTTGATTTGAATTTATTATGTTCCTGTAGGCAGAGAGTAATGTTCTTGGTGACATAAAAAGGAATCAATTAGGTCTGAATCTTCTGCTAGGCAGTAGTCTGAGATCGGTAATTCTTACATTAATATATATGGAAGGGGTTCCCTGAACATAAACAAACATATAAAACATCATTATGTTTTGTTGTTATGTATGTGTTTGATGTTATGATAAAACATCATTAAAGTCTCATTAATTTGGTCATACCTTTCAGAATTTATCATTATTTGAATGAAATGCAGTAAGGTTTACTTTTGATGAATATATTCTTTCTTCACAGAGTAAATGTATAAATTAAACACTTGAGGGAATACTATGTTTACAAGTCATTTAGACATACTAATTTACATAAATGATGCACTTAAGAATAGTTAACCTGCAAGAATTTCTTTTAGGGGCACCTGGGTGGCCCAGTTGGTTGAGCTCTGGGCTCTTGATTTTGGCTCAGGTCATGATCTCCGGTGAGGGAGATCACTGACTTGATCACTGACCTGCAAAGTCTGTTTGTCCCTCTCCCTCTGCTCCTTTCTCCACTCATGTGCTCTCTTTCTCTCTCAAATAAATAACATCTTTTTTTTTTTTTAAAGATTTTATTTATTTGACAGAGAGAAACACAGCGAGAGAGGGAACACAAGCAGAGGGAATAGTAGCGGGAGAAGCAGGCTTCCTGCAGAGCAGGGAGCCCGATGTGGGGCTCGATCCCAGGCCCCTGGGATCTGACCTGGGCCGAAGGCAGACACTTAACGACTGAGCCACCCAGGCGCCCCAATATCATCTTTTTAAAAAAGGATTTCTTTGTCATGGGAAACTAATTTTTTTTTTTTGCTACAAAAATGCTCAGACTTTTTCAGTATTAAAATAACTACTCCTAATCTTATGATATCCTCTTGAATATGTTTTATTTCAATCCTGTTTTCTATATGGGAAAATGTTTTGAACTCAGTAGATCTGTTATTTGTTCTCCTATTGGAGAACCAATACAATCTGAAACAAAGATTTATGCACCGGATTTTACCGGGGTGTTTATCTAAGGGAGAAGAATTGAACTGAGAGTGAGATAGTCAGGAGGAAAATTCAATATCATAGCAAATTACAAATGGGGACTTAGTTCTCATGGGACCTCCTAAGAAGCAAGCAAGACCCTTCCCTGAATTATTTATCCAAAGTATGGGAGACACGAGTGTTATCTAATAATTCCCATATCTGATTGTTTGAGATCTTCCTTGGGGGTATTAATCCCTTATACGTCTGAGCAGCACATGAATGTAACCTGAATAAAGTTCTCCCCAGATCTTTAGTGAGGATGCATGGTACACAGTTGAGGATAAACTCTGTTACTCAATCAGGGAGGTGGAGCAGCCACCTCGATCTGTCCCTGGTATCCACAGCTGAAGTCTGAGATCAGCTCAAGAAGGCCTAAGTAGGGCTTGAAGTTGGTGGTTGGTGCTATAGTCCAACCACCAGATTTCTTCATGCTCTACTGTGACTTAGACATCATGGGGGTGGCTTGACACAATCTTTATAAGAGATTTCATGTGAAAGAATTAGTGAAACAAGCTCTAGTGCCCAATGCTACAGATACCCTTCAGGTCAGAGTAGGCTCGCCTCATCTCTCCACCACTCCCAATTCTAAATTTCCCTCACCTTCAGCCACCACTTAAAACCGTTCAGTATATAAAAAATCAAACAAAACAGAACAAAACAAAACCCAAAAGACTAGAGATGAGAAGAAACAGGGAATTGTGATGCAATGTCAAGAGAAAAGTCAGGTAATAAAAATTACCCTTGAGATGACCATGCCGTTAAAATTAACAGACAGGAACGTTAAAGGAGTGATTATAAATATATTCAAGGTCTTTCAGGAACTTTAAAGGAGTGACTGTAAATATATTGAAGGTCTTAAAGGAGGGGGTGGTCGTAATATGTGAATAAAATAACCATATCAGGCAAGTTAGAACTATAAAACTGGAAATGTTATAATTGGAATGTATAAGATCTGAAGTAGAATGTTTATTAGATAGACTTAGACTGAAGACCTAAGAAAACAAAATAATAGAAATCATTCATCCTGAAAACCCAGAAGGAAGAATATTAAAAATAAACTGAAGAGAGGTTTAGTGACCCATGACATAGTAGCAAGGAGTCGAATGCTGTAGTCTCCGAAGAGAGAGCGTATGGGCCAAAAAGTAGATTGAAAGGAATATTACCCCCAAATTTCCCAAATTTGGAAATTAAATTTCAGATCCAAGAAGTACACCATATAATGTAAGCTTCATGGCATGTTATTATTTTTTGTATTAAAAAGTCAATTGCATCTTAAAGGTATTTAAATAACAACATTTTAAGAAGTACTCACTCCTATAGTTAGCATTTCCAGTGCTCTCTGTTCCTTTGTCAGATGTAGACCGCCATTGGGTATCTCTCCCTTCTTCCTGAAGAACTTCTTTTGTATTTTCTAGTACATGTCTTCGGTGCTGAAGTCTTTCAGCTTTTGTATGCCTAGAATCTTCATTTCACTTAAGCTTAACAGCTTCCAAGAATTCTTAAGCTTAAGCTTAATTCTTAATTCTTAAGCTTCCACATTGTTGGAAGCTTGCTGTACTTTGTTAAGTACAGAATGCCAGGGTGACAGTTTTTCTCTTTAGTACTTTATAGATCATGTGCCACTGTCTCCTGACTCCCACTGCTTCCCACTGGATGTCTGCTTTAGTTCTGACCTCTTTTCTCTGTACATTTGTGCCATTAAAAAGAAAAAAAACACACACACAAACTTCTCTTTCTATCCATTGTCTTAAACAATTTGATTACAGTGTGATTTAGTATACTTTCCTTCATGTTCCTTGGGCTCAGGTACATTGAGTTTCTTGGATATGTAGATTTATAACATGAACTTTTGAGAATAATTAGCTATTATCTTTTTAAATATATATTCCTTCCTGCTATTTGAGTCTCCCAATAACATGTACATTTAGCCACTTGGGCTTCTCCACATTCTTATCTTCTCAGCTGAGGTGACTGCCATTCTCCTCCTGATTTTCCCATTTCTTTTTTTTTTTTAATTTTTTTTTTTTAAGATTTTATTTATTTACTTGACAGAGAGGAGAGAGATCACACGTAGGCAGAGAGGCAGATAGAGAGAGAGAGAGGGAAGCAGGCTCCCCGCTGAGCAGAGAGCCCTATGTGGGGCTTGATCCCAGGACCCTGAGATCATGATCTGAGCCGAAGGCAGAGGCTTTAACCCACTGAGCCACCCAGGCGCCCCTGCTTTTCCCATTTCTGAGTCGAGGTCTGGAAACCTTCTCTGGTTAGTATGCATTAGCAATCAAGGGCCTTACCTTCTTTATTTCCCTTTTCTCAGTGATCTCTGTCCTTTGCTGCCCAGTGTCTAGTGTCTTGAAATATCTCTGTTTCAGTATTTTGTTTGTGTTTCAGTTGTTTCACATGGGATGGTTTATGTGGTTTGTGTTAGTCCATCTTAGCTAGAAGATGAACTCTTCTTGTCAGTTTTAACTTTAAGTCTTTCTAAGGGGCATGGAAGGCTATGTCATTATAACCTTAATGTGTATTTTCCTAATATCTAATGATATTCAACACTTTTTATTGGCCGTTTCTATATTATCCCTTGTGAAATATCTATTTTTGTCCTGTCTCATTTTAAATAACAGCTCTTAGAGTGTACATCTATATTATAGTGGACTTAGAATTCATATTTTACTGCTCTCCAAGAAGATAAAAGCACCTTTGCCACAATATAATTTCATTTATTATTCAACTGTTAATCCTAATGTCACATATTTTATAGCTACATGTTATAACCCCTAAAATGTGGTGTTATATGTTTGACATGAGAGATATAGTTATCTCTTTTCAAAGAGTTTAAATAAGAAAAAAAGTATATTTACTTACATATTCAACATTTTGATGCTTTTAAGTCCTTCTTGAAGATATAAATGTATTTTAGGAATCATTTTCTCTCGTTCTGAAAAATCTTCAGTTAGTATTTTAATGGAATTCTGTGATGAGTTCTGTCAACTTTTAATTATTTGAAAATGTCTTTAATTTGCCCTCACTTTTAAAAGACACTTTCAGGGGTGCCTGTGTGGCTCAGTGAGTTAAGCCTCTGCCTTCGGCTCAGGTCATGATCTCAGGGTCCTGGGATCAAGCCCCGCATCAAGCTTTCTGCTCAGCGGGGAGCCTGCTTCCTCCTCTCTCTCTGCCTGCTTCTCTGCCTGCTTGTGATCTCTCTCTGTCAAATAAATAAATAAAATTAAAAAAAAAATAGAAGACATTTTCATTAGATATAGAGTTGTGGTTTGATAGCTTTTTCTGTTAGCACTCAATCCAAAAGAAGACAGAAGAGGAAAAAAAGTACCAAAGAAAATTAGGAAAGACATAAAACATATAGCAAGTTGTAAATTTAAACTCAGCCATACTGATAATTACATTAAATGTAAATCGCCTTAACATTCCAATTTAAAAGGTAGAGATTTTCAGATTGGATAAAAATTCAAGACCCAACTATAGTCTCTCTTCGAGAAACCCACTTTAAATTTGAAAACATAAATACATTAAGGATCAAGTAACAGGAAAAGATATAGCATGATAACACAAACCAAAAGAAACCTGAAGTAACTGAATTAATACTAGCCAGCATAGACTTTAGCCAATTATTAAAAGGAATTAAGAGTGTCATTTCATAATCCAAAGGGGTAAATTTTCCAGGTGACTATAGCAATGATAAACACTTATACATCTAATAACAGAACTACAAAATTCAAGAAGAGACAACCGACAGATTCCAATACCCCCTTTTCAATAACTGATAGGACAATTAGACAGAAAATCAGTTAGTATAAAGACTGTACCACACTGACTAGTAATGTGTCCTAACTGACATTTATAGAACACTCTGCCCAGAGACAGCAGAATGCACATTCTTTTCAAGTGCACATGACATATTTACAAAGATTGATCATATTCTGGGAGTAAAACAAGACTCATAAACTTGAGATGATTCAAATAATACAGAGTATGTTTCTGTTCAAATGGAATTAAGTTAGAAATCAGTTGTATAAAGATATGTAGAAAATAATCAAATATTTGGAAGCTAAGTAGCACATTTCAAATAAGCCATGGTTCAAAGAAGGAATCAAAAGGGAAATTTGAAACTTCTAAACTGGACAAAAATGAAACACTACATATCAAAATTTGTGGGATGCCTCTAGTCAGAGAGGAATTCAAAACACAAAATGCTTATATTCAAAAGAAGAAAAACTTCAAATCAATAACCTCTACTCCTACCTTAATTTAATATGGTAAAGAGTAGAGCAAAGAAAACCTAGAGTAAGTAGAATAAAGGAAACAATAGATATTACCATGGAAATGAATGAAATAGAAAATATAAAAATGATTGAGAAAATTGATGAAATAACAAGGCTGTTCATTGAAAATATCAGTTCAATTAAGAAACCTCTAGTTGGGCTGATCAGGAAAAAAAAAAAAGCAGGAGAGAAAACACAAATCAGCAATATTGGGATTGAAAGAGGTGACATCACTACAAATTTTAACAGATACCAAAAGAATTAATAAGGCCATATTATAAATAATTTTATGTAAAATGGGCAAATTACTGGAAAGGCAGAAAGTACCAAAGTTTGTTTGAAAAGAAATATAGACAGCATATCCAGAGTGGTGAAGGAGGGACCTGGAAAACTCTCCTCCTCCAAGGAAGTGATGAGAACACTGGGGAAAATTTTAAAATAAACTTCTTTAGAACTCTAGAAATTAACCAAAACCCTATTGCACTCTGACAAATATATGTTAAGGAAAAGTGTTGAATTCACTGAATAATTACAAGTCAGATTAACACAAAAAAGAACTTCTACTTGACAATATTCTGTTTGTACGTTTATCAGTATGAGTACTAAATAGTATTCCAATGTATTTTTAATCCAGCATGTAATTTATAAGCAAATATTACAGGAAAGATCCTGAGCTCAGCATGAGGGGTAAATGATGAATGCATAATAACCACATGTGTGTGTATTCCCACAGACCACATCCACATGTTTGGTGATCAGAAGTTGGCTACATTGGGGCCCCTGGGTGGCTTAGTGGGTTAAGCGTCTGCCTTTGGCTCAGGTCATGATCTCAGGGTGCTGGGATCCAGTCCTGGGATCAAGCCCCAAGTCGGACTCCTTTCTCAGTGGAGAGCCTGCTTCTCCCTCTTCCTCTGCCACTCCCCCTCTTTGTGCTCTCTGGGTCTCTTTCTGGCTTGCTCTCGCTCTATCTCAAATAAATAAATAAAATCTTAAAAAAAAAAAAGTTGGCTACGTAATAGAAATAAGAGCTGAAGTGCTAGCTGGAGGTATAAATTTTTCGTAATTCTAGTACAAAATAAAGTGATTTGAAAGTACTATCATCTTGCAAAGATAAAATTTGAAGTGGACATTGAAAGACATAAACATTCTGATGTCTCAAATATGAAAGATCAGAAAGAGGGAGGAGGGGGACATATTTTAAACCTGAGAAAACACCATAAACAAATCTCCAAACATTTTTTGAGGTAAATTGTTTTCTGTATTTTATTAAATAAACAAGATGGAATGTTATTTCCATGAATTAAAAATAAGTATTGAATAATAATAACCAGGCGGCAGGTACTATGTGGTTATGAAGAAATATTCTCGGGAATAAATCATGGTCCCAGTTTTTCAAGGCTCTTATCATCTACATAAACAAGGAAGCAGAAGAGTATAGATATGCTATCCTATGGGGATGAACACATCACAAATAACTGTTCCAGCCTCACTGTAGGAGTGGGGAGAACATGAGGAAGAAGGGTTCAGGGACTGTCTGAGGAGGCCCAGAGAGTAAAAGAGAATTAGTGAGGTATCTGCCTGAGGGCTGAGAACAAGACTTAAGTTTATGAGTCTTAAGTTTATGAGTCTTGTTTTACAGGATGGAGGGGACGGTCAGGAGGGGTGACAAGTAGTTAACAATGTCTGGAGAAGAAAAGGGAAGTTGTGGCTGTAGTAAGACAGGAGGCTGTGAGGGGCACTCTGGTGGAATTGTTAGGTAGAAGCTGGAAGGGAGCAGGGAAGGAACACCTCTGAGGCAGAGTTCCAAGTCCTTGAAGGGAAATGATAGAGACATGAGCTGAAGGCAAGAACAGGGTAAGTTACACATTAAAGGCCTGGGGACAAAACATCCTGGCCTGGTGGCTCCCAAGACTTTGGGGCTGACAGATCAGGAGCTACAAGTGCAGAGTATGGCTCTCCTTTGTCACCTCTGCCCCAGGGTAACCCCAAGACTCATTATAATACATTTGCATTGCAGTACAGTCCCTCCTCACACACACCTCCTCCCACCCTATGGAGAGAAAGTCTGCCATGATGGCTCCCCCTGCAAACCTTGTGGGTCAAAAACTCCTCCTCCCAGCCTGTGGGAGGAGATTCTCCTCCCAATCTCCCAATCCCAAACGCTCAGCAACAGCTTCCATTAGTGACCACCTCACTGTAGGTCACAGCTCCTCCCCAGCCCAGAGACATGGAATGATAACCAATCAAAACAACGCAGAGGCTTTTTCCACCTTTCAGAACCTGCCTGCTCCCCCACCCTGAGAGTGTAGTTTTGCTTTTATAAACTGCTTCATGCGTGCTACTTTCCCTCTGGCTGTCTTTACTCGAGTGCTCCCCACATGATTCTTTTAGTGGGGAATCCAAAGACGAAGACCTCCATTCACACAAGGCAGACCCTCCCACAGGTAACAAAGTCAGGTAGGGCCTTTTTAGTAATCCTGAATAATGTGTCCTTTTCCTAAAGATCATGGTGTACCAACAAAAATTCATAAGGAGTAACATGATGCTCAGAATTTGCTTGTAATTATCACACTGGTTGTGGTTTGGAGAATGGATTGGATGGAGAGAGCCCGGGGGTGGAGAGATCATTTGAAAAAGTGATAATATCAAGGAGCCAGAGGATAGTATCCTTTCCCAAGGGAGTGACCAAACACAGAGAGAGAAAATAGTAACAGAATACCAGAGAAATGAAGTTTAATTAAAGCACACATAGTAACTGCCTCATATGGGAGATGAAAGAATGGGAGAATGCAAGGCCCTTAGAATGCAATCAAAGGTCAATTTTTGTATAAATTTTTTTGTGATTTTAGAAGAGAGTGAGAATTCAATATTTCAAGAATTCCTAGAGAGACACTGACATAGATTATTACAGTCAAAAAGCAAGTTTGAAAGTGATAGTTTTACTTAGATGATGGAGACAAAAATCTTCCTAATGCTCATGGAAGTCTACTCCTTTTACTTTATACAAAAGGAATGCCACTTTCCCTGGCTAAATCAGCTGCAAATTTGTTAAAAGATGTGGTTCATGGTTCCAAAGGATTTTCCTATTACAATATATCTATCTTCCAAAGTGCCTCTGCCCACTTAGCAGTAAACAACACCCAAACCAAAGAACTCTCGTGAATATTACACAAGACTTGTTTGTAAGACAGCAACAAAGAAGGCTGCTCTAACCTGGCAAATTTTGGAAATCTCTACTAAAGAACTAAGACAAGCGCTATCCAACAGAAATGTAATGTCAGCCAAATGTTTAATTTTAAATTTTCTAGTAGCCACATTAAAAACAAAGAAGAACTCAGAGAAAGCAATTTTAGCAATATATTTACTTTAGCTCAATGAATCCAAAATATTATCGCTTCAACTGATAACTAACATTCAAAATATTAATTTGCTATTTGACATTGTTGGTTTTCTCCATTAAGCTTCGAAACCTAGTGTGTATTTTATGCTTGGCGAACATCTCAATTTGCACTTGCCCCATTGCATGCTCTCAACAGCCCTGTGTGTGACCAGTAGCTAATAATGCATAGTGTGGATTTAGACACTGAAGGGCATTAGCTTTACCTTGTCCTGTAGCAAGCGCAATGTCAATACGGTCCCTCAACATGTTTACTTTTCTGTCCTTTCTGGTTTTCTCATACCTTTTCTCTTCTCTTTCTCCAGTCCTGCCCACTGAGGTCACAAGTCATTCCGGGGTCCTTCTTGAGCAGCTGCCACATCCCAGACTGCGTTCTAGTCACTAAAGAAATAACAAAAATTACAAGTTAGTTCTGTGCCATCATCATGCTTATATTTTCCTGGTCATTTTGCTTTAGTTCTGCATCAGTTTGGGTCAGAAAAGCAAAGCCACTATTAATCATACAGAATAAGCCATTTGTTCCAAGGACTAGACCTTGCACAATCATGGGAACTAGTTAAGTGGCCTGGGGAAGGCAGTTATTTCTGCATCGAGTGTCTGGCCTGAAGTCAGCAGAGCTGGGGTCAGAAGGAAAGATGGATGCCAACTGGAGTAGCACAGGGAAAAATGAACCCACAGAGAAAAACTGGAATCATGACATTTACTTGGAACCTGCATCTATCTGTTGCTGCTTTCAATCTTGATGCTGTGCACGATGAGTAAATTAGCACCATTTACCTGACCCAGGACTCCTAGAATCTAAAAGAATAAGTCATTGGGGGGGGAGGGGCAGCACCTGGGTGGCTCTGTTGGTTAAGCCACTGCCTTCAGCTCAGGTCATGATCCTGGAGTCCCAGAATTGAGTCCTGACGTTGAGCTCCCAGCTCAGCAGGGAGTCTGCTTCTCCCTCTGATCTTCCCCCTCTCCTGCTTTCTCACTCTCTCTAATAAAAAAACTCACTCACTCTCTCTAATAAATAAATACAATCTTAAAAAAAGAAAAAGAAAAAAGAATAAGTTAGCGGGGAGCTGGAGGAACCTTGGGTCTGATGCAGCCCCACACCCAGAGGGTGAACCAGTGCGTGGACAATGAGGGGAAAAGTGCAGCAGCGCTCGCCGCACACCAGCCTAGGGAGAGGTCCTAACGTGAACCAGTTCACTTCTGCCTTCAGGGATCATGCCGATTCCCCCCTGGTGAACCTTAACCCGGAACCCTAAAAGAAAGGAATACTATGAAGAGCTTCAACCGCGTTCATCTGACACAGTACAAATCCACCCTAATGTCTACCTCATGGGGATTCCCCATATCTTCCTTACACACATTTACAGTTGATTTCCCTCTATTTTATTCTATCTGTGGTCAAGAAAACTTGCAAATATTGAAGGTTTGAAAAGAATGTCAAAAAGCACTTTGAACACAAGATGTATATGGACTGTTTGCATGTTTCTGTAGTGCTGTATATGCCCAAGAGTCCTGCAAAGAGTAACTTCATTTAAACTGAGACACAGAAAAGGAGGTGTTGCACATAAGTAAAAAAATCCAGCTATACCGAGGTTACCCCATTAACTCATAAAAATTAATCTTTGTTTAACGAGCGTGTCATTTTTTCCATAGTTCCTTCTGTGCTAGTCATTGATGTCCCCGGGGGATCATCTAGTCATTTTCCCTTACCAATCGGTAATGATAAAGGACATATGAAATAAAGTCAAGGTGGATGAAATTATTCATTTAAAAAGTATTTTAACACGGCTGCTTAGAAACTCACTGAAAAGAGAAACAGCAAACAAGTAATACCTAATCGGGCCAAGAAATACTTATAACATCCCGGGAAATGGCACATTTGCTGATCTCAGCTTTCCTACACTACACCAACATCTAAAAACAAGAGCTAAGCACATATAATTAAACTTACAATTTTACTATTTGTTGCAGATTCCTTTCGTAATACGCATTTTAATGATCTCAATGCTACTTTGAACAATTCTTTTCTTTTCATTCCATCAGTAACAGTCACCTACAACTTGTGCTGCCATCAGTCAGCTTCTATGAACCCTCCTTTACTTAAGTGCAGTGTAAATCTGCTGTAGATAGGGAAATTCAATTACTATAATGTTGGGGAAAATTAAGTGGGTTCATTAATGGCCCTCTAGTGACAGTGCAAAGGAGTTGTTTTTTTGTTTGTTTTGTGTTTTTTTTATGATAGACTCTGTGATATCTTTCTGTGTTATGCAGAAACAGTTTACTTACTTTGTTTTGTTTTTCTGTATTCTGAAAACTTTATCCTACCAGATAAATCACTTCGGGATAAATTAGGAGTTAGTTTATTTGTTCATTTATTTGTTTTTAAGATTTTATTTTTAAGTAATCTCTACACCCAACATGGGGCTTGAACTCACAACCCCAAGATCCAGAGTCGCATGATCTACCAACGGAGCCAGCCAGGCGCCCCAGGTGTTAGTTTATTCATACATGTGGAATTTATTTGTGGTTATATAACATGGCTTGGTTTCTGTCATTAACTGTAACAATTTCAAATCCATTTATCACCGACTGTTAGAAAAGAACCATTCGGAAAAATTTCAATAATAGCACTGACAAAACACTATGGGGGATAACCAACGATTCAGTGTTTAATTTCTTATATTTTCCCATTTAATTTGTCCTGAAGTGGATACCATTTTTCCCCATTTACAAATTGATACGTGATGAAATGTTATTAAAGTTATTTCCTAAGATTGCAGGAAACACTTTGATACAAGTCACTTGTTTGAAGGGGATACATTAATGACCAAAACAAATGTTTTTGATGTTTCTAACTACTGATAACACTATTTTATGGAATTAATTTAGTGTTGATAACATTTCTTCTCCTGAATCCTGAGACATTGGGCAAGAATTTCACTTGTTTAATTATTCTCACCTTTTATTTACCTAAAGTCATGTCTTTATGACCCTGATTACAACCAACTGTAGGATTTTTAGTTAGAGAAGAAGCGATTATTAAGCATTTCTGTTACTCGTCACTACACATAAAATATCTTAAGTCTTCCCAAAAAGAAAACAAAGTAGGTGTTACTATCCCCTTTTTTATCTACAAAGAAACAGAAGTTCAAAAAATTAAGTCTTTTTCTCTAGGTCATACAGCTTCATGAGTGAGAACTAAACATTGAATCTAGTTCAGTTTGAATTTAGACCCTATAAGAAGCTCTTGCTTCTATAGTATATTGATCTTCTTTTTTGGGGTGGAGAAAGCTTGTCTATAAGGACATAATCCATATATTTTATACAGATGCATACCTGTATCCAAATACCATGTAAATGGGAATGCCTATTATGCAAAAAGAGACATAATAATTGTTTGATCTATATCACAAGGGTTTTTGAAGCTAGCATATGTAATCTGCTTTGTACCTTGTTAAAAAAATATAGGGGCACCTGGGTGGCTCAGTGGGTTAAAGCCTCTGCCTTCGGCTCAGGTCATGATCTCAGGGTCCTGGGATCGAGCCCCACATCGGGCTCTCTGCTCAGGGGGGAGCCTGCTTCCCTCTCTCTCTGCCTGCCTCTCTGCCTACTTGTGATCTCTCTCTCTCTGTCAAATAAATAAATAAATAAAATCTTTAAAAAAATAAAACAAAACATATAAATAAGACTTTAAAATTATTTAAGAAACTTTAAATAAATGCAGTTATATATTCCTATAAGGCAGAATAAATTGATGGATAAGAACACAGACTTTTACTGTATTTGTGACTTCCTTGTTAAAAAGAAATAAAGGGGAAAAGGTGAAATTTTGCATTTTTATGACACATAGATGTTTGGAATAAATATATTTATATAAAAAAGAAAGTTTATTAGATATCAGATGATTCCAAAATGTCAAAGAGTTATTTTAACCTATAGGACACATTTATAGGATGAGTTATATACATGTAGTATCTTCTCATTGCACAAGTCCATTATACAAATTTGGGTGCATACAACTTTTTTCCCAGTTCTTTAATACTTTGCTGTTATATAATACCTACACCTGAGAGTCATATATTTTGTTGACCTCTCCGAACGGATAAATTGTAACTATCAATTTCTTCGTACTTCCTCCCCTTCACTCTCAAAGTCATCCATTTTCATTTTCATTCATTCTTTCTCAGTATATCAGAATATTTTAAATTATTGCTACATCTGCTCAAAGTATCAAGATAAAGATAAAAATGTCAAAAAAGTCTTTGGAATTTTCCAAGTCCTTTTATTGCTTGTTATGTAGAAATACATTGAATAATAGATGCAATTAAAACATACATGCATTAAAATTTTATTAGACATCTAATAGTTGCTAGGAGCAGGGGAGTGTATGGCCCATTTGATAACAGAGACATTTATACCAATAGTCAAAGTACAGTGTGTCAGTTTGTGTGTTGAAGTTTAAGAGAACAATGTACAACTTTGGACAGATTATTTAAAGTGTTGGAATCGAAGGAGAAAGATGGCCAAGGGGACAGACTTCCAAGAAGAAGTTGGGGCCCATGTGAAAAAGCAACTGAGGGGGGTGGCAGTCCAGCAATGGCCAATGGCAACTGAGCAAGGCAATGCCTAGGAAGGGTCAGAGATTGGTTATATAGATGTGCTGGGTACATTAGCACACATATTGAGGATCATAAGAGCCAGGTTTCTTAAGTTGAAGAAGGGATAATAAACTTTGATGTGTTGGATTGGAACTGGAAGAATCACTGTACACTAACAGTTATCAATACGTAATTGATACACTCTATTTGTACAGTATGTATATATATAAAATATATTTTTATGAGTTTGTGCATTTGTATGTGTGTGTTTGTGTGTATTTTTTTCTTGGCTTTTTTTATTGAGAGGGTTTGAGAATAGCAACACCCCAATAACAATGAGCACACCTAGCATCAAGGTCTTCATTTCTAAATACCATTCTTTATGAGAAGAAAACAAGCTCCTTAGGAAGATGTCTGAGTCTTGGGGTAGGTAAGCAAAGTAGAAGGTGAACCTAAGACGTGTTATTATGGCAAATAGTAGGGAAATGTTCAAAAACTGATGGAAATCTGTTGAAAAGAATAGAACTCAGCTTGAATGAACTCTCATTTGCCAAAATCTGAGATAATTTGAGCATGAAAAGAAATAATAATGATGATGGATTTTATTATAATAAGTTTTAGCAATATTTAGTAATCTATGAAATTATATTGATACAAATAGATAAAAGAATGAGTGAATAAGATAAAACTCTTAGTGGTAAATAATAAATGTGGAAAGATTGAGATAATTATAAAAATCACCACCTGGTAGCCATCATAATAATAAAATTTCAGGTAAGATTCTTTGATGAACTATTTATTGGGGAACTCTTAAGAACTAGTAGGTGAAATCAGGATATCTCACAGAGTGAGATATTTACAGAGTGCCAAGTATCTCCACATACTTATTAATTACACATGGAAAAAGATAAATTTTACAGTAAAGAAGCTGGCAGACACCACCTTATTTAACTGCTTAAAGTTATCATCAACAGCAATGGAACACAATGAAATACCTACATCCCCAAAGGGGCATAAGAAGACGAGTATAGAATCACTCTGGGATATCTCTACCAAAAGTGCAAGGACTGAATCCAACCTTGGAGATCAGACAAACCCAAACTGAGGGTCATTCTACAGAATAAGTGATCTGTAACCTTCAACATAATAAAATCATAAAGGCCAAGAAAGGACTGGGGGACTGTTCTAGAGGTGAGCAAATAAGTAAATACATTAAGGATAGTGAGAACCAAGGTTTGCAAGTTGAGAAGTTATTTACAAATTGGAAAAAGGGAGAAAACTGGAATGAGTTTTTAATTCGAATTGGTGGTGTTGATCCATACGTAGAGTCATGGTTTTGAATAAAAGGATAGGTGGATAAATTGAGAAGTAGAAAGGTGATATATGAATGGAAGGATAGATAGATACACATATAAATTAACAGACACATACAGAGATCAATAGATAGACACATACATACATACATTCATACATATTGAAGAAGTCAAAAAAGACACGACAGTTAAGTGCCGTGCATGATCCTGGATTGGATCATTTTGCAAAAAGATATAATCGGACAATTGACAAAACTTAAATGGAGGGGCGCCTGGGTGGCTCAGTCCTTAAGCGTCTGCCTTCGGCTCAGGTCATGATCCCAGAGTCCTGGGATCGAGCCCCGCATGGGGCTCCTTGCTCTGCAGGAAGCCTGCTTCTCCCGATACCACACCCTCTACTTGTGTTCCCTCTCTCACTGTGTTTCTGTCAAATAAATAAAATCTTAAAAAAAAAAAAAAAAAACTTAAATGGAGTATGAAAGGAATAAGGATTTTCTGAAAAATTATAACTATTTCAAAATAAAAAGTTCTTAAACATTTTAAGAAATTTTATATAGAATAAAGCAATCTTAATACTTTGAATATTATAATTTGGAATAGGCCAATATATCCAAGTTAGTGTGTTTTAAAATATAGTTTTCTATTTTACTATGTAATTACATGTTCTAATTATATAACTAATTCCTGTAAGCATACTTATATAATTAAATGATATAATTACAGAGAGTAATTGCATAATTATTGTAATGACATAATTATAGTAACTACTCAATTGCAAAACATTCAATGCACAAGTAAAACAACCAAATTAATAGCTTTAATATATTGTCTCCAAAAGAAGCCATTTTGAATTTTAAATAAAAATTTCTTTTACAGTTCAACCATAGCATATGTTTACAACTTTAAAATATACCTATACATTTTTTTTGTTTTTTTTTTTTAAAGATTTTATTTATTTATTTGACAGAGAGGGAGAGAGATCACAAGCAGGCGGAGAGGCGGGGGGGAGGGGGGGGAAGCAAGCTCCCTGCTGAGCAAAGAGCCTGATGTGGGGCTTGATACCAGGACCCTGAGATCCTGACCTGAGCCGAAGGCAGAGGCTTTAACCCACTGAGCCACCCAGGCACCCCTATACCTATAAATTTTAACTGTATTTAGTTTTTATCTTCACTCACCATTTTAAAAATATGGAACTATTCCATAAAAATATTATAAGTGATTACTATTCAATGTTTAAAATGAATTAATTTTCTAATCTAGTCCATTATTTTCTAGCATTTATTTGAAATGTAAGTATTTGAAAGGAAGCATGGAAAATGTTATTGAGAGTAAACAGATTTTTTTCTCATTGGTTTTTCTGATTTTTTTTATTGGTTTTCTCATTCATTTCTTAAAAGAATTCTCTGTGTAATCACAGATAAATAGATATTTTTTATTAGTCTCAGGGCAAATAGGAAATCCATAGCATATATACAAAAGTGGATCTAAATTCTCACATTAGATAATGCATTACATAAATCACCAAGATGAATGTTCTCAGGAGATCCCTGGACATGACATGCTGGTGTTAATTTTTGATTTGGATTAACATGTGATGATCCATTAATGCGGCTCTTGTTTTACTTGTATTATTATGTCACTTGTTTGGTTTGTCAATGCCTCCCTTTGCATAGCATTTCCTGAAGTGTTTTGCAGAGTTAGCTTTAAGCCAGCAAATACTGAGTAAATCCACAAGGATCCCATCTTCTTTTTTATGATTATTTTGTCTTACAAGTTTGGTCCTTTTCCTCAACCTTATTACAGATCTCTGTACTATTTTTTCCTGTAGTATTTATTTTATTTTTAGGAAAATAAATACTTCTGTTTGTCATTTCACTTTGATGTAAATTTAGGACATTTGACATTATATATTATTTTCTTCTTAAGTCATAAAAGCCTTTGATTATTAGTAAGGAACTGGGTGGAATAATCAGCAAATTTTATCTGTGAGAGAAATGGTATGATAGAAAAAAAAGAACAACTCTGGTACTCTTGACATCACAGCACAGAGGCACCTGTCTTCTCCAAGTATTTGCATCTTGGAACTAAAAAAATCATGGTGCCCACACATGTGTCTGTGGTACTGAGAGCCTTTTAGCTTCCATAAGATGAGAGAGTAGTAAGCTCTACTTTTAACATCTAAAAGAATATTTTTTCCATATACATCTGTGATATTGGAGTTATATACACTTTCTCTTAAAGATTATCATGATTAAAATTATAATTCAAGTTAAGTCATTTACTGGAGAAGTTAATTTTTGGGGATGAAATTCACGATACATAAAAGTTATCATTTTAAGGTTTATTTATTTATTTTACAGAAAGAGTGTGTGTGTGCGAATGAGGAGGGGCAGTGGGAGTGAATCTTTTGAGCAGAATCTTGGCTGAGCATGGAGCCCATCAAGGGAGCTCGAACTCATCACCCATGAGATCATGACCCATGAGATCACAGCCGAGCTGAAACCAAGAGCCGAATGCTCAACCGACGGAGTCACCCAAGTACCCATAAAGTGACCATTTTCAAGTGAACAATTCAGTGGCACTTCTATTTCCAAAACAATTTTATTACCCCAAAAGAAAACTCAGGTTTTCTTGACTGGAACATAATTTTCCTGTATTATGAAATGGGGGTAAATTCATATCCTTTGTGGGAATAAGTCCTCCTTTTATACTGTTTCTGTCTGACCCTACTGCTCTACTTTAAGACCATCCCAACATGGACCAAATCCACTAAGAGTCTCCTAATCCATCTTTATCCTTGCTGTAATCCACAGAAACTCCTACAGTATTCTAGGACACCGTTGTATAATGTCATTATACCCTAGTTCTGTTAAGTTTTATATTATGTGTAATCCCAGCTACCTGGTAATTTAAACTGATCTAAGAAGTTAGGTGATTTCTTCTAAATTATGATCTTCAGGTAACTTGTCTGACCTTAAAATACAGATTTGGATTATTGACTTAAAATGCAGATCCCTGGCTTTACCACAGATTAGCTGAATCACGATATCCACATATGGCCACAAGAACCATACTTTCAAAATAAAAATAAACCCTACATGACTTTTAAATGCAAAGCAGATTAAAAGCATTTATTTAGATGAGATAACTGTATAATATGTGTTGCCTAATGAAGTCCACATAAATGTATTTGCCAAAGGTATTCAGTGAAGGAAATTGTTCTGAAGCTTCTAGAATCCTCTTTCCCATACAAAGACAATCACATTCTCCATCATAATCTTCAGGCAAAAAAAAAAAATTAGTATGCAAGGTGAAAAACAATGTAATAGAGATATTAAAAGTATGCTCTAAACTCTACTAAAGATACTAAGTACCATACGTTGGGATCATGTAGCAGTTTTCTGGGTTTCTTATATCATGTATATTATTGATTGAATATATAATCTATGGCATTAATACTCTTGTGCCAGTTTTCATTATATAAGCCCCAAAGAAAATATTCTAGTTGATGTTTTTTTTCTATGCCAAAGCATTGTTTGGTATTTAGAAAAAGAATGGATAAAACCTGCCAACTTGCATTTTGATAATAAATTTTAAAACAAAATAAGCAATCATGTCAATGAGGCTTTTAATAACTGCTCATGATACAACAGAGCGTTTTAAATTATCATGAAGTAAGCACTTCATTTACATTCAACTAGGCACGGATTGTATACTAATTAAACCATCACAGTGAGGGATACATCATCATGTGTTAAAAATACACAGACAGATAGTTCTTAATTGGAATTCTTGTACAGGCTTTAAAAAGAGGAATAAAGATTGTATTTCAATTTTAAATGGTTTTGTCAAGATGTGTGGTATAGATTTAAGAGACAAGACTTTATATCATGGCTTGACAAACCACTACCAAATCCATTCTACTACCTGTTTTTGTATATAAAGTTTTATTGGAACACATCTACATCCATTCCTTTACTCACTGTCTGTGGCTGCTTTTACACTATGAGGGCACAGTTGAGTAGTTATGACAAAAACTGTTATGACCCCAAAGCCTAAAGTAATTACTATCTGGTCCGTTATAGAAAAAGTTTGCTGACCCCTTCAACAGATGGATTCAGATCTCCTTCTGTGGTATCTTGTGTGTTTTCAGATCATTTATTAAGTTTCTATTGGTCTTATTTTTCTAATAAACAAAATAGGAATGGAGTGACCTAAGATTTATAAAGTTCCTGGCTTTGTTTTAACTTAAGTAGGAGAGACCCTAACTGTAGATCTATGAAGCTCTATCTTCAGATTGGTTGTATTATGAGGTACAGAGGTTTAGGACTTGAATATATGAATTTTTGAAGAGCTACAATCAGTCCATAGCATGGCACGCCTAAGGATGAGATAGAATTGGTGAGTGAAGCCTTCTGGAGGAGCTGAAGTATGAGCTGAAATACAAAGATGATTCTTTGAAGAGTCAGACAAATGACTCATACAAATGACAACATACAAATGTTGACTCTTTGAAGAAGGAGGCAGTGCATTAGAGGGCAGTATTTATAAAAATATTTGATGTTCAGAGAGCATCTGGTCTTTAGAAAGCCGCAGGAGGTTTAGCAATCCTGTATTTCAGTTGGTGGTGTCCCTTGAGAGAATTTGAGTCTTTGGAAAAAAGAACTTGAGTAACAATGGCCATATTCTTAGAGTTCTAGCTTATGTGCATTTGTTACTGGGACTTGAAGACCTAAGTTCTTTGCTTCCTTTTGATTTTGAGGACTTGTGTTCAACAAAAACTATCTAAAAAATTTCCTTTAAGGTTTATGCTTTCAGTGTTTTATCTAAGGAACTTAGTTTTCCACTGGAAAGCATAAAGTTTTAGGTTTTCCATTTAGAGTTATGATCCATTTTGAATTAATCTTAGCATATGATGCAATGTGTGGATTGAGATTCATTACTTTGTGTATGAATGTCAAGTTGTTAGACCACTACTTGTTAAAAAGTTCATCTCTTTTCCACTAAATTGCCTTTGCATAACAGTTCTCAAAAATCATTTGGCCATATGTGTGGGGTCTGTTTTTGGAATCTCTATTTTGATTCTTTGATATATAGGTCTATCCTTCTGCAAGTATCACATCTTAAATAGGGTAGGTATATAGTAAGTCTAAAAATGAGGAAATGTGAGTTCTCCATCTATCTTTTCCAGAATCATTTTAGCTCTTCTGGTTCCTATAAATTCCAGTATAAATTTTAGAGTAAGCATATCCATTTCTACAAAAATAATACCAAAAACTCCTCCTAGGATTTCTGTTAGCAATGCATTGACTCTATAGACCAATTAGAAAAAATAAATTACACCTTAACAATATTGCATCTTCTAGTCCACGAACATATAACTCTCCATTTATTTTGGTCTTCTTTCATTAATAATTAATGTTTATAGTTTTTGCAATATCTATATACCTAAATAATTCTCTTTTTTGTGTGTAAATTTAAACTGAACTAATCTATTGATTTCAGTTTTTAATTATTCATTGCTAGTATATACAAATACAATTAAATTTTGTGTATCGATCTTTCATCCTGTAATCTTCCTAAATTCCTTTACTATAGTGGCTTTTTTGTTGTTGTTGCAGATTTATATGATTTTTCTACACAGGTAATCAGGTTGTCTGTAAATAGAGACAGTCATATTTCTTCTCTCCCAATCTGTATGACTTTTACTTTTCTTGCCCTATTGCACTCTCTAGATCCTAAAACAATATTTGAAGGAGTAGGGACATTGTACATCCTTTCCTTGTTCCCAAATGTTGGGGGGAAACATTCAGTCTATTACTATTAAATATGTTATTGGCTATAACTGTTATATATGCCTTTTATCAAATTAAAGAGTTTTCCTTACTTTCTAGTCAGTGAGAAAAATTTTTTCACGAATGGATGTGAAATTTTTCAAATGCTTTTTCTCCATATATTGAAATGATCATGTTTTTCTTCTTTAGTTTGTTAATGAGTTACTTGACCTGATTTTTGCATGTCGAACCCAATCGATGCATATTTCATTTTATATATTGTCATATTTAATATTTGCTAATATTTTGTTGAAGCTTTTGTGTCAATATTTATGATACAACTGTCTGCAGTCTTCTTTTCTTGAAATGCCTTTTTTTGAGTTTTGGTATTAGAGTAGTGCCGATCTTATAAGTTTTTCACCACCTGTGTGACTAAAATTGGCTTCTGTGCTGACCTTTAATAAACAAAATCCTCAAATCAATTTGCTGTAATTAGACACTTACTTCTGTCTCGCCTCCTGCCTGCAGCTGTAAATAATCATTTGAACGTGGCTGCCCTTAGAACAGCTGAAATGTGCCATTGGGAACGATAACTTTGTGGACGTGTGTTACTAGAAGTGCATGAGCCTCGCTTTCGTCTTGCTGGTCCCTCACACCACTCACTACAGCACGTGTTCCTCCACACCCTCCTCCAGCCTCCCTCTGTCTTTCCCCTGTCCTGTCCTTTGAACCTGTGTCCATACAGCCCCGCTTGTGCTGACACTGCTTCTGTGCCACCTCCAGGTGGCAGTATACCTCCCTTAATTCAGTCCATAATAAACAAAACAAGGTCAATTTTACAGTAACTTCAGCTGTAAGGTGAGCCTTTATTGTCGGCACAAAGCAAAACTGTCCAAAAGTGGGTGGGAGAAGTGTGGTATTTCTTGATGAATATATCGTGTACAGTTGAAAAGACTGTGATTCTATTATTGATGGGTTGTGTGTTACATAAATACCACATAGATTAATTTTACTGATAGTGTTTTAAGGTTTTTCTATATCCTTATTGACTTTATGGCTATTTGTTCTGTCAGTTTCTGAGACATGGGTTTTGAAATCTTCAATTATTATTGTGCACTAGTCTATTTCTCCTTTTAGTTCTATTGGTTTTGCCTCAGTCTTTTGCAAAGAGGACTCAAAGCCAAGTTAATATTCCAAAGTTCTTCAGTGAATGTATTCTAAAAAGCCTACCTACACTGATGAAGTGTTTTCAAATACAATCTCAATGAAAGCAACTAGCTATTCAGATATCATGCATTTCCAGGACAGGGACTGATATATTTCTAAGATGCCATGTGAAACTCCAATTCTGTTCTCCAATTGGCATACAATATACAATTTCTAAAAAAAAAAAAAGAATCCTTGGTTGATATGAAGGTATAGATGGCACCGAATGTAATACATTCTGTCTTTGTGTAGCCTTTCTACTCCCTGAGATTTTTATCCATTTCTACTCCTGACCTGCACATCAAGACACTAATATTTTAGAGTATTTATTGTTTCATTTCTTTTATACTTAACTCAGTACACTATTTTTTTTCCAGTACACTATTTTTAATAACATCGTCTGTCTACTAAAGAGCCCAGCTAAGTTTAAAATGTCGCCATTTGACTCAAAGGAAGATACAAATCCCAGTGTCCCATAAATGGACGTTTCCCTTCTCTTATGGTTTGAAAGCTTCAGTTGTAACTTAACGAAATTTATTAAAATAAGACATATGTTACAAGACACCAAATTAATGTATTTCTTTGGATCATGTTTAATTTTGGTTTCCTAAGATCATTTAATACCTCGAGTATTTATTGGCACTATCTTTTCCCCCTAAGGTGAGTCTTCATCAATTTTTATAATATTAAAACAAATTAAGTACTGGGGAATTTTTTTAAAGTGTTTATAGTGAGATAGCTGAACAATCTATCTGCACTTTTGTTTATAGACCTGACAACACAGTGTTCTTTTTGTTCATTTGAACATTCCCAGTGCACACACCATTAAAACCCCTGGCATCTTTAAGTACTTTGGATTTTACCATGTCACAACTTCTTTTGTTTGATCTCAGAGCACAGAAATATAAGAAAATTATAACTTTCTAAATTTAATTTGCCACAAAAAGTGATTTTCTAATGTTTTATGATTTCCTTATTGAATTACACATTTATATAAAGAGTATAATTTAATAGAATGCCAGATGACTAAAAAGATGTTATATGCTTATCACATTGCTTGATTCTCTTGCATTTAAAATTATTAAGACATAAACCATTTTAACAGTAGCTTCAGTATACTGAACTGTACATCTATAAATTATGCTATGTTTTTTAGAAAAAACATCTTCAAGCACAATGTCAAAGATTACAATCTATGAATGCCAACAGTTTGCCCCATCCCACTGCTGCAAAGGCAGAAACATGACAAATGGAAATGTGAATCATAATCCTCTGAAAACAATGAGATTTCCCATATTTTAATCCAGTGAAGCTAGTGATTCATATCAGTCAGCGGGGGATGGGTAAAAACACACATATGAGAGAAAAGACTCACGGTAGACTGAGAATTACTTTTCTTCTGGAGCTGAATGGCAAGATTTTTGTATTTTGAAACTCATCTGGCTTTGTAGAAGACACACAGTGCAATCATTTGCTCTTAAAATGTCATATAATTCAGTTATTGATACAAGAAACAAAGCAAAATTTAACAATAATTCCAATTTTCTAGTTACTTAAAAAAAGTGGACGTGTGGTATTTCATTATGTTTTCTAGTGGTATTTACTTAATATTTTTATGTCATATTTGAAAAAATACATCCATTGAAAAGGAACTTAGGGAACTGGTGACCACATTGTTAGGCTGATGGCCATGCCTGCTGGGATATCGCCTTGACCAGTCTTCACTGACATAAATAAACTCTCAGGGCTAGGCTGTGAGTTCTGCACGTGTCTGATCTAAGCTTACATGCATTTTCTTTAAGGTCAGACAGCAAGGATATGGTTGGTCATCAAAGTCAACTTCCATTCAAAGCCGAAGTATCTCAGATTATTCTAGAAAAGTGTGTTTCCTGTCTCTGGTATACATGAAGGGCAAAATTAATCAATTCTGACTTTTTTGAAATTCTTAATGGCCTTTGCCAGATGCCAGAAAGTAGGAATTGGAGGGCTTCTGGGCGATGTATACAAATAGCAGGAAAGAACTATCATTTGAACAATGATTGTGTTCAAAGCCCATATTATTTACATGATATTATAACAATCTTGTGCAGTAATATTATCCTTTTCGTTCCAAAATAGAGGAAGGAACCAAAGTTTGAGGAAGTAAAATAAACGATCTGATATCACACAGATAGAAACTTGTAAAACTAGGACTTTTCTAATTACAGCTTTGTCTCATGAAAGTAAAACAAAACTCTCCTATGAAAAAAATTTCCAAGATCATCACTTACACAAACATACGTGTTACTGACACCAAGAGTCTGTTAAACATAGGTTACACTGTCTAATATCAGCTAGAGATGATCACCCTCCCCATTTACCGATTGATCATTTGTGCTGCAGAGCTGACGTACTTCCTGCCTAGCCCTGGCAGTATGTGCTGCTGGTAAAAAAATGAAGAGGAGTTGGCCTAATTAGTGAAGGATTTCATTTAAAAATCCGTGTTTTCAGTTTTTCCATTTTAAATGTTTGATCTGTATTCTTGGGTACCAATCTCTAGATTGTTTTTAGTTAAAACATCTTTTAAAAAATTGATCTATATTTCGAATCGAAATCATCAACTTATAAAATACAAATCTACTGTAGTGAGAAGGAGCAAACAATTTCATAATTATGACATTAGATTATACCTATGTACCTATGTAAAAAATATAATGTTGAGATATCATGGCGAAATTGACACCACCTTACATAATGCTGGAGAAAGGGCATATTGGAACAAATCTGGTGAAACTGAATAGTAATTCACTCATGATTGTATCCACTGATACATAATCTTACATGCGACAATAAATGCAAAGCAACCAAAAACCTACGCACATTATGTTGGGGTCTTATCCAGTCAGGCTGCTGTAATAGAATCCCACAAATGGGGTGATTCAAACAGCAGACATATATTTCTCACCATTATGGAAGCTCTAAGTCCAAGATGGGCAGGCTGTAGTGAGGGCCCCCTTTCTGGTCTGCGGGCCTCCTCTTTCTTCCTGTATCCTGACATAATGGAGACAAAGAGAGAGTTCTGGTCTCTCACTCTTCCTATAAGGGCACTAATCCCATCATGGAAGTGCCATCTGAATGGCTTTTTCTAAGCCTAATTATCTGCTAAAGGATCCCTCCCTCTGAGTGCTATCAGATTGGGGATTAGGCTTCAATACGTGAATTTTGAGGGGACACAAACATTCAGTTTGTAAGAGTTGCCTATCGTCATGCTAGCTAAAATAATCAGTCCTTTACTATTAAAGACTGAGGGCTACTTTTAAATTCAGGCAAAGTACATCATGTACACAAATGTGAGGAAATGTTATGCAACCAATAAAAATGGTAATTAAAAAGATTATGCAATATTATCAGTAAATATATTTGAAAAAATAAAATTCTATGAACTCTGGCAAAGTCTATATAAAAAGTATGTGTGGATATAGGTAGGAATTTAAAAAGTAGAAAATACAAACGGATCTATTTAAGAAGATGAAATTATGGGTAATATATTTGCTGTTAAAATCCACTTATTTATTTATTTATTTATTTATTTACTTACTTACTTACTTACTTACTTACTTACTTACTTATTTGAGAGAGAGAGTATGCAAGTCGGAGGAGGAGCAGAGGGAGAAGGGGAGGGAGGGGGAAAGAATCCCAGGCAGACTCTGCACAGAGTGCGGAGCCTGCCTGACGCGGAGCTTGATCTTAGGATCCTGAGATCATGACCTGAGCTGAAACCAAGAATCCCAGGCTTAACTGAGTCACCCAGGTGCCCCCAAATTCACTTATTTTAAACCACTGCTTCCTCAACTTTAATGTGCAGATGGATCACCTGGGGATCTTGTTAAAATGTAAATTCTGATTCAGTAGGTGTGGGCAGGCTATGAGAGTCTTCATTTCATAAGCCCTCCCTCCCCACCCCCGTGGTATCTGTGCAAGAAAAGGAAGGAAGCATTAATTTCTTACCTCAGAAATACTCCACTCAGCTTTCAACTTGCACAGAAATTCTTTCTTTTGGCCATGATCTTGGGAAAAATCACTGGAAAGCAAGGTCGGCCTCTCCCCAGTGATGACTAAAATGTGTGTTCTGTCAACTCTTTTGCCCATCTTCTTCCACACTGTATCCCTGGGCTACCAGACCTTTTGGCAGTGATAGGTACTCACTAGTTGTCAAGACAATGAAGAAAGAAAGGGATTTATTGTCTTTGAATCTTGAACTTCTTTCTAGCACCGCAGCAACTCTTCCTCACTCAAGTCTGTGGCAGCCAGTCCCCTGGTCCTTTTGGCCAGACTCCATTTTTTTCTTTTTAAATGAAAGACAATACTCATGATACTCTTATTCCCCTTTTCCTGATTTTGGCCTTTATTACATGCCTTATGAATGGGACTAGTTCTGAAACTGACTTTTACCTAATTGATACACAGTGTTTTTAAAAGGGGAAAGAGAGACCTCTCAGACACTTTGTTTTATCTTATCTGACCACAGGGAGCGCACCACTCTTGTTTGCTGCTGTGTGCCAGCACTTAAAATGTTTCCTTCCCCTAGTTAGCATTAGATACATATTTTTGGAATGAATGGGTGAACTATTTAATATTCCTAGTGACTTTGTCTTTCATTTTTAAATACTTTGTGTTAGATTTTTGCAATGATTTTAATTGTTTAAAATATCATATTAAATTATTTATCTGGAATGTTGAAGGTTTTGTTCTGTTTTGTTTTGGTTTTGGTTTTGTTTTTTTGGTGGGGGGGAGGGTTGGTTATCTCCTTAAAGGTTGCACCAGAAGCAAGGGCTTCACTTCCTTTCTCCTTAGTTCCACATCTCCAAGTGCCAAAAATGCAGCATCTGCAGTTGAGATGTTGAATTCTTTAAAAAAAATTTTTTTTGCCGTAAGAATTGAAAATAAAAATATTTTATGGAAAATAGTTTCTCAAGGTGTTTAATGAGAATTGAGATTTTAATTTGTTAGTTGAACATGAGAGTGCATTTATTTTTATTATAATTAGAATGAATGAGGGAAAAAAAATGGAGGTAGGAATGGTAATTAAAGATGTCTTTCGGCACATGAAGTGAGGCCATTCCATTCGACTAGTACTGAGTGGCTAGTTCAGAAGGACCTGTGCCTGGCAGTGAGTATCCCAACTGAATGGCAAGGGGAAACATTGCTCAGTCCTGCATTGTGCATATGAGCTTTTGAGAGTTCATTAATTATGAGCTGGTGTGGAGGTAAAACAAAGAATGGTTATTTCCACCGTGTCTTTCATGGAAAAATCTTGGGGGGGGGGGGCGTTGTTTAAATTTACTAGATAAATCAATGAATCAAAGGTATAAGTCCACACTTGGGCTTGGGGCTTCCCATATCCCTTTGGGTTCCTTAGTCATTGTTTACACTTTCTCTCGTTTTCCTCATTTCTCTCAAATTCCCTTTTATCCAAGAATCAGTTCACAGAAACACACAGGTTGAAAAGTTAACAGAATTTCAAACCATTCCGAGAGCATGGTTTCTAACCCAACAGCTACATCCTACATGCTCCAGGCTGGGCTTCTCCTCAAATTATCCACTCCGGTAGACAGCTTTGTTACTGCAAGGATATAGGACAGGCAGAAAGATGCTTGGGTTGCAAATTCCCAATCCTGTTCCCAAACTCTGTCATGGTTAGGAAAGCTTTGTGATATTCAGGACTCAAATAATAACTTTGATAACTGCCCAAACCTTCTTAACCTATTTGAATCTTAGATAAAAACTCAATTAGGCAATTAGATACCAACTTTAATCCTAGATCACAGATATAAATATACGTCAAAGGTATAAATAGGTGTGCAGACCCTTCTAGTGGTGTCATGGAAATTTTTTCATAATGAAAAATCAAGAAAATTGTTCCTAGACTCTCAGCTATACATTATTTAGTATCAGTTAACAGGTTCCACATTATTGCTTTCTAATGCCATTTAGCATCCATTAAGACATTACCTATGATTGCACATGATGCCATTTAAAGTCAGCTTACGTTACATATTCCATATGCTGAAGCTAAATAATAATATTATTTCAGAATCAGGCAGAGGAGAGATATCAAATTGCACTTGGGTGTCATGACATAGGTCCTATACATAACATTTCTTGATGACTTCCTCTATATACATGCATGCTGGCCCAAACCCCTGCAGAGAAGTTCTCAATAAGTTAGGGACCTCCTTTACACACACACACACACACACACACACACACACACACACACACACACACACAGCAGTGCTTCAGTGCCTATATCCTCCTCTTTTCTCTATATAATTGATTCTTGTTACCCATGGTAGTTATGTTCCATAAAGTCACGGTGAAAAATGAATTAACTCATGCCTGAATGAACCTTATCCAACACCTTCATTTTTACCATAAGGCACATTGCAGCCTTCTTGCGTTTAGGACACTAGGTAGTACTCCAGTACTATGCTTGGGAGCCATTTTAAAATTTAAAGTGAAATTACCAACCAAAAGCACAAAAATGAGAAACAGCACAGCACTCTGTAGGTCATGGACAGGACACTAGTTTATGGAGTTAGAGCTGGAAAAAAGAAGGCAGAGAATCCCTCATTTGACTCTGGCAAGGACACACAGCCGGAGACCAGGTTTTTCACTGCTCTCCCCATATCCATGAATGACTGCAAAAGCACCATATTGATTTTGGGTTTTCGAGTAAATTTAGTGAGTAGACACATCTGCAATACAGAATCTATGAATAATGAGGATCGACTGTATATATTTAAATCCATGTCCTATTTTTTTTAGGTCGACTTTTATTATAATTCATGTATTTTAAGGGGAAAAAAAGGAATGTAGCAAATGGGTCAGGGTTGTACAAAAAAACCAAAAAAACAAAAAAACAAAACCAACCCAAAAAACAAAACCAACACTAACACACAAAAACTGCAGATCTGTACACGTGGCTGTATTTACATCAGGAACAGGCTCTTCTGCACATCGGGCCCAGCAGCTGCCCTTGTCTGATGCCCCTCTGCAGCCATGGGGACTGAGCACAGCTCACGGGGCACGGGAGCAGCGGCTCTCCTCGCAGGAAGTGCACCTGCACTCTGCATTTGCAAGAGCTGGCCTGGGAGCAGGTGCCACTGGTGACAGTGACGTAAGAGCCATGGGGAGGTGTTATGACCTGAAGGAGCCACCAGAGGCTGGAGACAACTGCAGGAGGGGTGGCTGGCACTTTGGGGGAGGTGTCTACATGTCCTATTTATTTGTATTGTCTATTCATATTGATAAATTCTACTTTGAGACCAGATTGAGGCTCCTTTGTCCCTAAAGGACAACTACTCCCATGAGGCCAAGCTGAAAGGTACCAACTCTCGAAATTGGGAGGAAAGTCATCCCATCAGGAGGAGCGGCCATATTAGCTAACCCAATACTGATGGTAAACACATGTTTGCAGCTACAACTGCATACACTGAGCTGAAAGGAGCCTTTGAAATGAACTAATTAATTTATTGAAATAGGAAAAAGGGAATCCCAAGATCATGTAACAAGTTACCAGAAGAGTGAAGATCAGAATGCAGCCCTCCCTTCTCCCAGACTTATTTTTTTTGCAAAACTACTTGAGCTTCCAAATCTGTGAGCCTTTTGAGCCACTGGGTTTTTTATGCCAATTGCTTGCTGCTCTCAACACAGACATATTACCATAGTGCCATGGATAGGATATATGGGCCATAAAAAATATGTACAAGTAATAGCAGTAAGATGTAAACACTCTATGTATTTAGCTGGCTTAATTCTCTAATCAGGCATCTAGAAGCAAGGAAATAACTTGCCAATAAAAGTGGTCAACAGTGAGTTTCTTTTTGGCTTTTTTTTTTTAGCTCTATAAGTAGCAAATCATTTTCAAATGCTGGGGTTATATTTTGTATAGGCACTATGTTGATAAATGAAATATCATTTTTCACACATAGGAATAGTGTGAGCATATCAGAGCAAGTGAGCACAAGCTTTCATGACCTTATCTTTGGTTTTCTTGGCAACCCAGAAGCCAGACTCTTTGTGACTTGCCTCAGAGCTATTTGGGGTAACATCATTTTTTTTTATAAGAGTGTAAATAATCAAGATTAATTGACCATATGTAGCAGGAACAATAATAAATTATGAATCACCACATCAATTTGGAAAAACAGCTCTCCTCAGACTTCTCTTGGCCTTCATTTGAATGAAAAATTAAATCATTTCTTTTTCTTATCTTCCTTCCTATAATAAAAATAATCCAATGTTTCATAAACTCTTACTAAAATTGGAGGCACAGATTTCACCATCCAAAAGAATATGGCAAATCATATCTCTTTGCAACTAATCACTGCATCACTAAAGCTGTGTCCTTTAGTATCCAAAGGAAATCACAGTAGGAGAGGCTGTCCTGGCCAGAGCTGTTCCTGTATCTCCCACAGTCTGGGTACCAGCAATTGTTTTCTGGCTGCCAGAAAACAATACAGAATCATTTCTTCTGACCTCCTTGCTTCCCTGAGGAAAACATATTTATGTTAAACTAGCCATACCTCCAAATTTCGATCAACAGGAAATTGCATTTCTACGGCACAAAATACTGGAACTCAATCATCCCTCAGCTCTGAAATTCAGAGATCTCTATAGCATGCCCTAAACTATATACCTTTTCCCACTAAACATTCCTCTAGTTTGTTTATTCATGCGGTTTCTTCCGGAACCTTCCAGCAGGTCATGAGCACCCAAGCAGGAAAAGGTTGTAGTAGGCTTTCCTTCTCTCCATAGACATAGTCATTTGGTTTCTAACCAGTTGGGAGTTAAATCTGACTTTTTCTTCAGTTCTAAAACCAGTGCCAGCTTCCACTTGTCACACTCAGTCCGACACCCCTCACCAACCTCAGCAGCTTAGAGTCAACTGTTGGCCATGTGATACTTTAGCAATAGCAGAGTTGCTCTTGCACTGATCTTGCATTTCCTGCTCCCATTTCCACTTTATTCCTGCCTTTCTATTGGCAAAATGTCACCCTGGTAATCACTGCCCTCCCTCCTGTGATATGGCTTTCATGTCTGTTTTTCTTTTCAATAACAAATAACATCTTTAAATCACGTGAAATTTAGCAATTATATCTTTAATCTGTAAAAGAGAGAAGGTAGACTTAATTTGCATCCTAACTTACAAGAAAAGACGCAGATAAAGCAACTCATGTCAACTACAGCTGCTTACATTTTCATGAAAGTTTTGTGAAATCAGTATTCACGTGGAAACTGACTTCTGAAACTTCATAATAATGATGATGAGTCCTTTTCTAACCTTATTTTAAATTACTGAAAGTTCTCCAAATTCCTGTTTAGATGTAATTCTAGAAAATATTATGATATAAACATAAGACATAATATTTTTTAGTATGAACTCTTTAAAAAAATAGTATGTGGAGCCTGGAAGGAGTCAACACTTTTAGTAAGAAGCATAAAATATGAATATTTTATGTTGCACCTTACACAGCGGCCTAAAGGAGAAAAAAAGTCAACAAACTAAATTAAGCAATGATATTGCAAAGGTCTTGCATTGAGTGTCAGAAGGGCCAATGATCTATTATTAGTTCTCGAAGTGTGCTCCGTCAATAATCCATCATCAACTTCCCCATGAAAATCACGAGAAAACCTGTCGAACCAGCAAAGCTAAGAAAAGCTAACTTAAAAGCTTAGCTATTAGGCTTGCTTCCGTAAGGGAGCACACCACCTTGATAGTCTTAGAAATCTCTGGAAAGGGGATGGCAAGAGAGGATATTTTTAGGCTCCGAGGTCCAGGCTAAGTGATTTCAAGGTGTGTCATGCAAAGCAGAGTACTGGTTGGGTTGGGCAGAGTTTATGACAGAAAAGTGTACATTATGGAAGAAGCTGTTAGTCTTTTTTTTTTTTTTTTTAACATTTTATTTATTTATTTGACAGAGAGAGAGATCACAAGTAGGCAGAGAGGCAGGCAGAGGAAGAGGGGAAAGCAGGCTCCCCGCTGAGCAGAGAGCCCGATGCGGGGCTCAATCCCAGGACCCTGAGATCATGACCTGAGCCAAAGGCAGAGGTTTAACTCACTGAGCTACCCAGGTGCCCCTAAATTGTTAGTCTTGACAAGTAGGTTACTTTGGTTGGTTTACTGTCTGCCAAGAATAAATATTTCTCCAGGGAACGTATTTAAGTTGTTTTGCTTAATCCCAGTATTATTTAGCACAAAGTCAGAAGAGTATGCTCTGTCCCAGAATAGCTTAGCACAGGGGTGCCCCCTCCCTGCCCCCAAAAAAGCTAGTTTCAGTTCTTAATTCTGCCTCTAAACTCTTATTTTTCAGTAAAATGTTCCCACTATATAGATTCAGAAACAGCAACAACATAAGTTGATGTCCTGCTAACTAAGCTGCTGGACCAAGGTCACACTATACCAAAGTCAGCACTGACCCACAAGTCCTAACTTCCAGGGCAGTGCTCTTCCCATTACTTTTACACAGAAGAAACTGGGTTTTATTCCAACTTGAATTAAAAGTTTAACTTAACTGTAACTAAAATATGGTTGGCAATTATAGCCTCAGCTAGAAAACAAACATCCATTTGAGCATCTAGAGGTGAGAATGGAATTTCTCATGCTGAATATTTGATAGAACTTAAACAATTATTGCATAGGATTTCAGAAATTCTACAAAATAATCTCAAAATCTCAAAGAAAAAACAAAGCTAACTGTGTGGACTTATACATGCAAGTGTACACATGGTTGAGGGAGTATTATAATAGTAAAGATATAGATGTGTATTTTAACCTAGTGAACTGAATTTTTCTAGGCTAGACCCTAAATCTAGAGTCATCGTTAGTCTCTACCAGGCCTTGGGAATTAGAAGTAGATCTCTCCTTCAAGTAGACTCAGCCCAACAAATCTCTTAATTTATGCCAGAAAGCATGGCTGCAATTTAACACCATCTGTGTACTTGACTGGGCAGTCTTGTAAAGGACACAGTCTGCAAAACACATGTGATAGCCCTAACTAAATCAATGACTCCTAGCCCTCCAAAGTCTACTTGCTACAAAGTGTATTTACAAGAGAAAAAAATATAGATGAAATTAGAACATATTGTTCAGAATTCCTATGTTATTTTTAGGATTTGAATATGTTTCTGTTTTTATTTATTTAATTTTTAAAAAAGATTTTACTTACTTATTTGAGAGAGAGAGAGAGAGTGTGTGTGTGTGTGTGTGTGTGTGTGTGGAGGGGAAAAGGCAGAGGGAGAGAGAGAATCCCAAGCAGACTTGCTCTGAGCAAAGAACCCAACAAGGGGTTCAGTCCCACAACCCTGAGATCATGACCTGAGCCGAAATCAACAGTTGGATGCTTAACTGACGGAGCCACACCAGGCACCCCAATGTTTTTAAATTTCTCTATTCCTGTGTGTGGTATAAAGCCTTTAGAGGATCTTTGCATCAGGTCTTATTTTATGTATTTACACAAGCCTGCTGGTATATCATTAGACTTACCACCTTGAATTCTAGAGATTATAAACCACAAATATTTTCATCTGTTCTCCAGCTCCTTGTCCTCTTCAAGCTCTATTTTAAAGTCATGTGAATGTGAACATTCAGAAGCAAAACAAGTTAATGCACATTTGTTGGGCTTGTTGGAATCTAAAATCGTAGCAAAATTTTGATATACCCGAAGTTAGTCATTTGCCTTTTATGAGGCAATCAAAATTCAAGATTCTATATACATATCATTCAGATTCCCTTAATTTCTCTTTATTACAACTGGAAATGAGTCATAAGAGAATTCATCTTTAATGCCCCAATATTGCTTATCATTTTATAGATAGTCTCCCAAGATGTTATAATCATCTATCCAGTATCAAAAATATTTAAATGACATTCAGTCCAGAAACTAAAATAAAACTTATCACATACTTAAAATTGTAATCTCCTAGAGAGCAAAGAATTTGTATCTCTTGGTTTTTGGAAAAGTTAAATAGCAGCTTTTTGTAGAATTGTATTCTACAGAGAATACAGATACAATTTAGGGAGAAATGTTCAATATTCTACAACAAAATGTTCACACATATTATCTTTTTCAGTTTCTTTTATTTACAACAATAAGATTATTCATCACTACTGACAAAACAGTATCACTACCTTTCAATTTACCTGTAAAGTGAATAACAGCTCAGATTGTGAATATGACCTAAATAAATTGATACTTGGCTCTTGGGGTATGAAGAATGGCATGCTAAACAACACTTCAGCAGGAGGTCCTTTGCTACAAGTATGCAGTTTGTCATTCAAATGGCTATTTTGTTTGAGACACTAGAATCGAGAAATTTCTGGATTCTAACTTAAGCCATTTAACAGATAGGATCACAATGGTGATTAAAGCAGCAGAGCCTCCCATAGCCTTTTGATTTAGAACCATTACCAACTCTTTCTCTGAATTGTAATTGTCTAAAGAAATTGGGGAAGATTAATACAGAGATTCTAGGTAGAAAAAAGTGCTTTTATTCCAGAGATAAGACAGATAAATTTATATGTTGAAATAGCACATAAAAAGTGAATGATGAGCAAGGCAAGATGGAGGAAAAACATTTAATTTTATTTCTCCTGCTAATTACAACAAAAGTCCTGGCAAAAAACCATAAATGGCCAAACACAAGACGGAGTGGAGAAGACGAGGCAGGTTGGCTAGTGAGCTTAGAACTTGAGTCTCAACCCAGTGGTGAGTTCTGTGGGCTTTTTATTTGGAGGCTATGTATCTCAGCCCAAGTACCAGAGCAGTTCACAGCTGGAAGTCCCAAGACCTAAAAAAGCCTCAAGAAAAGCAGGCTTTCTCTAGACAAAGAGCAAGAAAGGGTCGCCAAGTAGGCTACTTCCTTGTGTTCTTTTCTGCTCTTAAGACAACCACCATGAAAAACAGTTGTGTCTCCCCTCCTACCCCAAAGGGTACTGAATTAATAGAACTGTTTTCCACCTTCTCTCCCCTCCCTGCTCCAGCTATACTAGGAGACAGCCCTCCTGGCAGATCCTGCCAGATCCCTGCCCCAACAGTAACAGGGAGGCACCCCTTGGCAGGGGTACCTGAGAGCAGACCTCTGACAACTCCATTCCCCAGCCAGTGCTGCAGAGACTATGGGGAGGTCCCATGTTCTGAGTAACACACAAGTGAAGCAGACCAGAAGCAAGGGCTTTATAAACTAAATTGACATTTGAACCAGAGCCCACAAAAATGAATGAGGGCTTCTGAATCTGACAGGGTGACTACCTGCTCAAATAGAAGATTTAACAAGGAACCAGAATCTTGCAACAGAAATGTCCAGGATATGGTCCAAATTACTTGTCACAGGAAAACCAGGGAAGTCTCAAGTCATCTGGGTAACTACAATCAACAGATGCCAACCCTGAGGTCACATGGATGTTGAAATTGTCAAACAAGGATTTTAAAGCCATCATAACAAAAATGCTCCAATGAACAACCATGAACAGTCTTAAAATACAGATAAAAAATTAGAAAGCACCGCCAAGAAATAGAAGATGTAAAGAAGGACCCAACAGAGGGTTCAGAAGTGAAAATACAATCACCAAGAACAAGGAAACTTAGTAGCAGAATGACAGGCATGCAATGGTGAACCTGAAGAAAGAAAAATAGAAACGATCCAATCAGAGCAACAAAGTAGATTTAAAAAATTGTAACCGGTAAAATTTGAAGTGAGTAACAGTATCCTGTCACATATGCATTAGATTGGCAAAATGTAAGATGCCTAACCAAGTGTTGGTAAGGATACAGAATAATAAGGTCTCTCATCACTGCTACATGAAGGTAAATAGGAGCAGCTATGGAAATCACGTTGGCATATCTGACGGAGCTGATGTGCATAAGTCAGTCCACCATCTAGCATTTCTAGGGTTCCATCCTATAGAAATTCTACCACATGTGCCCAGATAAGTGTTAAGTTGTTAACTGAAGGACTGTTTCTAAAAATGAAAATTCTGAAGCATTGTTCATTAATTGAAAAGATAGATGTATTTTAGAATATTTGAATGTTACTTGAATATAGAGCAACTAACATGAATTATATTTCCATATACCAACATTTAGGGGTGAGTAGAAAATACAAAATAGATAAGATTTCGGAATATGAAATATTTGTTGTCATTTATTGCCGGGGTCCAGCCCAGGCAGTCCAGGGGTTCCCTGAAGGATGGACGGTGTCAGCGAAAGGAATGAGAGAGCCAGAGGTTTCTTTCAATCACCAGGCAGGCATCTCTGCCTCATTGGTGTTTGACTCTTTATTTATAAGCAGCAGGTTACATGGAAAACAGTCAATGATTTTCTCAGATAAGGGGGCTCAGATCAACAAAAGTTTTTT
>CM053616.1:9252814-9291926 GCA_028646535.1 Procyon lotor | reverse complement strand
GTATAAAAATATACACTGATTAGTGGTTACATTCTAATTACTGATTGGTCTCTGCTGTAATGAAGCTGAAAACGTTTGAGAAGGGTTTTAAAATGCAATCCAAGAACTAGGACTTATTTTTTATTTTGAGAGTATTTGAAACCTATACAGTGTAATACTAATATTTTCTTAAATTTGGCAGTCCATGAATGTTTGTCACATCATACTTTTACTTCCTATACATTTTCTGGTAACACACAATTTAATAGTTTTCAAAATACTTTATTTTTCTAAAAAAGCATAGCCTCTAGCCCATGAACAAAATCTATGCCCTGCAATGTTAGATTTTCTGTTATCTTAGTCTTGCTCTTATTCCCCCCTAACATGTACTTCTTGTTCATTTACCATCAAGCAGCCCTGAGTTTCATTAGTAATAACTTCATTTAATTTACTTCCAGGTGACAGCCACCACATGAGATTTCTTGGAAGATGAAACCCCAGCTAACAAGAAACTGATGTCCAAGAAGGCAGTAGCTTCAATTACTTGCCCTTTCTACTAAAAATATTTTTATTTTAATTTATAATAAATATTTTGTCAAGACACCACAATGTGGAAATGTAGCTATTATTGGAAGAAGCTCATGGTCTGTTCAAACAGAAAGGAATAGGTACCTAATAGCAGAATACATTTTAACAAGTATTTTAGGATTTTACTATAGCTAGGTGTGATGCAAAGTAATTTACAATGCCAATCTTATATGTGAGAGACTGAATGTACAAATGACCACTGGCCGGAGCACATGCAAGAGAACCCTGACCCACAATGTGCAGCAATGTGGTTAGGACACCAAATCATAATTTCTATAGCCATATAGAGTCCATATTAAGTCCCAACCATTTATATGGCCAGGTTCCCTATTTTTTACCTTTGCTTCCAATTTAGGAACAAACAGGGAAAGCCAAATACACTGGCCTCATCCGCACGCAATACTCTATTTCTTGTAATCTGCCTCCAGCTTTCCCAGCCAACATATCCAACCAGGGCATTCCTAAAATCTTCCATCTTTTCACTATAAAGTGTTTATACTCTCCCCTGCCTTTAAGTCTCTGCCAAACTCAAGTGACAGTGGCTGATGCCTTTGCTATAACAACCTCTGACTAAATAGCCTTCCCTTTTTCTCATTTGGTGGTCTTCATTTATTTCCACACAGGGAGTATCGAATTTACTCCTCCAACACCCCTATAAAGAAAGGTTCCCCTTTGAAGAAAATGAGACAAAGGAAAGTGTATGTAACTTGCCAAAGGTAGCACACAAAAAAATGATTATGAAGCTGTGATTTGAACCTATGCAATATCATTCTGAGCCTGTCCTCTCATTTTTATATAAACTGTATTAAAAATTATTTTACATAAAATTAATCACATCAGTCATGAAGGGGGGAAACCATGTCTCAGTGACGTACAGCTTCTAAGACCTCTATAGTTTAACGTAACAAAGGAGGACTCTTTGCTCATGCTCCATAAACACCGCCTGTTCCCTGTTGTCTGAAAGCTCTGTTCCACATCTTTTCACCTGAAACCAGGCTGATCACTCAGTCACCACTGATGGCTGAGGGAAAGACAAAGCACGGCCATTGCAGACTGGCCCTTACCCTTCCACCCGGAAGTCACCCCCGTCCTTCCTGCCCTTGCCACCATTGGGCAAAGCCTGCCACATGTTCACCTAATTTTTACGGTGTAGGAAGTACAATCTTTCCATGTATGTGGGAAGAGTAATGATTAATTCAGCTACTGAACAAAATAATGTAAACAGTCTTTGTTGTTTAAATCCCTTAATCATGTTAAAAATGAAGAGTCTCTGATCCCTCTTCAAAGTAAAGACCACTTCAATGGTAAAAATACAAATACTATCTCTTTCTTTAATTCTCAGTGTAGTTAAGCCTCAATCATATGAGAGGATTTTCAATATAGTAGATTTGAGTGGCTTGAAACAGCTTGCTTCTTTGAATACAAATAGATATATATTGAATAAATATATAAATATAAACATATATAATATAAATACAAATATTTACATATATATGTATCTCAACATCATAGAAATTCACATGATGGTTATAAGCCTCATAATAACTGCCCTTTGTATATATCCAACTTTGGCTGGTCCCTGACTTAGTAGCCTCTGATATATCAAACTGTAACTAATGATAGAAATGGAATTCCTTCTGGAACTTCTTTTTATCTTAGGTAACTTTGTTCAGAAAATTATTTTATTATTTTTTCAAATAAACAGTATAGTTCACAGAAGAAGAAAATGCTGTAAAGCAAAAACTTAAGTAAAGAAAAAAATGTTATGCATGAGGTATCAGATAGTATCAGCTCATCCTAGGAATATAAATAATTTCCTCTTGGGGCACCTGGGCGGCTCAGTAGGTTAAGCCTCTGTCTTTGGCTTAGGTTATGATCACAGAGTCCTGGGACCGAGCCTTGAATTGGGCTCTCTGCTCAGCAGGGAGCCTACTTCCCCCTCTCCCTCTGCCTGCCTCTCTGCTTACTTGTGATCTCTCTCTCTCTGTCAAATAAATAAATAAAATCTTTAAAATAAATAAATAAATAATTTCCTCCCATACATTCCCTTCATATAAATCTTGTTTTATTCATGACCTTGAAGTAGGCAACTTTATGCTCTCTTATACCTGTAGCCACTGCTTATTGGGTTAGTTATGAACTTCTGAGCCATGATAGGCAAATCAGACACTCGGTTCAAAAATATGAAAATATGAAAATTTGGACATAGGCACTCATTTGGAAATCAAGTGGAAAAACTTGGGGGCTGAGGCCAGCGGGTTTTGTTGTGGTTGTTGTTAGTTTGTTTTTAATCTTTTTTAAAATCTTATTCTATTTGAGGCCAGTGTTTAAGGACAATATGTAAGTGGATAAATAAATTGAAAATCTGATTATAGAGAGAGAGTGTGAATAATGAAGCAGATACACTAAGAAGCAAAGTCAAAGAGATAATCAACTGTGTAGGAAGGGAAGGACAGAAACAGTAGGAGAGAGTGAGGAAGATTGAGAGTAGTTTTCTGACAACAACCCATTCTTTTGAGCATGTTATAGTCACAGCTGAATTCCAACGATTCTTTACACCTTTATATTAAACATCACGTTTAATCAAGCTTATTTTTACCATGTGTTAAACACAACTACTGCCAGCATTCTTAATGAGTACGTACTATTACACTCGGAAGTACCATCTTTTGTTTAAGCTGTCTCATGCTCGAATATTTAGTCGGTTTCCAGCATCCCTCCTCATTCCAGGTCACTTCAGTTAAAAAAGTCCTAAACTCTCAGGACACTTATCTCATACCTTTGCACCTCTCCCTATTTTTCTTTCTCTACTCCAGTGAAGATGGGACATGTATGAACTTTGCTGCTTTTGCCCCTCCTACTCTATGCAGCGAGCCTCAAGCACTAGTTGTCATGGGGAAATAGGGAGTCTTATGGATGTACTTGTATCATCTGAGACCACCAGGCTGAGTTCTGATATGCTAAAGAAAATCCCCACTGTCTTGACAAAGCTGGGTTTTCAAGCTTATGGTCCTACTGCCAATGTAAACAAACAAAAAAAATCTCATTTTACAGTCAAAACTGAAAAATGACTTCCTTGTTTTAGTGAGTATTCATTGAAACCCAGAAAGTCATTTCTACAAAGGGGATAGAAGAAGCCTCTAGAACAACGATATTTACTAATACAGAAATAAAGCTAAAACTGTTTTTAAGTATTTTTTTCTATCCTACGTAATTTATTATAGGTTTGATGCATCATATTTAGACAAAAATAAGTATGAAAAAATGAAAAGAAAGAAGACAAAAGTATAAAGTACCAAGAAAAAGGAGGCAAAGAGCCAAAATAAGAGTATGTTTCAAATAGGAGAATAACCTGTAGTAAAAATAAAATAAAGACTTTGTAGGGAAAATACTGTACAGAGGGCCATCTTGTTAGCAAAAATCTGAATATTTAAGATATACTGACATACAGCTTTACTGCTGATATTCAAGTGTTTTTAAAATGCAGAACAAATCATTTAATGGGACTTGATATTCTTTTACAACAGACTAGAGATATAAATCCAAATCCTTTGTCAGCTTGAAAAATCTTCACAGATAGAAGCCAAGAAAGGTTTTTAAAGCAAGGAACACAACCCCAGGTTACAGTTACACTGTTCTCCAGTAAGACATATGTGCATGCTTTTGGAAAGCAACATTTTATCTTCTGCCATCATGAACGTGTCAAGAGACCTTTCTTAAAAGATGCTGAACCTTTGGCAGGCACAAGAGTGAGATACTTAAAACACCACCACTGTATTTTGCTTCTTTAGATCTTTCATGTGCAGATCCCAGAGTGTATTTTTCAGTACTTTGTGACCTGTTTTTGTATCACCGTGAACTAATAACTCCTCCGGGGAAGGTTATATTCAAAATAAATTTAACCGTGTGCTTCCTACTGATGCTACGACTTGCTTGTAACTTGGCCAGTCCTTTTTCTTCTGTTTAGCTCTTTACAGACACAGGGGCAGGGGAAAACTTAAAAATGGTGAGGGTGTACAGGAATAATAATTTATCTTATGTCATGTTCCTCCAATTCCAAACAAAGCATTGCACTCAAGCACTGACAAAGCATTGCAGTCAAAGAAGAACCACAAGAGTGGTACTTAATTTTATTATCAATGTATTGGGCAACTTTAGCCACTTTATTACTTTAGCCAATTTATTTATTCATTCATCTATTTAGTTTTTGTCCATTCATTCATTCATTCCTTTACTTATTTAGTTTTCTTTCTTTCTTTCTTTTTTTCTTAGATTTTATTTATTTATTTGACAGAGAGAGAGAGCACACAAGCAGGGGAAGCAGCAGGCAGAGGGAGAAGGAGAAGCAGGCTCTCCAAGGAGCTGAGAGCCCAATGTGGGGCTCAACCCCAGGATCCCAGGATCATGACTTGAGTCAAAGTCACTAACTGAGCCACCCAGGCACCCCTAATTTTATTTTCTGAGAAGAGGCAGAAAATATCACTATCTTCTTTATTACCCAAACTTCTTAGGCAGATGAAGGTCTCCAACATTATAGTAATCAGAGACGGCAAGTTCCCGATTCTGAACTTTGGAGTTGAAAATACATACTCTAATAAGTTCCTTATATATTTACTGAACTGACCAGGGCTTACTGCCCTTCCTCAAACTTACACCTGAAACATGCCTAACATTTTAGTGTAAGACTTGCTGACTCAACATCTGTTTCAATCCCACAATGACATTTTGTAGACTGCTTTATAAATATTAACTGTGCATATTTTAAAATATGGCACAGTGTCTAGCTCATACACTATAGTCAAGGCTTAAATAAAGAATGCCCTTGCTGTGTTAAACTTTAAGTATAGTCTAAAACTTGGATCTGAAATTTCAAGGAATGTCCATTATTTTAAAGCATCTGAAATTAGAAATCCAAAATAATTAAACAATTTTCAGTTCAAATAATTGCCAAAGGATACAGGCTGAGTAGCATTCAATTTCTAAACTTCCTGATTCATGTTCTAAAGAGGAAAGAGCTAAAGGAGACAAAAGTTCATGAATTTTTGGTATCTATGACCTAGGGTATTATCCCAAATTCAAAATGCTGTAGGAATAATAGAATGGGTTTGGTGATTCTAATTCCAATTGATTTGTGGCAGAGATTCAAGGTCAACACTAATTTGGGTGACTATTTTAGAAGTTTTGTGTTAGATATTAGGAATACGGGCACAAAGTTGATTTTTATAGACCTCTAAATTCCTTTATAGAATCTAAAATTTGAATCAATATTATTATTACAGTTTTTGACTCAGGTTATGAATTACATTAACATAACCATTAACATTTATGCTAAAGGTGGAGTCTAAATGTGGGTATGAAATAATGCAAATGTAATATTAAAAAATAAAACTCACAGCTATCTTTCAAATGCAAGTACAATTAAGAAAATAAATTAGACTGATGGACCAGATTTCACTAGAAATCAGACTAGATTTCACCTCTACAAGTAACTTTCAATATGGCTACTTTCTAACTTAGTTGAAGAATTAGATGCCAAAAATATGAATAGACTATGATTTACTTTTCAGGTAGAATTTAACTTTGCATATAAAAAAATTAACTATATTTAAGGTTCAGAATCATTTGCTTCAGATACTTGGTTATACTTTATTTTTTAATTTTTATTTTTCAAAGATTTATTTATTTGAGGGGAGAGAGAGAGAGAGAGAGAGAGAGAATGAGAGAGAGAGAGAGGCAAAGGGAGAGACAGAATCCCAAGTGAACTTTCTGCTGAGTGTGGAGCCTGATGTGGGGCCTGACACAGGGCTCTAAATCACAACCCTGAGATCATGACCTGAGCCAAAATCGAGAGTCAGTCATCTAACTGACTGAGCAAATCAGGCACCCCTGGCTATACTTTAAATTACTCTTTCTACACTGTTTAGTACATGTTGTGACATCATTTAATTCTTTTAAAAATTTTTATTTTTTGTCAGAGAGAGAGAACACAAGCATGAGGAGCAGCAGGCAGAGGAAGGAGCAAGGAGCTCCTTGCTCTCCCTCATCGGTGCTCTGATGGGGGACTCAGTCCCAGGACCCTGAGATCATGACCTGAGCCGAAGGCACACACTTAACCAACTGACCCACCCAGGCATCCCTACATCATTTAATTGGTATAAATTATTGTTCTTATTTATCTGTTTTATGTTTTGTTATATCACAATTATAGTTTTTCACAATGATATCAAATGTAAGAAAAGCTGATCTCAATTTAATTTTGAGCATACATAATCAGAAATGTATTTAATTCAAGTGATATGAGGGATAATCTAAAAAGTCATTAGCATACCCAAGCTCTTATAGATTTTCTCCTGTTACCTCCTAGGATTTTACATTTAGGTCTGTAACTGATTTTGAGTTAACTTTTATGAAAGGTATTTTTTTTTTAATGTTATTGTGTAATTTTTTCAGCACCTTTTATTAAAGAGACTATATTTGATCAATTGTATTGCTTTTATACCTTTGTCAAAGATTAGTTGAGTATATTTAATTTATGGGTCTACTTCTAGGCCCTCTATTCTGTTACATTGGTCATTACATATATTTTTCTGCCAATTCCATGTTGCCTCAATTACTGTAACTTTATAGGAGGAGGTCTTATAACTGAATAGTTTAAAACTTGTGTAAGTAACATATGGCTACAATTAAAGAGCACTTATGTGCCATTTTTATTGCTTTGAAGAATCAATATTATAAAGTTGGCTGTTCTTATCAAATTAATCTATAGGTCATGGCCATCTTAATTACACTCCCCATAGCTTTTTATTGAAATTGCCAATTTGAATATTGAAAATGTATATGGAACTGCAATGCAAGAATATGAACCAAGAATCTCTTAACAACTTTTAAGAAGAGAAACAATATGGTGGGACTTAATATACTGTGTATAATATAGACATAAATCTATAGCAATTAAGATAGAATGATGTTGGCAAAATTACTCACAAAGCTGATCTTTGCATTATGCACACTTGTTTTATGGAAAAAGTGACTTAAATAGTAGAGAAAATTTATTTTTTCCAATAAATGGTGCTGAGTCATTTAGATAAACCAAATGGGAACAAAATTAATCTTGATCCCTACACCCCACTCAAAATTCAGCTCAAGGTCATTTATTGATTTTCATGAGAATACTGTAACAGTAAAGCTATTGGGGGAAAAAAGAGACTACTTTCATGATTTTGGAGGAAGGAAAAAGTTCATAAACAATTACAATTGACAAATTAGACTATGTAAGTGACAAAAGACTTACTTGCATAAGTGATTTTAAAAATCTCCTACAAAATATAAGAAAAATCCAGAATGTAATTTTTAAATAAATAGACATTAGACTGGGCAAGACAGTTCATAAATGATATGCACATGCCAATAACTGGGTGAGAAGTGCTCAACAGACTGTGTTTGTATATTAACCTTGTATACACAACACTTGCTAAATATGCTGATAAATTCTAATAGTTTTCTATTTTACCTATTTTCTTCATATACAATCATGATGTTTTAAAATACTTTTCTTTCTTTTTTTCTTTTAAAGATTTTATTTATTTATTTGACAGAAAGGAGAGAGATCACAAGTAGGCAGAGAGGCAAGCAGAGAAGAGAGGGGGAAGCGGGCTCCCCGCTGAGCAGAGAGCCCAATGCGGGGCTCTATCCCAGGACCCTGAGATCATGACCTGAGCCGAAGGCAGAGGCTTAACCCACCTAGCCACTCAGGAGCCCCCTTTCTTTTTTTTCTAAGATTTTATTTATTTACTTATTTGAGAGAAAGAGAGCACGCATAAGCAGGAAGGGCAGAAGGAGAGGGAGAGAGAATCCTAAGCAGACTCCCTACTGAACACAGAGCCCAATGTGGAGCTAGATCTCATGACCCCGACATCATGACCTGAATCAAAATCAAGAGTCGGATGCTTAGCCAACTGAGCCACACAGGCACTCCTATTGATGAGGAAAAAACTGTACATTAAGCTGACCGACGGAACTGGCAAGGGAACTCCAGTCCCTGTCTCCAAGCTCTTCCGGTTCTTCTTTCCTACCCCGTTTCCCGCGCGCGCCAAAATACCAAGCATGCACTGGTAGGAGGGTATAAATTACCCTCCCTGCTTGTGCTCGGGGCTCAGACCTTTGGAGAAGCGTCTCCTCTGGGCCCACTGGTGTTTAATAAATCCCCAATCCTTCTTAGTCTCCAAGTGCCGCTTGGTTTTTCCGCCAGGATCCCGTCCAGGTTCTGCAACACTATCTTTTTTTAATTTATAGGTATTGCTTTCTTTCAAAATTTTCTTATTGAACTGGCTAGAAGATTTAGTATAATATTTAATAGAAGTTATAATAGTGAGCCCTCTTGTCTTATTTCTAACCTCAGAGGTTTTCCATATAGCACTGCCAAATATGATATTTGTTGCATTTAGCCTTATACAAGTAAGGATGTTCCTATTCATTCCTGGCTTGTTAGTGGATCTTTTAAAATCACAAATTGATGTTGAGAACTCCAAAGCTATTTTTGCACCTACAGAATTGTTTAAATGATACTTCCACATTTTAATTGCTGTGATAAATTGCAGTAGTTGATTTTTGAATGTTAAACTACACTTCCTTTCCTGGAATAAACTCCACTTGTTTGTGACATATTACAGTTTTTATGCGTAAGAGGTTTGGTTTGTCAATAATGTTTTTAGAATTTTTGTGTCTACATTCATATTTTAGTAGACAATGAAACATCCTGGATCACAAAATCCAGAAAGAAGAGTGAGAATGAATTAGTCTAAGCTTAACACTACCAATGAAAATGAATTATAAATGCCGGTCCTACCATCTGACTCCAGTGGTTTCATCTGTTAGTGAAGGAGACATCATTATACTGATATCTGCAGATAGAAAGAACTCTTCGATATGACATCATCTAGATGACTCCTTGTAAAATTATGAGTAGTCTTTCCATGGAACCAAACAGCCTGTTATTGTTTGGGGATCCTCATGATGTTCCCTTCGCCCCTCCTTTGTAGAATCAAAATGTTTTGCTGTGATGTTTGGCCATAAGGTCCCAGGTCTTTGTACCAGTTTTTAACAGAGAAGAGAAAAAAAATCAGTTCTTACAGTCATTACATATGATAAGAAGCATGATAGATTTTAAGATATTGACTAGTACATAGATTTCAGTTGGCTTTCCTTCTCTGGGCAGCTTTTAAGAAATTATGTCCTACTAAATGGAAACACCCATCCAATCTTATTTTCTGTTACTCCTCTTCACATGCCTTAAACCAATGGGATTTTCTCACTGTTACTACATTCTTACCATGATTTTTTTTTGGCTGTGCCATTTCCTCCACTTTGAAATGTCTACTCTATTCACTGCATGTCTATGTTGTATCCATTAGCTAAGACCCAACTCTTCCAGGAAGCTCCACTAGCTTGGAGTTATATGCCTTCCAGTATCCGTGACAGTTAAATTTTCCAGGTATCCAGCCCAGCACTAGATCCTGGGCCAAATCCCTGAATGACATGGGCAAATTCTTCAACTTTCATAGTTTCTCCTGAAACAAATATTAAATTGTTGTATAACTGATTACTTAAAGTACACAAGAAAGAAACACTTGTGATATTTACTTTGATTTCTATTTTAACCTGTGGAGGTTATGATTGTTTTCATTTTGGGATTATCCTAAAGGGTTAATGTCTATTAAATTGTTTTTGAGAGTCTTTTGTGTTTGTCTATATATTCTATTATTTTCTTAAAAAATTCTGTGTGTCTTTTGTAACTTTACTGTTATTTTTCTGCTTTATTCTAGGCTATACTGTTCATGTTTGTGTGTATGTTGTGAGGATGGCATTTTTCAAAAATGCTTTCTCTATATTTATATCATTTTATTGTCCTAAATTATTCAAGCATTTCTTTTGATTTTTTTTCCCCATAAGTACTTCATATATATCATCAATATGTTTCAAGTGAGCTTCACATTTTAGGGCTATTTTCACTTAAAATTTGGTGTTTAAATACTTATCTATGAGTTCTAAGATTATTTCAAAAATAAATATGGTTCTATACTATCATCAAAGGTTATAGAATATTAGTTCCCCTTTTTTATGAGTTGAGAAATTTTATCTGTTCCAAATCCAGTTTTTGTGTTATTTCTATTTTACCTTTTCTTAGTACCACCTCATTATCCTGTTAAATTGATTCTTTCTACATGTTAGGTAGCCTTTGTCAATATGCTTTATTCTCAAGGGAAAATTTCATATTACAGATGAATTTTTGAACAATGCAAATAACGTTTTTTTGCCTCCGTTACCCGACTTTTATCAAATTGTTAATATGAATTAGAGAAAGGATTTCTGTGTGGAAAGCTAACTATTAGGAGCAATGAAGAAAAGCAAGATAGGTCATTGAAGTAGCTAGAGCCTCACAAAGGCAAGTGGATGGGGATTTAATGCTGTGAGGAAAAAATTTAAAACTAATCAAGTAAGTTAGAGCATTGCCACTTTTCAGTGGTGAAAGAAAGCCCAGAAGAGAAAAATGCAAAGAAGAAGGCTAAAAGCTCAATCACTTGACTGGAAATTTATTTATTCATGTGGAGAAAGGTAATTTTTAAGTGAGAATGTGTATCATAAAGCACTTTCTCTTAAATGGGTCCCCACAGTGTTTAATATTTACTTATATTAATAAACAAAGTAAGTTGAAAGAAAAGTAGCAGCAATGGTTCAGCTGCTATATAGTTAAACTCGATAAAGAGGAGAAATTATTTAACTAGAATAAATACAGTAACAATGAAATGGTCATAAAATTAAGAATAAAAATGCCTTTGTACACAATGTCTTCATATGAACAGAGATGTTCTAGAAAAGAGAGAAAATGCAAAGGTAGCCTAAAAAGTAATTGAAAAAGCCTATTTAAAAAATATTTTTCCAATATAATAATTAGATAAATTTTTTTTTTCCTGAACTCAAGGAATAAGTATGGATCAACAAGGTGATCCCTTTCAGGTAGCATTTCTCAGCACAGCAGTATTGCTATTTGGGGCCAGTAATTCTTTGTTAGGGGGGAGGGTGCTGTCCTGCACGTTCATTGTAGAATTTTTAGCAGTAGCCTTGGTCTCTGTCCATTTAATGTTAGTACCGTCTCTAGCTCCTGAGTTGTAACCGGGTCTCTAGACAGTGCCAAATGTTCCCACCCATGGGGTTGGGCGAGCGAAAATTGCTCAAGGTTGAAAACTATTATTTTAAAGTAATATTCAAAATAAAAAAGAAATCAAAGCAAACTAAACTTCCTCAGTCACAGTATTGATTTTACATAAAACAAACACACAAAAAGACTCAGATATTGGCTATGGTTTTAAAGCCTCCCAGGGAGACTGTAACCATTACCTATGGCACAGGTATTGAATGCTAAAGTCAGAAGATTAGTCATTGAATGCCCATTTTACAAGTGAAAGAGCGGATAGTTCTGTTAGCAATCACTGTATTGTTCAACAGCACAGCGGGCAAAGATAAATATCCCTGTGATCCAAGTTTAAGAAAAGCTGTCTGCTTATAATTATCTTTATTATCTTGTTTAGAAAGTTCCATTGAAAACAGCCAAAAATATACATAAAATAGCAGGTAACACAAAACCCCAAACAAGCGCCCTGGTAAAGGTTCCTGGAACTTCTCAGCAACAGGGAATAGCTTCTGTTGTTCTGATCTGGGCTGCCTATCTCCTATCTCTGACTTCAGTAACATGATCTTTTTCTGTGGGATGGGTTCTTCCAATTATTCTGGCTTTAGAATTGTCCTAGACCCAATTGGCCCACAGACCTGTTAAGAATCCCTTCAGATGTTGGAATAAAACAGGTTTTGTCTTGTCTTTCTACTCTTCTAAGAGGCCTGAACTGAGTAGGGCAGTTGTTTCCCCAGACTTTTTTGATCAATCCTGTACCATTATACATATTTAGAAGTTTTTATATACCCAGGACATAGTTACTTACATACCAATATTGTTTTGCTAATATAATATATATATATATCATAAAATATACAGGAATAGGTATTCACAAGGGATGGAATGATTATAGTATTAAGTATATTTATACCTTTTACAATTGTTTTTTATTTCACTAAAAGTAATACCCCTTCTAGTTTACTGAAAGCCATGTGATTCAATATTTATCTTTGGTAAATCTGGTTTAAATACTTTGAGATATAGGAATTCAAAAATCTAGTTTGAAGTGGAGTTTATCTGATATATGATGCAAAATGTCCATCTTTAAAAAAGATACATCACAATGACAAAATTTATAAAATAGAAAATATATTCTTAGGACAAGTTTGCCATTATTAATAGTGAAACAAATGTATATAGGAAATAACATTCCTAATATTTTGAATTTTTAGCCAAGTTGTCAAATCTGATTAGCTTGCCATTATTTTTACCAATGTGGTTGATGAAGAGCTTATACTAGAAGTAAAAAAATCTCTGAAGAATGACATCACTATTATTTAAAATTCTTGTTTTCTTTTCAAAAATTTATTTAAAGCCACTACTTCATTTTCTGAAAATTAGCTTTAGTTAAAACTAGATAATATAATCCATCAATCCACTTACATAGCAACAAACATATTTATGCTTTGCAAAATACGGAAAATAGAGGAGGGCACTGTTGCTTATATCTCTGAATCACAGAATTCATAATTTTCCTTGAAGGTGTGGTATGTAATACAGTTGATGTTGGAGGGCATGAAAATCAATCTATACATTAAACATTAGTAAAACCCAATTGCCACATGTTAGATTAAAATGAATGGAAATGGAAGTGAGCCATGTCCTTCCTGAACATGGTCCTGAACATGGTTTCCAGAACTGCGGAAAGTTCTGCCCTTTCCTTAGGCTACATGGCTTCCTCAAGCCCACTAATTTATGGATTATTCTTCTTCCTAATGTTCCATTTGTAATTTTACTCCTTTAATGAAATACAAATATTTTCAAGATTCTGTATGCAGTTGAATTGTTCTTTTATTGTCACTCAATGAGGTCTTTTGTGCCTCATGTTCCAAATAGAGAATGTATAAAGACAGAACAAGACGCCATAATGACACGACATTTTGGCTGTTAATTGGACAGTAGAAATTAAGGTTGGACAAGGTTCTCTTGCTAAGAATGACTTCAGCAGTTTGAGATTCTTAGGGCCTGGAATTATAAAATTATTTTATTGATAAACAATATAAGTATTTTAAAAGCATAATTAACAGCAATTACATACAAGAGCAATTCAGAAGAACGTGCTACAAATTACACTATTTTATGCCCTCAAGAAAATGGCAAAATCTATATGTCCTGCTAAATCTTTCTTCTGTTTTCCAACATCATGGTCAAAGACCATCAGGTCACATCAGTCTGAAAAGAATTGATTCTACATTTACAAGTCCAAAAATTGCCTAGGTATTTAACTCCAGACCACATTTGTAGAGATATTTATATCTCTACAAGGGATAAACAGGTGGAAGCAAGTCATATAAAAAATAAGATTCATAAAGTTCTCACAGAACTATGTTGCTGAGGCTCTCTGATTATTAGAAATAGCAATGCATCTAGATTTTTATTCTTTTAATTCATGTGGGCTTGCATCACAAAGTTAGAAGTTCTAGATGACAATTCATAAGTGCTTTGAGGTAGGAAAGATGTTAGGGTTTGAAGTCAACTGTCAAGAAAGAATTCTTGAGATGTCTTTGGTGCAAAAGGGTGGTTTTATTAAAACACAGGAACAGGACCTGCGGGTAGAAAGAGCTGCACTGGACTGAGGAGTGGCCTATTATATACTTTCAAGTTGGGAGGTGGTTAGGGATAGCGAAAGTCTCTAAAGAAATTTTGGAAGTAAGGTTTCCAGGACCTTGGGGGGCTAGCTTTTGTTGGGAAAAGGTCAGTTATTACTGTCTGTTAAAACCTTAGTCATGAGACTCTTCTGATTTATATCGGTGGGTCATATGCTCAGGGGATGACTGCCAACATATATCTTGGGGGTTAGAGATAAAGCAAGTTTCCAAAGGAATTTTTTATTTGCTGAAGTAGACTCACAGGATCCTGGGGGTTGTCCTTTTGCCCTTACCAAAGTATTAACATCGAGGCGGTGGAGTTTCTGGAAGCAGGTCACTCTGCCTCTTTCAAGGACTTGTCAGTGGGCTATAGGTAGTAAGGAAATTTAAGTTTTGCCTTTGTTTCCCACATCACTTTCTGGAATGAATTAATGCTTTTGTATTTTTGTATAGTCATCTTTGCTCAGAAGTCTTGCAGATATGTTACAGAACTTGTCTAATTGTTTTCCTACTTAAATAATTTCTTTTGGAGAAACCATATTAAAAGCAAAAATCACTGTGTTTTACACACATCTACATCGAAAGCTGCTTTATTATTAGTACCTGTCCACTTTGCATCTTTATCAAGCAAACTCAGGCTTGTCATTAAGATTGCTCTCATATTCTCTAGGAACGTGTTCATGGATCTTAACTTTCTCCAGCTAGTAACAGTTTTAGGTGTTCCTTCTTCAGAACCCCTTCGACCCTGCACCTACCCCAGCATTGTACTTCCGACCAGTGTTGAGCTGACAGTACCGGAGACTGAGGCAAAAGGAAAAACAGGGTCCTGCCTCATTTAAAATTTTGCTGCTTTCTTCATAATGAAATGTTTGCATCAATTTTGATTTTTAAAAATATCACATCAGGGGTGTCTGAGTGGCTCAGTCGTTAAGCGTCTGACTTTGGTTCAGGTCATGATCCCGGAGTCCTGGGATCGAGCCCCGCATCGAGCCCCGCATCGGGCTCCTTGCTCAGCAGGAAGCCTGCTTCTCCTGCTACCATTCCCTCTGCTTGTGTCCCCTCTCTTGCTGTGTTTCTCTCTGTCAAATAAATAAAATCTTTAAAAAAAAAAATCACATCAAAACTTGATTTATTTTGATTACTAAGATTTTTTTCTTGGCATGCCCTTCAGTGTTATAATTGAGCTGAGTGCTCTCTGGTCCCAGCCCTGCTTTTTACAATGCATTGTTTTTATCTCTATGCCTGCCTCCCCGGTATAGACTGTGGGCTTTTGGAGAACCATGGCCCAGTCTTTCCATCTTTGAATCACCAGCATCTGACACAGCTCCTGCACGTAGTAGGTGTGCAATAAATACTTCTGTAAATACACATGCATGCCTTTAAATGCTATGTGTGCTTTTAAAAATTATTCTTTATGAGTCCACTTGACTACAAATTAATTTTTAAAACCTCAAAAGATAGTCCTCATATTATTCTTGACTTTCAGGGATAGTATTAATTCTAACATTTCTTTTCAAAATTCCATGTATTATGACACCATACCCAACCCACACTGGCTTCCCTTATTAGAAAAACTTGTGAGCTTTTTCCTAATTGCTCTTCCATAATGCATTTTTTTTGTTGTTGTTATTTTTGTCTGATTTAATTGAGTTTTATTTTAAATGAGCCGCTGCTAAGTGTGATCTACACCCTAATAAGGTGTGCACTAGGGCACAGAGCTGAGCCACAGGCAGAATGGGGGAATGGAAGACTTTTAGGGAGCAGAGGTGACAGTTAATGGCAGGGTTGCGTCTAGAGACAGAAAAGAAAGATTAAATTGGCATCTGAAAATGAAGGGATTAGTAGCATTAATTGAGAGCATAAAATAGGTACACTTGAAATTAGAATTTTTAATTTTCTTCTTTTTTTAAAGATTTTATTTATTTGAGAGAGAGAGCATGAATGGGGGTGAGGAGCAGAGGGAGAGGGAGAAACAGACTCCTCACTGAGCAGGGAGCCTGACATGGGGCTTGACCCCAGGACCCTGAGATCACGACCTGAGCTGAAGACAGATGCTTAACCAACTGAGCCATCCAGGTGCCTCAATTTTATTCTTTATTATTATTCTAGTAAGTATAAGAAGGCTTAATATTTAATTCAAAAGAATTCTATGTTTTAAGTCCTATACTCATTAACAAAAGTGATGACTATAATTTTCCAAATCAAATCATTGGTAAAAATTTGTTAGCCAGGTCTATATATAATACAGTTATTCCCTGGGATAATTTAATGGATGGTGAAATTCACATTTCTAGTTGCCCTTCCTTTGAGCTTAACTCAAGAATAGACAATCCAGTGGTATAATGCTACTTGACAGTTTGTAAGGTACTCACACGTAAGATGAAATTAAGGAAGAGTGAATGCAGTTGTAGACCAAATCGTATATATTTTTAAGATAAGTAAATACAATAGTTCTGAGTATCCTCCTAATTTTTTTTTTTGTTATATAATTTTTTCTTCAGCACTATAGTGAAATCTGGCATCATAATATCATCACTATCATTAGTATGTATATGTTAATATATAAAATATATGCTATAACATGTGATAACATCATCATCATCATAGCTATTAGTAAGTATATCCTATGTGGCAGGTGTTATTCTAACGTATATTGTACATATATGGATATGTAATGACAGGCAAAGCTAATATTCAGATCCAAGGCAACATAGTGATTAAGAACATAGGATATTTCCTTAAAATTGTGTCTTCTCTTTGAGAATTTCTTTGTAGTCTAATGATTATGGCAATAATTGAACCCATCCTTGTAGCATTCATGGATAGCGGTCACCTGTCCTCTGGTGCATCCATTTATTGACTGGAAATCAATCATCTTCTAAAAAAGAAACTTGGATCTTTAACATTTAATTGTGTCCAAGTTCTCTTCATAGAGACCTGTTTTGTTATAGCCTATTCTTGTTCATCTACCACTCTTCCTTCCTAGACCACAGAAAACACTCTAAAATCTTGTTTGTATGGCAGAGCTTCAAATATTAGAAGTCAGCTATTATCCACTGTTCCTGTCCATCTTGCATTCTTTTTTTTTTTTTTTAAGATTTTATTTATTTATTTGACAGAGAGAGAGATCACAAGTAGGCAGAGAGTCAGGCAGAGAGAGAGGGGGAAGCAGGCTCCCCGCTGAGTGGAGAGCCCGATGCGGGGCTTGATCCCAGGACCCTGAGATCACCACCTGAGCCGAAGGCAGAGGCTTTAACCCACTGAGCCACCCAGGCGCCCCCCCATCTTGCATTCTTAAACATTTCTAGATCCTTCATCTCTTCTTTAAAGGACACAATGCCACACTCCTTATAAATTGTTAGTCTTCCCTGGATATTATCTTATTTTTCAGTACTGTTTTTTTTTTTCTTTTAAAATTTGAGTTTCGTTGACACACAGTGTTACATTATTTTTAGGTGTACAACATAGTGATTCAACATCTCTAGACATAATTTTGGTATGCTCACCACAAGTGTAGCTACCATCCCCATCCCCATACAACACTATCACAGTATCATTGACTATATTACTTATGCTGTACCTTTTATTTCTGTGATTTATTCTACAACTAGAAACCTGTATCTTCTACTCCCTTTAACCCATTTTGCCCCTCCCCACACCCCACTTCCCTCTGGTAACCATCAGCTTGTTCTCTGTATTTATAGGTCTGATTCTGCCTTTTGTTTGTTTATTCATTTGTTTTTTGTTTTGTTTTGTTTTGTTTTAGAATTCTACATGTGAGTGAAATCATATGGCATTTGTCTTTCTCAGTCTGACTTATTTCACTTAGCAAAATACCCTCTAGGTCAAAGATAAACACTATGTTATATTTGTAATCTGACTGCAAAGAGTCATAATCTTAGAAACACAGTAGTCTAGATACCAAGGATCTTGGTTATCCCAAACAGGCTCACCTTCCTCTGACCACATTTCAGGGCTTCCTTTTAGTTGTCTCTTGCATTATTTTTTTAAAAGATTTTATTTATTTATTTTTGCCTATGCGTGAGCGAGAAACAGCAAGTGTGTGCAAGCATAAGGGGGGTGGAAGGGGCAGAGGGAGACTCCCCACTGAACAGGGAAGCCTGAAATCATGGCCTGAGCCCAAAACAGTTGCTTAGCTGACTGAGCCACTCAGGCACCCTGCCTCTTGTATTATTTACCATAGTTTATAATTGGACTTAGGGAGGAACAGGGAGAAATAAGGCCACAGCGTTTTATCCAGTCTAGAAGTCTCAATAACTTTTAACTTTCCCTACTTTAAGCCTTATCCCTTGTAACTTATTCTCTGCTATTGTTACGAGTTTTGTCAAATTAAAATCCAGGCTGTACCTCTCTTGATTTAAAATTCTGAATTAATCTTCATTGCCTATAGGATAAGCTTCAAAGTCCTTAGAATGACCCTGATAGGTGTTTTTTGTTTGTTTTGTTTTTATGTGACCTCTGCCTGCCTCAGAAACCTTGTCACTCCTATAAGCACCTTGTACTTTAGCATGACAGGGTATTTGCAATACCTTGAAATAACATGGTCATTCTTTGCATTAGTACATCTTAACCTCTTCCCTTGAAATGCTCTTCCTTTCTCTAACCAAGTGGGCTCCATTTACAAAAGTTGAAGCCACACCTGTAATTTAAAGGAGAGATTCTTTAACAAAATATTTGAGGTTGAAAGGATAGAAATGAAAGGTGAGCTGATTAAAAAATTAATAACAATAGGAGGCAGCACCTAGAGGACCAAAAGAGGAATGTTCTGAGGAAATGAGGGCCATTTCATTTCATGACCAATTCTCTAATTTAATAACTGGACCATTTGCTGAATGAAAGTCTTTTCAAATTTACTTGTTTCTTATAGCTGTTTAGTTTAACTCAACCAGTTTTGTTTTGTTTTTGTGGTTGCATCTTATGGAATATATTTATTTATCTTAATCCTAGCTCTCTGTTGTTGTGGCTGGAGAATGAGAGGCAGGGAAGGAAGGAGACTGAGCATCTTGAAAATATAATCATAGAATATACGATCTTAAATATGCATTGTTTTTACTAACATAATCACCATTAATATATTCATCTTAAAATATATAGTTTTAAAATTATATTTATTTAGATTATATATTTATATATCACATAATTACTTATAATATATCAGTAAGATACTTCCACATTTTTCATGAATATATTTTTAAGCTGTATCCTCCTTGCATATATTGAGTAAATATATTTTTCTTAGAAGTATATTCTTCTTATAAACCATCTGAAGAGTAATATATTCATTAAAAATATATCAGAGAATTGCTCTCTAAGAATTAATTCTGGGTGAATTAATTCTGGTGAGAAGGGTCGCCTCGTCATCGAATTTAAGGTAAACTTTCCTGAGAATGGCTTTCTCTCTCCTGATAAACTCTTTGCTGGAAAAACTCCTACCTGAGAGGAAGGAAGTAGAAGAGACTGATGAAATGGACCAGGTAGAACTGGTGGACTTTGATCGAAATCAGGAAAGACGGTGCCATTACAATGGGGAAGCATATGAGGATGATGAACATCATCCCAGGGGTGGTGTTCAGTGTCAGACCTCTTAATGGGGCCAGCGAATAACACTGCTGGCATTTTATATGCAGTAGTGAATGAGTGAAGGACTATAATCATAGCTCATTACTTGCTTTTGTTTTTGTTTTAATATTCAACTATAGTAGTGTTTTAAAAGTTAAATGAAGAATAAACTCAAATATAAAAGCAAAAAAAATATTTGATGAGGGATCACACTTAGCAATACTGAATATTGATAATAATGGAATGGAATTCCCAGTAATGGATAATTTATGGAGATCACTGAGTCTCTATGGGGCCAGATGGTGCTTTTTAATGGCTAGTATTAATATATTTTCAAAGAACTTTTGTTTTGACTTGGAAAGACTTCATTACTCCTGATCCTGCCCACTTTTGTAGGGCAGCTTTGAAGCAATTTTTGTGATTATCTCCCCATGGGGGTTAGTCAGCTGGAACTTTGGCACAAGGGTCACAGAGAGGATGGAACTAGGCAAGGTATATCATGAAGAGACATAGGCAGATATGGTAGCAGAAATCTTTGGCTAGATCAAGAATCACAGAACAGCCATGAAGGGGTCAGAGTCTTGTCCAGCATCACTGAGTCATTCCTAGGGTAAGGACAACAGATCATGGTTGCTCCATCCCTGGAACTACAGGACTATACTGCTCAGTAGGACACAAACCCCAGCCAGGTCTAGGTTGGGATGACCCCAATCATCCTGGCAATCATGTCATTTAGAAAGGACATTAAGTTTCAGTATTGTTGAGTGATCTTCCAAGAGTTCTAGCCATACAGATTTGGCAAGAAACAGATTTTTTTAAAAAACTCTAATCACAGTATCTTAAATTAAGTTTGCATCATTTTCCTCTAGAGGAAAAGGTTATATCCTAGGGAGTGGAGATGGGGCCAGGAGCTGGGTCTCATAAGTAATTGCAGTTCCATGACAGCTGGGGGACATTGAAGCACCAAGTAGGAGAACATTACACCAAACTTTAGGGGTTTTCTCATCATCTGGATAGAATTATTATACCTTGATGACAGCATGAGCAACCTAATACTCTGCTGAACAGGAATCCTCCTCAAATAGGAAGTCACAGAACATAACCTTCCAACTTCCCCCTTAAAACAATAAGAAAGATCTGGTGCTTAATTATGCTTTCTGAGAACTCTGAGGTTTGGAATAAAAAGATACCAGGTCCTGAATGTGAGTGGATTCTATCAGTTATTAAAAAATAGAGAATAAGCAAAGAAATATGTAATATACATACATATATATATACAGTAAGCCATGGTCCAATACCACAGGATCATAGGAACCAACTAATTCAATTGTCCTATTCATCAGTTAGTAGCTACTAAAAATTACATTATTTATGAGATCCACTCTACTAGGTATTGTACAAATAGTACCAATGATGCTTTCAGCATAGTAATTTGTGCATTGTGCTATTTCTTAAGATGTTTGGATGAATGAATGAAGAAATGGGCATCTTCCAAATCACGGGCCGCCATTCAGACCTGCAGCTTCCTATTTTTCTGCCTCATACTGAACCCCAAGAACATACTGTAACACCAAAGTTAGAGAGCTTAAAAGTGATCTGTGATAGATTCAGAAGATCCTGAAGAATCAGTCAGCACTTCAAGACTTTATTAGAGTTTTTAGCTGTCACTTAATTAGAAGTAAATAAAATGCTAAATAATAGATATTTCTGGTTAACTGAATGGTAAATATAATAAATTTGGAGCATGTTGTTTAACCTGCTTTTTTTTTCAGATCCTCATTATTATCTAGGGAAGAAAAGAGAGCTAGAGAGAAGATGCACCAAAGATTCTTTTTTTTTGTATTTATTTTTAAAATTTTTTAAATTATTTTTTTAAAGATTTTATTTATTTATTTGACAGAGAGGAGAGAGATCACAAGTAGGCAGAGAGGCAGGCAGAGAGAGATGGGGAAGCAGGCTCCCTGCTGAGCAGAGAGCCCAGTGCGGGGCCCAATCCCAGGACCCTGAGATCATGACCTGAGCTGAAGGCAGAGGCTTTAACCCACTGAGCCACCCAGGTTCCCCCCAAAGATTCCTTCTAAGCTCTATTTCTCAAGAGTCCTTTGAATCTCATCTTAAAGTGAGAACTTAAATAGTTCTTTGAATCTCATCTTAAAGGTTAGTACATTCCTGAATGGGGAGCATCTTTTCCCTGGTGCTGCTTTGAGGTTCTGTAATGGAGACTGGCTAGTTAGGAATTACAAAGAAAATAAATCATGATTAGTTATTTAAACATAAAAAAGATACTTATGGTTTAGAGACTTAGAGTTAAATAACATTACTATGCTAAATGACTCAGGTGTTAAAAAAAAATAAAAAACAAAAGGCCATTTATATCCACTGTCACCACTAAGGTGTCATTAATATTGAAAGGACCGATATCAACAATCGAAATATCTTCAGCAGGAAGACCTGGACTGCACAGGATGATTGAGTTTCTGCAATACCATGTGCAGGGCGCCTGGGTGGTTCAGTTGGTTAAGTGTCGGAGTCTAGGTTTTGGCTCAGGTCATGATCTCCCAGGCATGATCTTGAGGTTGTGAGATCCAGCTCCATATCACGCTCTGTGCTCAGCATGGAGCCTGCCTCAGATTCTCTCTCTCTCTCCCTCTCCCCCACCCTACCCCCCATCATGCACACATGCTCTCTCTCTCTCTCTCTCTCAAATAAATGAGTAAATATAATCTTTAAAATATCATGTGCAAGAAAAACCAAAGCAGGTCTTTCCAATGTCATTGGAAGAGCACACATGATAAATGTGAGGAAAAAGAAGATCATAAACTTAAGATTATGTGATTACAGTCCTGATGAGATGACAAGCATACTTCTGACCTCCATCTGTCATTATGGTTTTCAGTCTTGGCAAATTCATTTGTTTCATCAGTTGAGTGAGTGCAAAAGGAAACTTATTCTTTTTTATCTGTCATGTACAGTCTACATCGAAGGCAATTTTACTGAGCACCCAGAGTACACAGAAGAGGAGATTTACATGGACTAAATTTAACAGACTGTCAAGTCATCCAAATAATGGTGGCCATTATTAAGTGGCTGTTAAATCATGTTGCCCATGAATAGTGTTTTGATATACCGACCAGCCCATGGGGTGTGAGTTTTCAGGAACTCTGATGAGTTCTGGAAAATTAAAACTAGCCACTTTAGGGCTAATTCTAATTTGCTTCATTATTTCTATGTCCAGCAAATTTGGATCATTCTAAACCATCTTAGCTAAGCCTTCTCATATTTTAAGTAGATAAGGAAAAAGCATCCTTTGTAATAACTGAACAGTTGAGAACAGTTGTTCTCTTTTTGCTAAAATGTTTGAAAGATATGAGTAAGGTCTAATATATAAAGGTCTGAACTATTCTACTTATGTGGAAAATAAACCAGAGAATTTATAATCAAAGAAATAAAGGTGAGAGAAAAACTTTAAAATGGCTCATTCTATTTTAATTCTTCTTTTTATTGGTTATGATTTCTTAATAATAATTTCTAAATTCCACTCTGGCTTTTTAAACTTATCTAATGACTGTAACAGCTCTCTTAAAATTGTGGCCATAGGGTCAATCCACTACTTAAATATTAGTTACACTGTACCTAAGTGTACAGCTAAGTGTAAAATTAAGATCTCCTCATCAAAAATGAGCATATATTATTTCCTATTGCTGACTAAGTGAGGATTATCTACCAAATTCAGTTGCATGGGGACCCAAATTGAGGAATGTGTACAGAACCCAAAAATAGCTCCTTCACCTTGGCCATGTATGATTCTTCCAGTTACATGTTGTATAATAAGTCACTCTCACGCCTAGTGGTTAAGCATTTTTTTTTAATTCCCACAAGTTTGCACCTTGGGCTATCTCTACTCAATTTTGCGTTAGCTGGGGTGACTCAAAGCCTGGAGTCTAGCGCTTTGTAAGCTTGCTCCCTCGCATCTAAGCATGGGTTAAAAAGATTCAAACAGCTGGGTGATAGAGCATTAAAGCCTGTAATATTTTAAAGTTTTATTGTGAATGATGTCAATCATTTGTTTTCTTGAAGAAAGAGAGGGCATAAAACCCAGAGTACATATAGGCCAGAGGGCATAGTATTTGTGGTCTGAGGAATAAAACCCTAATTGAAAGTACTAACTACTTAGCCTTCTCTTCCTCCTCTGTTTTTCCAATATATCTATTTCAGATAGAAAGGCTCCATTAAAAAAAATTAGTAATGACTTAGAAAGGAAACAAAATAGGATTTAAAACTAAATATAATTCAAAAAAACAAGAGACACATAATAAACAAAATGAAGATAAACACATATCAGAAAAAGTGCCTAGGGTTTAAAAGAAAATATTAGGATATTTCCATAATTCATAAATTTCTTAGAGAAAACAAAACTAAATTAGCTCAAAAAACATTTATCAAAAACACAAAAGGGATAGAATGTGAGTGCTGAATTAGAGAATAAGTGGGAAAATGTTACTAGAGTTGATGCTACCTTAGAGGCAACAAAAGTACAATTGATAATGATAAAAGCACAGACAAGACAAGAAGGCCAGACTTGAAAAAAAATCACACAAAATTAGGAGGAAATTAATAAAATACTAACAGTAAAATAATGAATAGGTAAAATAAAATATATGAAGACAGATGAAGAAATACAATATATGCTCTATTAAATAAGAGAATAAAAATAAACACATGAAAAATTTTAAAAAACAAAGATATTTCCTGAAAATTCTAGTTTTCCTAGAAAAAAGTCCTGTAAAAGAATTTTCAGGAAAAAGCACAGTGTGGGGGTGACAATGATATGGAATAATTACTAGCAATATATATCACAGTGACATTTAAAAAAAAGACCTCTGAGGATAAAGAAAAAATCCAAGGGTCATCCAAAAAAGAAAAATTATGTCACTTTTCAAAGACAAAATATCAGTGATATCAACATTCCAAATAGTATATTTTAATACTGAATCCCATTTCCAAAGAGACAAAGGTTTAATTTAGTAGGGTTTCATATTTAGCCATATGTCATTCAAATATTCTAATATATACATGAATTTGAAGAATAAAACAATCATCAATTTTATAGGAAACAAGAAACAACCTACCTAATAAAAATGACAAAAAATAAATGCACTGAATCTAAATAAAAATAAAAAGGACCAGGAATAGAAGCTTTAACTTAAGGGCGCCTGGGTGGCTCGGCCGTTGGGCGTCTGCCTTCAGCCCAGGTCAGATCCCAAGGGCCTGGGATCGAGCCCCATATCGGGCTCTCTGCTCTACGGGAAGCCTGCTTCTCCCGCTGCCATTCCCTCTGCTTGTGTTCCCTCTCTCACTGTGTTTCTCTCTGTCAAGTGAATGGAGTCTTTGGAAAAAAAAAAAAAAGAAGAAGCTTTAACTTAAGATACAGAAATCTGTGAAACTGTCATTTCTATCTTAATAACAAGCTAACGCCAGATAATCCTTAAAATCATAACTTCTCTTGAAATCCTTGAAAGGCAGAGGTTTCAGAGTAAATAATTAGCCTTAAATCTGTAGGAAAACCAGGGTCTCCAAGGAGAGATGGAGAGATGGAGGTGAGCACAGGATTACCTAGGGCAGAGCAAAGAAAGACTATGGGAATGCCATACAAATTGATAAGAAGAATTTGGCTAAACTTTTAAGTAAATTGCTAGAGAACAAGTGTGGGCTGGTTTGAGAATATGGAAGCTGTAGGAGTGACAGATGCAGGGGAATCTGCACCTGATAGCAAATCCTTCTCCCTGGACTTCCTCAGATATTCAAGAGAGACAGGGGCAATGAGAAGGCTGGAGCATGCCTCCCACAGGTCCAGGCTTTGGGGAGGAAGCCAGAAATCACAGCTGGAAGACCCACATCCTTCTTCCCAGTGGAACAGAAAACTCTCTGAAGGGAGGCAAACTCTATGGTCCACAAGGCACACATGAAGACCAATTGTAGCTATGGGAATGAAAGAAAAGATAAAACAAAACAAAACTTCTATCCCAGGGGAAGGGCAGAAAATATGCTAGACTCAAAACTTATAGAATCCTTTCCCACTCTGAGAGGGGTGAAATCCCTGAGAAAGCCCTACCCCAAGGATCAGGGAGCCGGTGGAGTGAGCAAGGAAAACAGCCTTTCCTTATGCTTTCCACACTGCTGCAGAAATTTTGCTAGTTCTTCAATACCCAGCCCAAATATCTCATGTTTTAATCATCATGTTTCCTCCTATCACAATCATTCATTCATTTATTCAACAAATATTTGAGAATCTGCTGTCTTTAAGACATGGACTACTGCAGTGAACAAAATAGAGAAATTCTCTGCCTTCAAAGTGCTTCTATAGGGGAGACAGAAATAACCAAATAAGTTTATAATGCTCAGCAGTAAAGAAAAATAAAGCACTGTAAGTGGTTAAAGTGATAGGGAAAGTGAATTCAGCTAGGACTGAAGGGTGACTTTTAAGTGATGAACTAGAGCAAGTCAGAGGGCAAGGGAGGGAATTATCTGGGGAAAGCTCAGTCCTGATAGATGAAAAACTGAAAAGGCTCTGATGTTAAGATACACTGGAGGCCGGGATGCTGAAGCCCCATAAGCAAAGGGAAGCACAATTGATTCTCTCATATCCTTTCATATGGCCCTTTCCTCTTGCACCTTTTAGCTATTCAATAAATGCATGTTGGTGTGTTTTGATACAAGTTGGCTTCAGTTATTGTCCTCTCCTAACCTGTAAACTGGGAAGGACCTTGGTTTATTCCTTTTGAACCATCAATGTCTGACACTAAATGTTAGTTCAATTACAGTCCAACTAACAGCAGCACTGGTATATTAAAATATACCCTTTTCTAAAGCAGAAAAAAGAAAGAAAAACAGTTTCAGCTTTAAGATGGAAGAAAGGTCTTTCCACATACTTCTCCGTGAGTAAACAAATGATGAGGTGTTTCTCCTATTTTTGTCTAGCCCACTAATGAAATCAGTTCTAGGTCACTCAGAATTTCTTCCATAATTTCAGGAATATATCTTAGCTATGCCCGCATAACAATTTCAATCTTGGTACAATTGCCAAAGCAAGACCTGAATGATTGATTGAGCCTAAAACTAATTCTGTTCTTGAAGGACTTTTGAATTTTTTGGTTTAGAGGACACCAAGATTCTCTGGAAAGGGTCTACAGCTCAGAAAACTGCAATAAGTTAGGGTCCTACTGTTAGATTTCTGCTCAACCCATAACAATCTCTCCCTTAATTCCCACTACTCAGAGGTGAACAGTTGGTCAAATAATCCAGTCTTTAGTAGCCCATACAGGTGAAGGAAACACACAGTGTACTGCCTATCATTAGTCAGTTTCCTTATCTTCTAATGGAGGGACTTCCATGCAATAAAACCTCGTCCTTATCACTCCAGCCCTCCACCATTCACAGGATTCTGATAATCAGACTGACAAACTTATCTTTAATTCAAAATACAGCAGGTTCTGTGAATTTGGCTTTTTGCTCTTCCTCATATTCTTTTTTTTTTTTTCAAAGATTTTATTTATTTATTCATGAGAGACAGAAAGGCAGAGGCAGGGGGAGAAGCAGAGCTCAACGAGGGACTAGATTCCCGGACCCTGAGATCATGACCTGAGCTGAAGGCAGATGCTTAACCAACTGAGCCACCCAGGCGCCCTCCCCCACCTCTCTTAAAACAGGGATTCATATTTCTTACTAGAAAGAGAAAAGAAGGTACCAGAAAGAAAAGTAATAGTAGTACAATTTAATACATTCATGTCCGATACTTTACAGAATCAGAATTCTCAATGAATATTATAAAGGGAGGTCAGATAGTTTAGCTTTGATACAAGAAACTATTTTAAAATTCTAATTAGATGGAAAAGGAATATGGCTTTTAAATTAAATTCTGCAATCACTTCAGTTTAAAATTTCCCTTTTGTTAAATAATAAAAAAAAACCCTAATGCAGTGTGCTAATACTGATATTTTTTTATCTACTAGGTTCCAAACAACCGCTGATTAAAAGAATGAAATTTCATCATAAGAGGAAAATTTAATGAGTTCTCATGAACAATTAAAAAGATTATTTGCATATTTTTAGCCTATTGGAGGAAAAAATACCAAGCAGGAAAGGTTTAGCAATAATCACACGCTGAGAAGGAGTGGAAAGGGAAACATTAAATGCTTTTCTTTCCTTCTGAAGCCACGGATAGCATTTCAGGAGGCTTATTAGCATGCACACTGGAATGGCCTGATTTGCCAGTCCTCTGCACTTAGGGAGGTGTTTATTACAGGTGCTCCATCATTGGTATTTTTATCTCTCTAAGAAATATGAGAAATACAGAGAAGACCCATGCCCGATTATGTTCATGATAGTGCATTATTACAGCAATGGGGAGAAGGAAATTATACCCAAAGCCAAGCTTGAAAAATATTTGACAAACTCTCTTTGGAGAGTCTATTTCATGACATTTACTCTTTGTCACCCAGTCTCTGGTACACAGAGCCATCATGCCTAGGGCACCTGGGTGGCTCAGTCAGCTGAGCAACCAACTTTTGGTTTTCGTTCAGGTCATGATCTCAGGGTCATGGGATAGAATCCCGTGCCCATGGGATAGGCTCCCTGCTCAGCGCAGCGTCTGCTTGTCCCTCTCCATCTGCTTCTCCCCCTGCTCCATCTGTTTCTCTGCCTCAACTAAATAAATAAAATCTTAAAAAAAAATCTGTGCCTGAAGTCAAGGCAGGAAAGGTAAGGAGCTGAAAAGAAGATGAGCTTTAGATTCAGAAATGATTAGCCACTTACTACAAAGTGATCTCAAACAAGCAATTTTTTCTGCATATGATCTATAGATCACACATATGTAAAGGTTGTAATAACATCTACCTTTTAGGGTTGTCATAAGGATCAGAGAAAATACATTTTTTCCAATGCAGTTTCCTGTATATATAAGAAGGACTTGGCACGTGCTTGGAAGTTTAGACATAAACCATATAAATAATAATAAACATCCATTAGCAGACAAGCAGCACATAATTAAGGGGAGAACACTCTAGTTTAAAAGGTGGGAAACTATATTGTCAATAGAGTCATCTTTGATTCTGAAGACCACAATGATTTCTGTTACTGTGGACCTTCTACCTGCACCTTTAATTAACCCTGACATTGGAATGGATATGCTTCTTTCAATATGAAACACAAACTGAAAACACTGGCGCCGTCGCTGTGGCATTTGCTTTGACTGTCCCACATCTTGTTCCTTCAGCTCATTTTTGTTTCTGCCACAGCTCTGGTGGGCTGTGCTGCCGGGCTGACATTGTCCCACCCAAGGGTGACCTGCACAGCTCTCTGGGCTTGTTTGCTTCAGAGCTTTCTCAGGGCCAGCAACCCTCACGGACTGTACAAGCACAGCCTATAACTGCAAGATGAGAGACGTGGGAGGGTATAGTCAATGTCTCAGGAAAACTTCAACTAAGGAGAATAGGAGCCAGTAGAAAAATCTCCCCAGCCTCCTCTCAGTTGGAAGGAAAATTCTGGAAAGCATTCTTCACGCTTTGCAGAGGCCCCATCTGAACTGAGCCCCTGTTGCCTGCAGGAGGGATCTTTATAATGCCCTTTTTCTTTCTTTCTTTCTTTCTTTCTTTCTTTCTTTCTTTCTTTCTTTCTTTCTTTCTTTCTTTCTTTCTTTCTTTCTTTCTATTTTAGAGAGAGAGAGAGCGAGCAAGAGCACGAATGGTAGGGGTAGAGGGAGAGAGAATCTCTACAGACTCCATGCTGAGCATAGAGCTCAACCTGGGGCTCAATCCCACGACCCTGAGATCACGACCTGAGCCAAAACCAAGAGTCAGACACTCAACCAACTGCACTACCCGGTACTTCAAGAAACTTTTCAAAGATAAGATGGATATCAGGTATAATTTAGACCTGGGTACACTCAAAAGGCACACATCTCATAACTTTGATGTATTATATATAATTTGAATAAGAAAGTAAGTATTGCTTTTCACAAAATCTTTCATACAGATGGAAAATAGATGTGTGGTAGAAGAGGTGATGGACAGATTGTTTGTTAGGAGAAAAACATTTTGGAACTAACAACATATGAGTCAATTATATGGTACCTCATACTCATTTTGTGTGCTCTTAAGTACATAGAGGTAATAAACTCTTAAAAGGCATGAAAGATTAAAAACAGGAAAGAATCTTAGTTGATGATGCTTTTTAAAGTTTTGTTTTGTTTTTTTTCAGAAAATGCACTCCAGGATGAATTTTATATTTCTAGATGGAAGAAATGTTATTTGCTAACACTTACACCATTAGTACCAGAATTTTTAATCTTTCATTATGAAAAACTTCCCAGATACATGAAATATACAGAATAATATAAGGAATTGCTATGTAACCATAACTAGCTTCAACAATTGTCAATGTTTATTACTTATTTTAAAAAAGATTTTACTTATTTATTTGAGAGAGAGAGAGGGAGAGAGAGAGAGATTGAGCACAAACAGAGGGAGTAGCAGGCAGAGGGAGAGAGAGAAGCAGACTCCCCAATGAGCAGGGAACCCAATGCGGAGCTCAATCCCAGGACCTGGGACCATGACCTGAGCCAAAGGTAGATGCTTAACCGACTGAGCCACCCAGGGACACTAATGTTTTATTACTCTTAATTTTATCTATTCCCTCATTTTTTGCTTGAGTATTTTGAAGCATCTTCAAGACATCATATCATTTCAACCATACATATTTCAGGGTGCATCTGTGCCAAAAAACTGCATTATTTTACATAACCACATGCCATTATAATGCCTCACAAAATTAACATTAGAATTTTATTATAATCCAGTCCTAATTAAATTCTCTACTTGTCTCCAAAATGTCTTCTATAGTTAAATCATTTGAATCAAGATCCAAAAAAGGTTCTACATTATATTTGATTGTTATACTTTTTAAATGTCTTATGATTTATTATAATTCCTGTTTCATATTAAAAAATAACTTCATCAAGCTGTAATTAAAGTACAATAAAAGGTACAGATTTTAAATGTACAGTACTATGAGTTTTGATGAATATATACATTAGTATAACCACCCCAATCAATCAATATGTTAAATATTTTCATCATGCCAGAATATTCTCTAATGTTCCTCTGCAGGCAATCACCACCCTATCCCACCACAACAACCGAGACAACCATTAGTAAGATTTCTAACATCATAGCTTAGTTCGACTATTCCAGAACTACATATAAATAAAATGATATGAGGTATGCTCTTTGTGACTGGCTTTTTTATCTCTCAACATGTTACTGAGATTTATCCATGTTCCACTGAACAAATATGTCACTATTGGTTTATCTATTCATCCTAAAAAAAGCTGCCTGAATATTCTTCCAAAGGTGTTTTGTGGACTTGTGATCATTTCTGTTTTAAATTTCTTTTAAATAACACCTAGGAATTACCTAAGAAATTCCTGGGTTACATGGTAAGTGTGAGTTTTAACTTTACAGAAAAAAGTCACAGAACTGTTTAATAAAGTGTGTGTATTCTTTTATTTTTTAAAAGATTTTATTTATTTATTTGAGAGAAAGAGAGAGGTGAGAGAGAGAGCAAGAGAGAAAGAGAGAGAGAATAAGCAGAGGAGAGGGCTGGAGGGAGAAGCAGACTCCTGCTGAGCAGGGGGCTTGATCCCAGGACTCTGGGATCTTGACCTGAGCTGAAGGCAGACACTTAACCAACTGAGCTGCCCAGGCCCCCACATGTAGTCTTTTAAACTTCCAACAATAATATATGAGAACTGTTGCTGCTTGATAGTCTCATCAAATTTGATGTTTCAGTCTTTTTTAAAAAAAAGATTTATTTATTTATTTGAGAGAGAGAGAGAGAGCGTGAGCAGGAGGGGCAGACGGAGAAGGAGAGAGACTCTCAGTCAGACTCTGTGCTGAGTGTCATACGCCAATGCAGGGCTCGATCTCATGACTCTGAGATTATGACCTGAGCAGAAACCAAGAGTGAGATGCTCAACTGACTGCACCATCCATGTGCCCTAAATTTGATGTTTCAGTCCTTTAAAAATTTGGCCATTTTAATGGGGGTCTAATGTAATATATTGTTTTAAATTTTTATTTTTATGATGACTAATGATGTTGAATGTCTTACTATGTACTTATTGGTCATTCTTGTTTTCTTTTCTAAACTGTTGAATTCTTTTGTGTTCTTATTTCATCTTCTGTTTCATATGTTCTAAAAGTTCTTTATATATACTTGGTTCAAGTCCTTTGCAAGATATCTGTATTGAAAAATTGTCACCCAGTCTGTGGCTTGCATATTTATTTTCTTATTTTTTTTCTTGAGTAGCAAATGCATTAAACATGATAATGATGTCCAGCTTATCATTTTTATTCCTTAATTAAACTGCTTTTATGTTCTTTTTTAAGAGAGTCTTGCCTACTCTCTGATACAAAAATATTCTCTTCTGTTTTCTTACAGCTTTATAATTTTAGCTTTTATTTTTAGATCTGTGATTTATCTCAAATTATTTTTTGTGTGTTTGGTGTGAGATTGCAGTCAAAGTTCTTCTTCTTTTTTAAATAGATATTCAGTTTCTCTACAACCATTGGCTGAAAGCCTACCCTTTCTCCCACTGAATTAACTCATAGTGAAAATCAATATACATGGATCTGTTTCTGATCTCCCAGTTCTGCTGCACTGATCTATTTGTCTCCACATACATCAGTATTTAAACTGTCTTGTTTTCTGTTACTTTATATTGAGGCTTGAAACTAGGTTGATGAATCTCTCAAACTTATACCTCCTTTATCAATATTAGTTTTGGCTGTTTTATGTCCTTTGCATATCCATATAAATTATAGAGTTAACTTATTAGTTTCTATAAAGTAGCCCAAAACAATCTGCATCGGGATTTTAGTGAAGAAACACAGATGAGTTTAGGTAGAATTGATGTCAGAATATCAATATTGAATTTTTCAATCCATGAACATGGTATATCAATTTACTTAGGTTTTATTTATTTCAGCAATGGTATGTAGCTTTCAGTATATGGGTCTTACACATAGTTTATTAACTTTACTTTTAAGAAGGTAGTGGGTATTTTTATATTTATAAATAATATTTTTCTTGTATTTTCCAATTAATTGTTGCTTGTGTATGGAACTACAATTGATTTTTTAATAGTGGCTAGTGTACTGCAATCTAGCTATTATTTTATTAGTTCTAGTGAAATTTTGTTTTATTTTGTTTTTGTACATTGCTTAGGATTTCCCAACATAAACAATCATGCCATATGCATTTTTCATTGTTCTCAGATGTTAATATCAATGAGCAAAGGACAGCAGAATCACATTATTGATTAATCACTGTTAAGTCACTAAAGAATGTAAAGCATACATCTTTCCAAAGGTGTTTCTCATTCACAGCATTATACAATTATTGTCAGATTCTAAACACAGGATAAAATGAGATTTCATTGGCTTAATGCTATTTGACAGTAGGCACACTCTCACCCCAATTTTAATTGTTTGGATGGTATTTTAATTTTTTGTATTTTCTGTTTTATGCACAAATAAATACATAAAAATACTATTGCATTACCAGCCAAGAACAATGTTTTATCGATTTGTCAAATAGTTGTGTAACAAAAAAGCAACTTTCCACAATGCCATATCTGCCCATGTTGACAGCCCACTGTAGCATACAGTATGTAAGATTTCAGTTGTTAGTAATTTCAGCAGAGCTTTTTGCAGTGACAGGAACAGAGTATTTGATTTGAAATTGTCAACTGCTACTAGAGGAAGTTTCGTATTAGTTGTCAATTCAGATAAATGTTGGGGAATAGAAAATTGGTCCTGTACACTATAAAATTTCTTCCTTGCATGCCATTGGATGATGTTGATGAGAACTGCTTTGAGCTTGTCATAAATCCCCGCTTTCAAAGTTTTAAGTCAGAGCAATGCATACTTCCTGTGATTACTCAGGTCAAACTGTTCCTCTTAAAAAGTTCATGTCCAGATAAATCTTGCTGGTGTCAAGTTCTGTCTTGATTACCAAATAAGTCTGGTCACAATGTGTCCTCTATACCCTATGGCCTAGCAAAAAGGTTTATGTGGTATTCACTATTAATCTTCCTGTCATTAAAAAAGATGACATAGATGTAGCATTGGGGAATTAGGCTCTAGAAAGGAAAACAAAGACAACATTTCAAACATTTCAGAATGAGCTGAATTTTGTTTCATGGTGATAGTTTCCAGCTATTTCCAATTTGCGGATACTCACAAGGGAGAAGTACATTCAAAGATGCAAATATTTCCTATGTTAAATTATGAATGACATGTACAATATACGCTGCCCACCTGATGTGGGGAGATATGTAAGCAATTAATTTCTAGAAATGAGAAAAAATATCCTTTTCCTAGTTCCAGAGGAAGTAAAATAAGACAGGAATTTTGCACATTATTTTTTAAAACAATAATACAATTAGCATCATCAGTAATGGTAAAGCAAACAAAGAGATACTAAATTGTTTTCTTTCTCTCAGGAGAAACGCTTTTTGTAGTGTTTGCTACATGATATAAATAGCAGATGTATGATGAATGGAAAAATGATTAATAGCTGAGCTAATACTCAACAGACATAGAGTCTGCCCCTTGAATTTTTTCATATATTTTGGAGATGAGGCTTATCTAAGTTAAAAAGACTAACAGAATGAAACTCATCTACACACTGCCCATCTCAAGAAATAGAACATTGCTAATAATTTATGAGCTTTCTGTGAGAGCTCTGTGATTCTATTACCTTGCCTCTCTTCTTGAATTGTAGGTTTATCCTTCTGTTGCTATAGACTTATTTATCTACTCCTAAAAATGCATTATTCAAATTGTCAAGTGCTTTTAAACTTTATGTAATTATTAGTCTCACCATGAATAGTTCTGCACAATCTTGTAAAGATTTGGGGAGATTTATTTTTGCACATGCAGCCATATTTGATTTGTTGTTACTGTTGCATAGTATTTCATCATAAGGATATAGGACAATTTTGTTCTCCCTCCTCTTCAATGGACAGAGTTGTTTCCAGTTTTCAACTACTACAAAAGATGCTATACATATTCTGATATATTTCTTCTGCAGAACATGGGCAAGAGTTTTACTAGGGTATGTGCTTAAAGTAGAATTTTTTGGTTATTTTACACTTAACTGGAAAACACCAAAAGTGTGTAAAATGGTTGCTCCAATTTACATTCCCACTAGACATGTACAATCATTTCTTGGTACTACATAATTTTTAATATTGCTACTCTTTTAAAATATTGTCTATCCTAAAGATAAGAAATGGTGCCTTGCTTTTCAATTTGCATTTGTTGATTGCCTTCTGACTTTTGCAAATAATGCTGTTATGAACATCGGTATACCTTTGATTGATTTTTGAATGCAAACTTCCTGATATAAATTCTATTTAGTTAAAATGTAGTATAATTTAAAAATATATTTAAAAAATACTTTAGTTATGGTTTACTAGTGTTGTGTTAAGGAATTTTGGATCCTATTTGTGAACACAATGGTTGGTAATTTTCTCTTTAGTCATATAATTCTTTTATCAGCTTTGCATAATAGAGATTTACTGGCTTCATAACACAAGTTAGTCTTAGCCAATGATCCTTATTCTTCTATTTTCTGGAAGAGTTTATGTTATTTCTTCCTTGAATGTTTGATGGACCTTACCGAATAATTCTTGAGTTTTCATATTGGAATGATTTTTATAAGCAATGCAATTTGTTTAATAGATAGTGGGCTTGAAGATTCTTTGTTTCTTTTTGTACCAATTATGAAAGGTTGGATTTTTCAAGAAAATGTGTCCATTTCATATAAATTTTAAAATTTTTGGCATTAATTTTTTTTATAAAGTATTTATTTAACTGACACAGAGAGAGAGAGACAGCGAGAGAAGGAACACAAGCAGGAGGAGTAGGAGAGGAGAAGGGAGACTGACAGGGCTCAATCTCAGGACCCAGGGAACATGACCCAAGCCGAAGGTGGAGGTCTGACAACTGAGCCACCCAAGTGCCCCTGAAATTAAGGGACCATGATCCAAGCCAAAGGCGGAGGCCTGACAAGTGAGCCACTCAAGTGCCCCTGGCATTAAGTTTTTCATGATATTCTCTCATTATCTGTTTAATGTCTATATGATCTGTGATGATAATTCCTTTTTCATCGTTGACTTGGTGATTTGTATTCTCTCTCTCTCTCTTTTTTTTTTTTGTATTCTCTCTTTTTCTTCATCAGTATGGATAAAAGATTTGTTAATTTTGTTTTTTAGAGGACTAAATTTTGGCTTGATTGATATTGTCTATTATCTATCCCTTTTCTATTTAATTAATTTCTTCTCTGTTATTTTCTTATTTCTACATACTTTCAGTTTACTTTGCTTATCTTTTAAAATTTCCTAAGGTGAAACCTGAAGGCACTGGTGTTAAATCTTTTTTCTTTTCTATTATAAGAAATTTCTAAAATAAGTTTCCCTTTAAGTAATGCTTTGTCTGTATCTCACCAATTCTGATATGTTTTTTATTTACTTCAAGATATATCTTAAGGTCCACTATGATAGTCTTTTTCTTTTGTATAACTTTAAATTTATGCTGTTTAATTGCCTAGTAGAGTGGTTTTCCTAGATATCAAACTATTATTAAAAATATAATTTGAACAACTTTAACTAGTTTGAATTTATTGAGACTTATTGTATTGTCTTTTTCATGAAGAATATATTTCTTTTTCATGAAGGCACTATTAGCACTTGAAAAGTGTTTTTATTCTGAAGTTCTTAGATGTAATATTCTACTTGAGAATATTCTCTTGTTGGGAGTTTTTACCCCAAATGAATATTGAATTTAGTCAAATGCATTTTATACATAGTTTAAAATGATCATGTGGTTTTCATTTTTCAATGTGTTTGATGTGGTAAATTATATTTATTGATTTTCAAATGATAAACTGATTTCCTGGGAGAAATCCTATATGATTCTTTATAACATATTACTTGAATTGATTTGTTAATATTTTGTTATTTTTGTATCTATGTTTGTGAGGGGTATTTGTAATTTTCCTTTTTTCTCTCTTTTTCTATTGTGCATGATAGATTTGTATGTTGTCTACCTGATGTCAGATTTCATATTAAGTTACATAGTCAAGACATGGAATTAGCCAAAAATATAGATAAATAGATTGATGGAACAGAGAAGAAAGTCCAGAAATAGAACAATATATTTATGGACAATTGATTTTTTATAAAGTTCTTAGGGCACTTATATAGAAAAAAGACCTCTTTTCCACTAATATTACTGGAAAAAATATAAATCTATGTGGAAAAAAATGAGAATCAACTTTTCCCTTATACCGTATCTCAGAATTAACTTGAATGATAAATCTAAATGTGAAGGCTACTCCTATAAAATTTCCTAAAGAATAGATGAGAGAAGATCTTTTTGTAGTACTGGATTAAGCAATGTTTCCTTAAATAGGACATAAATCATTAAATAAGCATAAATCATTAAAAATTTTATTAAAATCATACCTTATTAAAAGGATATTATTTGACTTTTCAAAAGACACCATCAACAAAACCAAAATGTCAGCTTCAGAAGGGAAAAAATATTCAAAATAGGTGATTCTTACAAAGAACTTCTAACCAAAATACACAAATAACTCTTATAACTCATTATTGTACTTAATAGATAATAGAAAAAAAGATTCAAACAGATTATTTCACAAGGTATAAAAGTAGCCAATAAGCACATGAAAAGATGCTTGAAATTATTAGCTAACAGGAAAAGTCAAGGAAAAAAAACCATAATGAAGTATCACTACCTACTCCCTAGAGTTGCCTCTTTTTCTTTTCAAGACTGAAATACTAATTGCTGGCAAGCATGTAGAACCCTTCCACACAGCAGGCAGAAATGTAAAATGGTAATACCACTTGTAAAATTATCAGTCAGATTCTCAAACAGTTAACATTTACCTAATACCTCAATTCATCATATATCGTGAAAAAAGCGAGACACTCACAGAGTATATACTTTACTATTCCATTTATACAAAATTCTATGAAACAAAAACCTAATCTATAATGACAAAATCTGGATCAGTTGTGTGGGACTAAGAGCAAAGGTGGGTGCGCTTCTGAGAATGATGGTTACATTCACTCTCTAGACTATCACCGTCATTTCATGGATGTACTCATCCGTCAGAGGGCACCGAACTGCACATCTCCAATGGATGTGGCTTATTTCACATAAATTGCCCCTCACTAAAGTTAATAAAAATAAAGTATGCATGTAAACCCAAAACAGCTTCATAAATTAATTACTAAAATGGCAAATCTCACATTTCAGTGACTTTTTGGTAGAGTTAATTCCTAGAAAGTGGAGTAATTAAGCAGGATTTGCCTGTATCTACTTTGCCAGACTCTGTCTTAATTTGTTTACAGCTTCACAGAATGTGACATAAGCAAGCATGCTTCTTTAGCCTTTTATCAAGCTATTTGCTCTCCCTCATCTGGAATCTTCTTTTCTCTGTATTCCTTTAGGATTCCCATTCATCTTTTAAGACCTGACCGACAAGCATCCTTCTTTTTATATTTTTTTTTCCTTGTGCTTCCTGGATGTTAACAGCTCCAGTCTTCAAACCTTTTTTAAAAAAATTTTTTGTGTCCCTCTGTTGTAGATTTGTACTTATTCTTTGCATTATTCTAGAGATAAAATAGTTGTGTGAAAGTTTTATGCTAAACTTGAAGCTCACCAGCATCTGATTAGGTGCTCTGGGCTTTGAAACAGGCCTCGGACCTAAGGGACAGATATCAAATGGACAGTTCAACTGGAAGAGATTATGTGGAGTGAAATAAGTCAAGCGGAGAGAGTCAATTATCTTATGGTCTCACATGTGGAACATAAGGAAAAATATGGAGGTCATCGTGAGAAGGAAGGAAAAGAGGAATGGGGGTAATCAGAAGGGGAGATGAACCATGAGAGACTGTGGACTCTGAGCAACAAACTGAGGGTTTTGGAGGGGGGGTTGGGAGGTTGGGCGAGCCTGGTGGTGGGTATTGAGGAGGGCACGTATTGCATGGAGCATTGGGTGT
>CM053616.1:9217691-9252314 GCA_028646535.1 Procyon lotor | reverse complement strand
TATTGCATGGAGCATTGGGTGTGGTGCATGAACAATTAATCTTGTAACACTGAAAAAAATAAACATATTTGGGAGAAAAAAATAAAAGTAAAATAAATAAATAAAAATTAACGTATATAAATGCAAAAAGAAAAATAAATGCGCAGTTAGTTGAAGTTAAATTTAATCATTTTCAAATCTAGTTAATTTAGAAATAGGTCATATTTTCCTATTACAAGCCTCTTAAGGGAAAGATGGACAGCAGCGTATGCTGTTCTGATTAGAGAAAAACCCTCATAAAGGAGTCTTCAGAGAGAAACTTTAAGTTACCTGTCAAAAACATATAGCATTTCTTTTTCCCTTAGTTAAGGGGAAAATTTCTTAGCTTTGGCCTAAAAGTTAAATCACCTCTGAATAAATGGGCTTTCCAAAAGATGGAAGTATTTGCTTTTTAAATACTGCATAGAGACAGTCAGTGTTCTTCGAATTTCTGTGAAGAAGTTTTGAACTTTCAAAAGGACTTTTAAACATCTTAGCTTTTGCTCATGTGTGGATGCTACTTTCAAAACAGAATTGCATGAGACAACATTAAACACGGAAAGAAGAATTTCTTCCAGGGTATTGCAATCGAGGAAAAAACCAGAACTCAGTCTGAGTTTTTTAAGATGGGCAGAGGGATCATAGGCCATCTGGGTTTGCTAATTGGCCTCAACCAAAGGAAAAGTAAATGTTCGTGTATCTTCATAATTGGAAAGTTTTACACTTGAAACAAAGCATTCAGGATATCAGCCCTTTGTCTATAGTGTCATTTGCAAATATCTTCTCTCATTCTGTGGGTTGCCTCTTTGTTTTGTTGACTGTTTCCTTTGCTGTGCGGAAGCTTTTTATCTTGATGAACTCCCAAAAGTTCATTTTCACTTTCGTTTCCCTTTGGAGACTTGTCTTGGAAAAAGTTGCTGTGGTCTATGTCAAAGAGGTTACTCCCTATGTTCTCCTCTAGGATTTTGATGGATTCCTGTTCACAACAGCCAAAATGTGGAAAGAGCCAAGATGCCCTTCAGCAGATGAATGGATAAAGAAGATGTGGTTCACATACACAATGGAATATTACTCATCCATCAGAAAAGATGAATACCCAACTTTGCGTCAACTTGGATGGGGCCAGAGGAGATTCTACTAAGTGAAATAAGTCAAACAGAGAAAGTCAACTGTCATATTGTTTCACTTATTTGTGGAACATAAGGAATAGCATGGAGGACATTGGGAGAAGAGAAAAATGAAGGGGAAGATATCAGAGGGGGAGAAGAACCATGAGAGACTATGGACTCTGGGAAATAAACAGAGAGTTTTAGAAGCTAGAGGGGTGAGGGGGGTGGGTGAGCCTTGTAGTGGGTATTAAGGAGGGCACAGATTCCATGGAGCAGGGGTGTTATATGCAAACAATGAATCATGGAACACTACATCAAAAACTAAAGATGTACTGTATGGTGACTAACGTAACAAAAGAAAGAGAGAGAGAGAGAGAGAGAGAGAAAGAACGAAAGAAAGAAAGAAAGAAAGAAAGAAAGAAAGAAAGAAAGAAAGAAAGAAAGAAAGAAAGAAAGAAGAAAGAAAGAAAGGGAGAAAGGGAGGCTCCTACCCTCCCAGAGACTGCAGAAAAGGGACGCTATCTTCCTCAGTAGTGTCATTTCAAAAGGATGGCCCCAGGTCCTAGAGAAAGTCTTGGATTGTAAAACTAGCAAGAAGCATGAAAAAAGATTTTCATTTCAAAGGGGCAAAGTAAGATTTTACAATGACAATTTTTCTCAAGTAAATGCTATCAGAAAAGGGAGTAGAGAGACCTCTGTGGTTAGGCCATCTGGATTCTGTAAGGACCTGGGTGAAAGGGAGGTCAGGGGCCTGCAGGCAGGAAGAAGCCTGTCTAAGCATAGTCAAGCTGAGGGAAATATTACAGTTATCCCGATCACTGCCTTCCTTAACTAATGATTTTATGTTTCTGACACTGAGCCTTTAGCTTTGCCAAATGTAACTTTGCTTAATTGTCCTTAAGCAGAAAACTGGTCCTTGAAATGGAAAACCGAGGCTTCAAGGGTATGTCATTTTGCTCTCTTTCAGGCTGAATGTGGGTGATAATACAAGTTTTCTTCCAATACTTCAAGGCCAGAGCAAGGACAGGATAGCTTCAAGTGGCCTGCTATAGTTGTACACATAATACTTTAATAGGGATAATTTTTTCCTAATTGATCAAGAAAATGGATCTCTCCCCAACAGTAATGAAAATAGAATTGATAATGCTTGCTGTGCACTAACGTGGGTCTTTACCATACTGTTCGTCAAAAACGATGCATCATACATATTATTTTGGGAGCAGAGAGGTTGAATTTAATCAGTGCCTTTTGTTTTCTTGCTATTTGCTTTGATTGCTACAGTTTAGCTGTTTGGCTCTGTTGAGTCATTATCTGTTTCTCTCCCTCCTTCCTCACTTCTCTTTGTTTCATTAGCATCTTTATTTTATAATTTCTTTATTGTTTCAGTGGTGGTGCTCAGTGTGTAAATGATTGTTTTGTTTCTAGATTCTTTTTTCATCAGAAACTTTTATTTCAAACTAAGTAGTCTGAGCAAATCTGATGTCTCCTTTGGAACTGTATTTCTCTACACATTTCTGTTAGAGTTAGTAGCATACTACAGCATGATGTGGATAATTATGTAAATTAGGATAATATGCTATAGGTAGGGTATCCTAAATTGATTGCATTGACAGTGCCAGTTAATGGCCTCACTACATCCATGGTCTTTGTAGTGTGATTTTGCTACTCCTCTCATCAAGAAGTAGAGTGTATTTCTCCACTCTTTGAATCTGCGCTGGTCTTATAACTTGTTTTGACCAATAGAATGGAGCAGAAGAGATTTTTCCAGTTCCAAGGCTAACAACTCTAATAAATGCCTGCATCTTCCAGGGAAGCAAGCCTGGACTACCCAATGAGAGAACTGGAGACTACACTGAGGAGTGATGAGTCTCAGTTGAGGCTATCCTAGACCAGTCAGCCCCTAACTAACAAACTAAGTGCAAGTGCATGGGCAAGTTGAGTCAAGATCAGCTGCACTTGTGCATATCAACAGACCAATTGATTGAGCCATAGATTCAGAGCAAAAATAAATGTATATATTTCCTACCAGTATGATATTGTAGTTGTTTACACAGCACTATTACAGTGTTAAGGAACTGAATACTATATACTTCTTTTTCCTATTACGGCACACGCTTTGTCCCATCTAATTATTTTAAACCATATAGTTGTAAATACTAAAGGCACAGAAACACATACCAACAACACTTCTTTCATTGATATGCTCATGTGAAAGACAGGAGGAAAGACCATCAGTACTCTATAATAGAGTATGATGTGCTAGGTCAGATGAGCACAGAGTTCATGGAGCCCCCATGGGGGTTATTTAACTTAAACAGGTCCTGGCAGTGACAGAAATGTGTGGTATCTTGAATTAGGATGAGTAGGAGATAAGTTGGTTAAAAAGGTGTGATAAAAGAACATTCTAGGAAGCAGCAAATTATTTTCTAGGTCACAAGAACAAAAAGTATTGAAAAAATGGTAAATATTTAAAAATAATGACATATATGGATTTAGCATAGACGGTCTGGAGAATTTAAGCAGAAAACAGATTAAAGCATACAATATCCTTGTGTTCTGAAAATTTAATCTCTATTCTGAAAATTACAGGAAAAAAGATTATTAAGAATTACAGTTGATGCTATTCTAAGGATTTCAGGAACTCTTTATGATAGACACAGGAAAAAAAAAGGACTGTCAAAGATATGAAATATGCAGGAGGAGGCTACTGCAGGAATTCAGATGAGTGAAGAGGATGTGGCATACCTGAAGCCATGGAGACGATGCAAAGAGAGGAAAGTGTAGCAAGAATTAGTGCAATTGGTTGCACTAATATTTAAGAAATCGATATAGGGACAAGGAGAAATGAAAGGGGAAAAAAAGAAGAAGAAGAACCACCACATATGTAGAAAGAAAACTAGAAATTAAGCTAGTAAATGGCATCAGTTATAAAGCTTAGGAGCTCAATGGGATCTTCTAAGAGTTTCTGAGGGAATCTGACTGAGTGACTGAGTGAGCACTGAAAAGATGGGTAGAGAAGCATGGTAGAAACTTTGGACTCAGAAATATCTGAGGACTAAATGTATGGCATAAATACATATGAATTTTAATCTCATGGTTATATCATCATTAGTGAGAGTTTCTTGAAAGAAGGCGGAGTAGTGCTAGAAACAGCCACGTAATCTTCCCTTCATTCAGAAGATAGAATCGCTTTCTATATTCCTTCAATCTGGGAAGCTCCTGTGACTTGATTTGACTAAAAACAAAGCAATGGAAGGGAAAATATGCAAATTCTGAGCTTGACCTCGAGAGGCTTTTGTATGCTTCTCATCCTTGGGACCTTGAGACCACCGTGTGTCAAGCCCGAGATAGCCTTCTGGGGGCTAAAAGACTGTATGGAATAAAGGTTAGCCATTCCTCTGAACATTCCCTTGACAAACTAGCCTCAGTCAGCCAGAGAGCTGGCCATAGGTGCATGACTGAGACCAGATGAGATAAGTTGAAGGACCTTCTAGTTGACCTAGATCAAAGTGTATTTCCTATACCAAATATGTAACTATTGTTTTAAGTCATGGTGCTTATAATGACTTTGTTTAAAGCTTCAAAGCCAAGCGATAAAGAATTTTCCTAGAAAGATAGTACCAGAGTATCATGGCTTACAGTTGGAGTCAAGGTATTGCTATTGTTCATGTTCTACATTCTGTAATAACATTTGCATATTGAACTTCTGACATACGAATATAAAAGCAAAGAAAATGGTGCAGGGTGGAAAGAAAATGATGACTCTACTTAACTAAACGAGGTAGGGATAAAATTGATAACCTTTATTGGTTTGAATTCATAAGCCTATTTTACCCTCAATTTAGTTTTATGTCTTCAAAAGCTTCTGTCCAATTTTACAGATTTCATAAAAGAAAGAATTTTCTTTTGAAATTTCAGAATTGCTTTTTGGTTCAATTAAACCTTGATGCCAGGGCGACTGAAGCTGTTACCAGTTGACTGTCCTACATATCTTGGCCAAGTGAATACATTCTGCATTTTTCCTTTATCAGCCTTGGATGAATTATTCATTGATTGAACTCACATTTCCAGGAACACAGATGGAAAATGGTTTAAAAAATGTGCCCTTTAATAGAGTGTCCTATTTTTCTTTTTCTCATTAAATGTCTTTGTGTAGTCAACTATTGCTCCTAACCAACCAGAGCTATGCCCTGATGGCTCATTATCACCTTAGGTTCTTTTACTCTTCCATAATATTCTCTTTTTTTCTATATCTGAGTTTGCTACTCAGGAAATACCTGTGCAATCCTCATATTTGAAATCATATTTTTATGCCCTTTCCTCTGGCAAATAAAAAGTAATAAAATGCAATACACGAGATTAAGCAAAATGTTCAGTTTCTCTTCTTCCTTTCTTTCCCACTACAATTCTTTTCCTCTGTCCCTCCTCACTTCCTTCCTTCTTTCATTTTCCAGAATGCTCAATTATTATTTGATATGTTGTTTGTCAGTACAGCTTTGTATCCATTTTATTCCCGAACTCCCATCTCTTTTAAATGTGTCATGTTTGAGTCCGTAAAAAATAGTTTTTTTTCTGAAATGTTGTGTAGTAGAAAGAGAAGCAATTTTGAAGTGATACATTTTGTATTTGATCCAGACTGCACCGTGGTCTTGCAAAGAAATGAATCAAATAACCTAAATGATTCTCATTATCTTATCTATGAAATAAAGTAAATATCCTTATTTTAGAAGAGTGGTATGAGAATAACATTAATTGTGTATATTTAAAAAGTTATAATGTAGGTGGTACTTTACGACACTTAGAATTGTATGAAAATGTCAAATAAGTAAAGTGAAATGTCAGTTCCTGAAATGAAAGGAAGCAGAGAAAGACTTTTATTGGACTTAAAACTTTAAATGATTCTTGAAGGGTTATAAAAATTTTTATTTTTAAGAAAGAGGAGCCCTTCTAGGAAGAAACATTTCAAATATCCGAGTTCCTAATGGGTATTTCTGGAGTCTTTGGAAAACTTAAAAATGGAAACATATGTATTTTTTATTAATCTAATCTATATCTCCTGTTCCAAGATCAAGATCATATGTGAATACACACTTAAGAAAGTAGCAGCAAAGGCTACTCTTTTTCATTACGGTATTTTAATTTTCTTAAGAGAAAGCTGTCCTTATAGAGAAAGAATGTATTGTAATTCCACACTCATAGCTTTTCTTCCATTTTCATCTATTTCGTTAAACCACATCTTTCACTTCACGAACTTGGCACCTATCTTATGCAAGAAAGCATAAAGTATTATCTGAAGTACAAAGTCATATATATTTCAAGTGGAGGTTGAGTAGACAAAAAGATTAATTTGCTTTTTGTCAACTCCATCCTCCATTTTCCTCTGTCACTAATTTCTTTCTGTGCTCCTTGGTAACTGGGAAAGATGTCATGAGAAAATATAAGAACACATCACTCCAGGAAAATATGTGTAATGAGGTGAAATTCAGATTCAGCCTAACCCTACATTCTTGGTTGTGCCACCTTAGATACAATTTACTGTAAAGGTAAGAGATACAGTTTATTTTCAAACTTAATGGCATTAAGCATGTGACTAGATGGTAGAATCACTTGGTTTGCATTTTTAATTTGTGGCCTCCAGAGGGCAGCATTTATTTTTTCAATACTAAAGAACACTAACAGCTATCTATCTATCTATCTATCTATCTATCTATCTATCTATCTATCTATCTACCTACCTACCTATCTACCTACGTACCATCTACTTCCCCCTAAGTTATAAACATGTATCTGTGTAGGGGGGAGGAGCCCTCCACTAACACAGAAGACTTATGAGGAAGACAGAAATGCATTATATTATCTTTTTAAAAAGTTACTAGATGCTTTCTTTGCATTTCTGAAAGAAGGAATGCAATGTGGCCAACTAAACAGAATCCTTCTCTCCGAACTTTTCAGTAACACTAAATATCAACTAAAAATGATTCTACTTTCATAATAAAAACACCCTATTTGATTTTACAAATAATTAAGCTTTCAAATGGATGCTGAAAATTACCCATTCCCTCCAAAAAAAAAAAAAGGCAAAAACAAAACAAAAACAAAAAAACACAAGCATAGAAGGGACAGCTAGCTGACTTTTACCAGGAGAAACAATGAGTTTTTCCAAGAATGAAGAGTGACATGCAGCACATTCTAAACGACACTCAGATCACCTGATCCACAGCATGGAAAACTGAGATGATGCGTATACATGTAAAAGGTTTTCTTATATATTTACTTGCACAGATTTTTAATAAGTCAAGACCAAGGAGTAACCACTTAAAAACTACTGCTATTATTCTAACTACAGAAGGAGGTTGTGATATAATAATTTGGGGATAGGGGAGCTAAATATGTGCTGCCCAACTAAGAAAACTTTTAATGACCTTGTCTATACAAGCTGTTTGGAGAATAATTCAGAGATAAGGCAACCAAAGCATTATTTTAGTTTATTTTTTCTTAATTCCATATTTTGGTTTATCTTTAATCAAGAAAAAAGGTGGAACAAAATGATCATTTTCACAGAACCACTCCAGTGGTAGGGAAAAGATGTCAATCTTGAATCTAGCACTGAAAATTTGAAGCAATGTGGGAGAGGCTGGTTTTAGAGAAAACAGAGACCATGAATGAGCCCATGGTGAAGGGAAAAGTACAAGACATGTGATTAATAATTACATATAAAATCAGTGACTAAATTTATCCCTCCTCAAATTGAAGAAAAATAAAGTGGTTACTAATGTTTAAAAATGCAAGAAATGGAAATGTTTTATTTTAATATGCTGTGCTTGCCCACTTGAATTTGTCTCTGGCTATTTGCAGGACCTGGTCACATACACTTTCACAATGACACTTATTTTTTTTATGGAAGGGGAGCCTAGGTTCCTAAAATCCACTTGCAAGAAAATTAATAGTTGGGGGAAAGTACAGAGTGATTGAAAGATGTTCTTAACAAATCATGACATTTTTCTTTCCCCCCTTAATAAGTAGAAATGAAGCTATGTCTATGGGATTCTTCTTTCACATGAGCACTGTAATTTACAAGCAAAATAAATTCAAGTGAAGCTATTCGGGGAGCCTAGGTGTAACAGGATCGCCATTTGTCAGAGATTATTACTCTAGAAGGCTCCCTAGGAGAGGCATAAATTTGCCCTGAAATAACACATCGCATAATAACAGCAAGGAGCTTGTCTCTGCATTTCTCATGGGCTGTGCACCTGCTCAGGGGGACTTTCCTACTGAGCCTATCAAGCCTACCTGCTCATTCATGTGGCAATCCCAGCCTTCAGTTAGGAACTACTGGAGCAAAACCAGACCATCAAATCACCCACTAACATGCTGCCTTTGAAACAGAGAGATGATAGATCTGCTTTGTTTGGAAATAATTATTCGAAGAAGGCCAAAATGGATATGTGGGAAGATAGCAAATACCAGAGTCAATAATCCCAATTAAAAATCCCAATTAAAAATCCCAATAGTTTGGCTGACTTATTAGCGATGAAGATCAGGGTCCTCATATTGGGAATCATAAAGGTCTCCTCATGGGGTTTATAAGGCTCATGAAGATTGTAATCACTTTAGGCAAAGTGTCTAGTAAAGTGTTTGGACATAGTGAGTCTTTCTGTGTTGGAATCAGAACTTTCAAGCATGACTACAGATGTCATCCTTCGTATAACATGACAGAAAATGACAAGAGCAGCATAACCCTATGCTCTAAACAGCAGCACTGACCCACTCCTGTTATATAACTCTGTGCACACTTAACTTATAGACCGTGGTTGTTAAAGGCTGGGAGAAATATAGAGGGATTCTGGCCATGGGCCAGAGTCAAGTGGCCTTTGATGGGATCAAATCTGGTGCTTATTCAGTACCAAGATACAAATAACACCTTTCTATCTTCTAAGTTCTTGAGCCACTTGTAAGGAAACCTTAAGGCAAAGATATCTCTTTGAAGGTGACAGCAAACCTCCTTGTTGTTGAGTACTGTTTTAGTTAATTGCATTATTAAGCCTTGGCACCTTTACCCACTTACAGCTCTACTGTCATTTTGTCATTTTGGAAGAGTGATGCGAGGGGCCGTACTCATTTACCAAGCCTACACTAGTAGTTGGTAAATGTGGTTTTGTTAAAACTTAAATGAAAAGCTAAACTCAGCAATTTAATCCAAATAATGAGCTACCAATTATTTTTAGGATCTTAAAGCCCCTTTTGGTTATAAATTGCTGTTTGCAGATAGCAACTAGTCCATCATTTTCACCACAAAGCCTCTTATTATGTAAAATGGTTTTAATCATTAAAAGTGTTTGGAATTTCACAAAGTCAGACAGCAGTAAAATACCTAATAATATACTCTAAGCCAGTTACAATGAATTTCAACTTTATCTGGTTCCAAAGAGAAAATTGACTAAAATATTTTTGTGGATGAGTATCAGGGGGTTTCCACTGCATATATTATTTCCAACAGGGATAAGCATATGGTTAAGCAGAAAAAGAACTGACTGATTTGATTAAAAGTTTATTCTTAGAAAACTATAAATAGAGATCATGTAGAGAAACATGGCAAGACTTTTCAGGGCATCATAATTTATAGGACATATATGATTTTATATATATATAGTTTTATTTATATATATATTGTGCATAGTGATATATGAATGGGACCCACATAAATGACTTCTCATAAAGGAATAATTGATACTGTAAAATAATATTGTGATGCCCCTCAATAAAGCACCTTCCTTAAATAACTGTTTTCTTCAAAAAACATCTTTCTTTTGTATTACTTTAAAAAGCCCACAGGTCAGCAGTGAACAGAATCATAACAAACATAATTTTAAAATAGGAAAACACGAACTGTTTAGAGAAGATAGCTTATATACAAATTCACCAGTTCAAGAAGAGAGAGCAATCCAAGGCTATTTACTTTATCTCTATGTGCTACACATTCAGTAATACTTGCGTCAAGGTTGTCAATGTACATAGCAACGGATTGTCATGGTTTATACTATTTAATTACAATCCTATAAAAGGCATATTTTGCTTATTAAATAGGCTAAAGAAGATTATGGGGCAACAAGGATCTCTTCTTCAAAAAAGAAAGGAGTTCAAATTCAAAGCATAAAAATGTCAAGAGAATGGCAGGATCCACTTTTGTAACTAATTCTTCTTCTAGGCTAGATTCTAAACCCCTTTGTGAGGCCATGTGAAGGAATTCCATCATTCAATGGGTATTTATTGAGAACCAACCAGCAGGCGCTCTTTGAGGTGCTAAGAATGCAACGGTAAACAAAAGTCAGGGGCCTCAAGGTACCACTCTACTGAGGAAAATAGACTATGGATAAACAAATGAGTTATGTCATATAATAGCATGTAATGGTATACGCTGTGAGAAGAAAACATATAAAGCAGCGTAAGGGTAAAGAGAGTGGTGACACTGCTATTTTAGACAGTGGATGGGGAAAGCCTCTCTAAGAAGGTGAATTTTGCCTAGACGGTTCAAGAAAGCAAGGGAATCGACAAATACCTAGGGGAAGGATATTCCAAATCTAGAATGGCAAATACAGTGGTCTGGTTGTGGAAATATCCTTGGCACTTCCACAGACCTTCAAGAAGGCCTGTGTGGCTTAGGAAGATTAAGGGGAAAGATAGTAGAAATAAAACAGAAGAGAAATGAATGAGCCAAATTGTGTAGGAACTTGGCTTTTATTTTGTGATGAGAAAGTGTGGAATTTTTCACAGGCGAGCAACATGATAGCTTACATTATAAGGGGTCACTCTAACTGCTGGAGTTTGAAATCTAAAGAAAGATCTGTCAGCCAAGTTCGTCACTTTGCTTCAGCTGAGTTGAGCCAGAAGGTGCACGGAATACACTGATTTGGATTAAGTAGGGCTGGGTTTTTACTAGGCTGAGGGAATACGGACAAGAGAGTTGGGGATAATGCGTTCTTTTTATTGTGATCAAATGTGTACAACATGGAATTTATCAATTTAACTTTTTTTAAGTGCACAGTTCAGTGGCATTAAGTATACTCATATTGTATAACTGATCCCCCCATGAATTGCCATTTTCCCAAACTGAAAGTCTGTACTCATTAAACAAGAACTTCTCAAGCTGCCTCCCTCCAGGTCCTGATAACTACCTTTCTAGTTTTTGTCTCTACAAACCTGACTACTCTCTGTACCTCGCCAAAGTGGAATCATACAAGATTTCTCCTTTTGGATCTGGATTATTTCACTTAGTATGATGTCTTCAAGGCTCATCTATGTCTGGTGTGTGTCAGAATTTCATTCATTGTTAGGGCTGAATAATATTTAATCTGTTGTGTGCATGTACCATATTTTGCTTATCCATCCACCCCTCCGTGGACAATTGGCTCGTTTTCACCTTTAACTATTGTGAATAATGCTGCTATTAACATGGTTATACAAATATCTGTTTGAAGCCCTGCCTCCACCTGTTTTGGGTACATAGCCAGAAGTTAAATGGCTGGTGCTATGGTAATTTAAGTTTAACCACACCGTTGTTCTGCACCTTACATTCCTACCACCAGTGGACAGGACATTTGACCACACTGTCACTAACATTTGTCATTTTTTGTTTGTTTTCTTATAAGAGCCATTTTAATAGGTGTGAACTAGTAGCTCATTGTGGGTTTGATCTGCTTTGCCCTAATGCTTGGTCACATTGAGCATCTTTTCATGTGTTTACTGGACATTTGTATCCCTTCTTTGGAGAAATGTCTATGGAAGTCCTTTGCCCATTTTTAAAAATCAGGTTTTTAAAAATCATTGAGCTATAGGAGTTCTTTATTTATTCTTGGTATTTTCTGCTGACAGACATACAATTTACAAATATTTTTTTTTCTATTCCATGGGTTGCTTTTTCAGTCAGTTGGCAGTGTTCTTGATGCATAAAGCTTTTAATTTCAATGAGGTTCAATTTATCTATTTTTTCTTTTGTTGTTGAATTGCTATTATTTTGATGCTTTTGGTGTCAAATCCAAGAGATGACTGCCAAATTCAATGTCATGAAGCTTTTCTATTGTGCTTACTTCTGAGAAGTTTATAGCTTTAGCTATCACATTTAGATCATTGATCCACTTTGAGATAATTTTGTATATGGTGTAAAAAAAAGGGGGGTACAACTTCATTCTTTTGCATTTGGATATGTTTTTCCAACACCATTTGCTGAAAATACTGCCATTTCCCCATTGAATGGTCTTGGCATTTTGTCTATAATTATTTGACTATATATATAAAGGTATTTCTGGGCTCTTGATTCTATTCCATTTGTCAACCTGTCTGTCTTTTGCCAGTACTACACTGTTTTTATTTCCGTAAATGTGTAGTAAGTTTGGATATAAGGAAGCCCCCCTGACATTCCATATGAATTTTTAGGACAGATTTTTCTATTTCTGAAAAAAATTTTGAGATTTTAATAGGAATTATATTGAATCTGTAGACTGAGTAGTGCTGACAGCCTAACAATATTAAGTATCCCAGTTTATGAAAACTACCATGAAAAATCACCTTATACCTGTTAAAATTACTATTATCAAACAGACAAAATGTAAGTATAGGCATGGATATAAAGGAAAAAGGACCCTTGTACACTACTGGTGAGAATATTAACTGGTAGAGCCATTGGAAAACACCATGTAGATTCTTCAAAAAAATTAAAAGTAGAACTACCACATGATCCAGCAATCCCACTTCTGGATGTATATCCAAAGGAAATGAAATCAGTATCCCAAAGAGATATATGCACTCCCATCTTGACTACAGCATTAGCCAGAATAGCCAAGATAGGGGAATAACTCAAGTATCCATCAATGGATGCGTGAATAAAAAAGATGTTTTACACACACATGTGCACATTTGCACACACACACACTGGAATATTATTTGGCAATTAAAAAGAAGGAAATCCTGCCATTTGCAACAACATGGATAAAACTGGAGGACATTCTGCTAAGTGAAATAAATAAGCCAGAGAGAGAAACACAAACACTGTATGATCTCACTTATATGTGGAACATAAAAAAAAAATGTTGAACTTCTAGATCTCATAAAAGCAAAGAAAGAGTAGAAAGATCATTTGCTACCAGAGGCTGAGGCTCTGGTGGAAATGTGAAGATACTGGTTAATGTTCACAAAGTTGCAGTTAGCATGAATAAGCCTGGAAATCTTATATACAGGCATGATGACTGTAGTTAACAATACTGTATCGAATACTAGACATATACCAAGATTGTTGATTTCAGGTGCACCTGACACACACACACAAATGGTAACCATGTGAGGAGATAAGTCAATTAGCTTATCTGTAGTAATAATTTCACTATGTATATTAAAACATGTATATCTTAAATATGCATAATAAAATATAAATTTATATTTTTATATATAATATATACGCATATATTAAATTTTTATGTATAATATTATATATGCATATATTAAATATGCATAATAAAATATAAATTTTATTTTATAAAAATAAAATATTTTTATTTTATATATTTATTTATACTTATTTTGTACATAAGTAAAAATACAGTTATGAATACATATGAGAAATCTTAAATAAAATATTAAGAAAGTCCAAAATTATACTTAAAAGATGGTCAAGCTGGGTTTTACTTGAGGGGAATGCAAAGCTGTTTTAACACTAGGAAATCAATGTATGTCACCACATTGACAGGTTTAAGATTTAAAGTCTTATTATTTCAAGAAATGTATACAAACAATTTACTAATTGTGGTATCTTAGGAAAGCTCTTTAATGTTTGGAAACTTGATTTTCTCTGGTTGTAAAATGAAAATAAAAAGTTTTAAAATGTGAGTAAATTATTTTTTAGAAGATTTTATTTATTTAAGGGTGCCTGGGTGGCTCAGTGGGTTAAAGCTTCTGCCTTCAGCTCAGGTCATGATCTCAGGGTCCTGGGATCGAGCCCCATATCAGGCTTTCTGTTCAGCAGGGAGCCTGCTTCCTCCTCTCTCTCTCTGCCAGCCTCTCTGCCTACTTGTGATCTCTCTCTGTCTGTCAAATAAATAAATAAATAATCTTTTTAAAAAATAATAAAAATATTTTTTTTAATTTGAGAGAAAAAGAAAGAGGGGGGGAAGTACAAAGAAAAAGAGAGTGAGAGAGAGAGAGAGAGGGAGAGTACAAGGAGCAGAGAGAGGCAGAGGGAGAAGGAGATAAGCAGACTCCCTGCTGAGCAGGGAGCCCCACTCAGGGCTCATCCCAGGACCCTGGGATCATGACCTGAGCTGAATTAACCAAATGAGCCACCCAAGTGTCCTGTGAGTAAATTATTTTTAGAGGACAGAAAATACTACACAAAATATCTTGTGTCCTCAAATATTTTATCCTGATATTTACTGAAAAACTTAAATAAAACAACAAATCTACTATGTTTAAGTAAATCCATTTCAATCTTAAGTTTAATTGTATCTCAGAGAGAAATGTTAGTTTCTGTACTGAACTTTATTCAGTGTCTTAATTCTACTTAATCATGAGACTCTGGGAAAATTCCCATTAAAAATAAACATTTTCCCCTTCTAATTATGTTGGTAAAACATGGCATTTGGAGATACGTCTGCAGACATTTTAGGAGCATTCGTTAATCAATCACACTAGGATTAATTTAAAAAGTCACAACTCTGCTGATGCTGGACATCACATATGCATTTGTATCCAACCCATCTATTTCTATGGAATAAGTTAAACAATTATTTTTATCTAGTATCCAATCGGAAAATTATCAGTCAGAATAAAAACTTTAACATGAGACCCAGAACAAAATTTCCTTTAAATGTGCATATATTTATATGGGGGAGACAGGGCTTTGTCATACCCAAAGCATTAGATAGATCTCACCTTTCAAAATAAACCATGGTAGGACCAAAAGTTAGTCTACAGAGAAAAAGAAGATAGAGTGTAGCTGTCTTTTAGGTATAGCTATGAAATATTCAGCTCTTCTCAGAACAAAACCATTTTGCAAAAGTCTTCTCATTAATTCCAAAAGAATAAAAATGAATTCAGCCTGTGAATCCGCTCTTCAAGTGCACTACCTAAAGCATCTAACTCCAAATCAGATGATGTTTTATAATTCTTACAATGGTGTCTGAGGATGCAGGTGAGAGGCCGATAAAAGATTCTTTAGTGTAACTCTAAGACAGGGGGCACCTGGGTGGCTCAGTTGGTTAAGCATCTGCCCTTGGCTTAGGTCATGATCCCGGGGTCCCAGGATCCAGCCTTGCGTGGGGCTCCCTGCTGAGCGGAGAGCCTGCTTCTCCCTCTCCCACTGCCCCTGCTTGTGCTTGAGCTCACTCCCTCTCTCAAACAAATAAATAAAATCTTTTAATAAATAAATAAATAAACAGTGTTGTTTACTTATTTATTTATCTTTCACCTTACCCACCTATCATCCATCTTAAAGTGTGCATGTGATATGAATTCAGAATCAAGGGTCTTAATTGTTAAAAATTAAAAATAAAAATTGTTAAAAATTGTTAAAAATTTTGATACAGCACCATTTATTAAACTGTATTAGTGCCTTTGCTGTTTATCAGTGTGTAGGTCTGTCTCCAGGCTCTTTACGTTAATTTATGTGACTATGCATCAGTTCTTGTGCAAACACAACACTTTATTTTATATCTATATAGTAGGTCCTGATACTTGGTGGTGTGAATCCTTTTTGGTTTTCTTCTTACAGGTTACCTTGTCTGTTCGAAGTCTCTTTGATTTTGATATAGATTTTAGAATCAACTAATTATATTTCCCAAATCATTCTGTTCCTTCATAACTTTGAGAAACAGGTAGTCACCTAGAGCTGTAAACCATAGTGCAAACTTGCTAGGTTTCTTTTATTATTTAAGTCCCTTAAAATATGCTTCAAACATATTTTCCCAGACTTATTTTCCAATTACTCTTCTTCATTAACCTCTCACTGTCCCCCACATGTTTATTTAAATCCCCGTCTCTGTCATTTGACAGCTGTTTTCCCAGCTGGAGCACTCTCTCAAGTCCTTTCTAGCCATCTAAGTCTTATTTCTGTTCCTGAAGTTTCTGTTTCAATTGTCACTTGCCCAAAGCAGCTTCCTCTTCTCCCTGTGGCACATACTGAACTCAGCATCATCTCACCTCCCACAGTAGTTGTTTCTCCAACCAAATACATGGTAGACTAATCACCTACAACTTTATATTTTTAGTTACTATTTTTTGGGATGACTTCTGGTGGGAATCTTACTTTCCAATTGTTTCACCTTTCACAACTCTTAACATGCTGCTTCTATGCAGAAGGCACTGAATAAATAAATAACTGCATATTGCTTGCCTGTAGAGCTTTTAAAATAAGAATAGCAGGGGCGCCTGAGTGGCTCAGCGGGTTGAGCGACTGACTTGGAGGTTTCAGCTCAGGTCATGACTGAGCCAAGATCTCAGGGTCTTGAGATCAAGCCCCATGTAGGGCTTTGGGCTCTGTGGGGAGTCCGCTTGAGATTCTCTCCCTCTGTCTCTGCCCCTCTCTGCTCCTCTTGCTCTCTCTCTCAAATAAATGAATAAATCTTTAAACAAATAAAACAAGAATACTAGAACCAACATTTGCACCACAGTATTAGAAACCATGCTGTGAAATTAAAACATATGTGGTTACTGGAATGACCTCTCCTTCTCATTGCCTATTACAAACTGGAATGAAGCCTTGATCTGTGCCTCTTCACCTTGCTGTAATGTCTCCACACAAATGTGTGATTGAAAAAGTCAGGAGTTGGGGTGCCTGGGTGGCTCAGTTGTTAAGTGTCTGCCTCTGGCTCAGGTCATGATACCAGGACCCTGGGATGGAGCCCCACATGGGGCTTTCTCCTCAGTGGGGAATCTGCTTCTCCCTCTCCTTTTGTGCTCTCTCTCTCTCTCTGTCAAATAAATAAATAAAAATCTTAAAAAAAAAAAGAAAAAGTCAGGAGTTTTATGAAGAAATTATGCTTCATGTCATACCATAAAAGGAGGACTTCCATATTATAAACTAGTCTAATGTAAGACAGAATGTTCAATCATTTAAAAATATAGATGGTATGTTAAGGGGATACTTTGGGGATTTGGTTTAAATGTACTATATCTGCTTTTAGGAAAAAAAAAAGTGGATTATGAAGCCTGGATAAGTTCTTTGAAAACTAACTGAACATTTTGAAAGAAAAAAATCTAAATAGCTTGGTCTAAAGAGCTAAAAATGCAATAGAATTATCCTTCAGTTTTCTTACTAGTCCACAGTTGTCATGATTCAATGGGCTCAATACTAACTCTACTACTATTCTTTAATGAATAAGAATCTCTTAAAATTTACCTTTACTAAAAATAGGCCACAGAGCTCTGGGCAGTACTACACATTTGCATCAAGTAATACATAGATAAACAGCCACATGAAAATTTACTGTAATGTTATAAGTCCCCAAGTAAATAGGATTCTTTCATTTGGGTCAAAGAATATATGTGGGTGCCCTCAGCACACGCGCCCTTCCCTGAATATTGCTGGCTAGGCATCCTAGGGCTTGAGTGCCTCCACTTTGGGAACTTTGTCTTCCTTTTCTAGAAACTTTTAAGTCTTCAGTTTTAAATCACCTTCCATAGTTCCATAAAATGTTCCAAAAATCATCTTAACATTAAGTAGTTTTTAAAAAGATTTACATACGCCACTGAATTTTTGTTTTTCTGGAACTTGTTAATTGCTAAAAAAATAAATCTGATAAATGGGCAAGGCTTTAGTTAAAGTTACTTTTACTAAAGCCTGGAGCTATCTATCTTAAATATTATTTTTATTTTCACAAAGTAAAATTTTTGCAATTATTTTTGTTAATTGTCATTGTAGTTTTGGCCATAAAAACCTTTATGTGACCTAAACCTGACTTTAAAAATCAGTGAGAACAAACCCTGCTCTTAAAGATGAGATGTTTAGTTACTAAAGTCAGTCAAAAAAAAAAAAAGATTTCACTAGGCATTTTTTCCCAAAATGTGTGACATTAAAATATAAATAAATAAGCCAAGTTGAGGAAATTATGGACCAAGTTCCATGAGCAAGAAGGATAATATACAGAATTTTATTTTTAGCTGAGTGATTAATCCACAGGGTCACACATACAGTACTTAAAAAGTCTGCAGAAATCTTGTTTTGTTTTTATTGCAATTGTTGATTTACTATGACTGTTAAAGAACAGATGATTTATTCCTGCTAGCCTCTTATGAAAACAATTTTCTTTCAATTGAAAAATACAATTTGATAGTGGAATAGAATCACATCAGTTTTTGTAGTTACTCCTCAGGTCAAATGAGGACTAATGTGGCCAAATGCTGCACACTTGAACTGAGGTACACTTTCTATAGCCTGCATTAGTTTTATAGTACTAGTACTAGGTTAAATATCAAAGGTAGAGGATAATCAGTTAAATTTACTTATTGAACACTAATTGGTTAGGTGTTTCAGAGCATAAACAACTTAAGAAAGAGGGAGTTGGCCAAAACAAACAAACAAAAAAGAACAATGAACTGAAATATAAACCCAGAAAAATGAGGTTAGTGGCACAATAGAGAAAAAAATCAGATGAAAGGAAAGTTGAGGGAAGAGACAGCATCTAGTGTGAAGGAGAGTACATTGTTCAAAGTTTGTTTCTTTTTTTTAAAGATTTTATTTTTTTATTTGACAGAGAGAGAGAAGGAGAGCACAAGCAAGCGGAGCAGCAGGCAGAGGGAGAGGAAGAAGCAGGCTCCTTGCTGAGCAGGGAGCCTGATGCAGGGCTCGACCCTAGGATCCTGGGATCATGACCTGAGCCGAAGGCAACTGCTTAACCAACTGAGCCTTAACCCAGGTGCCCCGGTTGTTCAAAGTTTCTTAAGGAAGGTGACATAGAAAAAGAGATTTTTAGTAAGAGTGGGGTGATGGTAGGGTAAAACAAAGGGAAAACAGGCTGTTCCTGCAGATCTATGTTTATGAGGATTTGATTCTGATTTATATACGAATATGGTCTATTGTTAAATATTACTCATTATTAATGAGAAAACTAATTCATAAACTCATAAAGTAGGCTGTGAGATAGCCGGCAAACAAAACTGGCAAACTGATTCTTGGAGGTTATTGTCTTAGCCTAACCACTGACTTTGATGTCGATGCTATTTATTGCACAGGAAAATAAGTTTGCTGTGACTTCCAGTCACTTGTTGATTTCTTTTAGACACAGAATCTTTGACTTCTACAAAAATCAACAACTGGGGCTCCAGATCATTTTCCCCCCTTTTAAAACAGTGTCTGGGCCAGAGCTAAAGAATTTATAGAAGTGATATATCTAGAAAAACTTTAATGCCAGCAGTAAATAACCGAGGTATTCTTGATATTAATAAGTGGGCATGGGGGTTTCTTTCACCTTTCTCTTGGTATTATGAGAATTTCTCATTTACCAGTAAATACTGAATTTAAGTCAATGATAACTGTGGATGTTTAGATCACTGCCATAAATGAATCTGTTGAAGGTTATTTCTTTGTTTTAATTATAATACCTACTTCACCAATGTATGAATAGAATAAACTTAAGATTTCTGTGAAGTCTCAATGGTGCAAGTTTTTTCTTTGCTCCCCTATACTATACATTCTCTTTCCATATAATATTTTGCCACCTTTTGTGTGTCAGGGGGTGATAACCTTTGTTAAAATCAGTATGATGAATGCAAGAATTGCTAAAGGATTGCTATCAGTAGATATTGTGAAGGGTACTATGGATACAAAGCTCACAAAAAAGTCCATGCCATTGTAGGTTCATGTGGGTCATGATTTTGTTTCAAAAATACTTAAGACTGATCTACACAACCATAATAACAAGAAGGAAAATGTACTTGTTAGAGCATTCTACATTCTTCATGAATCCAGAACCACTCAATAAGACAATTAACTACAAATGATTATTAAATTATGGATGAAAGACTGTGTTAGAAAATAATATAGATTTCCTCCCCTCGGAGAGTTGATAATCTACTACCTTGCTCTGATCAAATTGAGACCCACAACACTACACATAATATGGTGTGGATGGCACCCCTTAAGTGTTAGGTAGTGTTGACAAAGCATATGAGTTAGTACAAGCAAAAGTAGATAGGTTCAAGTATTATTTGAAATGACCAATTTGGTATGGAAGAAAAGTTCTATTTTGGACAGTAAATATAAGTAAATAACTATTCACAGATAATTTCAGGTTTTAGGGATATATATATATTTTATATATATATATATTTATAAAAATATATATATTTTACAGAAATAAAGTCCTAAAAGACTTATTAGTCTGGGAAATAGAATCACATACAATGACGGTCCACACCACCACAAATTTGTCCATTGCCTCAAAAACAAGATCTGAGAAAATTTGAAAGAGATGTGTTTTCAACATTTTTTTTTGCTATTAGTACAGTTCTCAAGAGAAAGATGACAGCCTACCATGTAGAAAACATTTTTCTTAATGACTGCTTATTTGCATGAAATCTCAACATACTGGATCCTATAACTGTTCCCATTCTTACTAAAATTACCTAACTTTATTTCTGTACAAATATAACAGGCCTATGGCTCTGAAAAAAAATGCATCACACTAATGTCACTAATTACAGACTTACTACAATCTTGTCTCCCAAGTAATGAAGGAAACTGTACACAGATCACTCTTAAACTTCATACTGGTGGACAATATATTTTATTTTAAACAGTTATGATTTACCCCAATGCACTATGCATTTTGTGGTTCCTTTCAGTTCTCTCAGTTGTTTTGTTGGCATACTAAAATTTGCCAGAAGGAATTGTATAGACTTTGGTTAGGGAGAAAGGATAGCATTTCCTATGTTTAACGTGTACTAACGAAAATACATTGAAAAAGTCATTATGAACGAACTTACTGAGGTTATTCAAGGGCAGAGAGAAGCAATACAGTCAAAGGGGTAAAAGCATCTCTTGTCTGGCTCACACCTCCCACAAGTCTAAAGAACAAAATCAGGGCATGCATCCTTCTGGAAAAGACATTTCTCATCACCGCAAATCGTTTGACCACACTGAGTTAGTAAGTGTTTTAATAAAGAAAAGGAAAAATTAATAGGCCCCCACCATTCTGTAACATGCATCTGATGAAAATTGGCCCACCACGATGTCCTCTTCTCTCTGCTTTCTCCAGCTTATTCTTTTCCTGTCCAAAGTCTTACCCTTTGTTCCCTCTTTGTTTTCTTCAAGATCCTGTGCACTTCTTAAATGCAAGAGGTGCATGAGTCACCCTTATAATCGCTGTGCCCATGTCTAGGGCCATGAGAGCAGATATTGAAGAAATACCAGTTATTCTGCTCACTGGGATTCCTCTTTTTTTTTCTGTTGATGTGATTTTCTCCTCATGACCTGTGATTTCTGCAATGAGCCTGCCTTCCACACTAGTGCCCATCTTTCATTAGTAAAGTATTTTGCACACTAATGGATTTATGCCCTTAAGCTAGCATCCTCTCTCCAAGGGTCTGTGGCGATCATGAACCTGTCAAACCTTCTATGCAGACACCCACAGTTCCATGGTATCTTTGCTTATCTCTTCTCTGTGCCAAGGCCTGTGATTCTGCTAGTAGGTAGGATTATTGTGACTTTTGGGGCTTTCTGTGTGGATTTGTAACACCTTCTATTACTGAGAGATAGCTATTTGAAAGGGTTCTATTTGAAAGTGTTCCAGGGGAAACAACATAGCCTGTTGGTCTTTCAGAGCTTTCCTGTTATTGTCTCAACTAGCTCATAACTGGGGAGCTATAAGAAATAGTACATTAGGATTAAGTTCTCTCCAATGGTTCACATGCTTTCACATAAAATCACACCCTAGAAATCCATAAGCAGCCCAAACAAAATCCTTCTCCAGTTCCTTCCAGACCCCAGCTATTTTAGGAGTCCAGAGAAAACTGGGTGAGAGGCCTGCCCCAGAGGAAGCACAGAGGGAAAATCCTAGCTAAAGTATGCAAAGGGAGGCAAGATGTTGGCTCCTTACTAGACCGTGAGTGGAGCTGGTCCTCTGGCCATGCAGTCTTCATAGTGCACAGTGCTTGTTTTTAACTGACCAAAATATGAAAGTCTTCTCCACATTTGGGAAAATCCTCCTATGTGTATCGTTGTGAGGAGGAAACCACCTCCAAGTATAATAAATGAAAATGCTGGTTGTTCACCCACCCAGTCTCCTTGCAGTGAGGATACAAGTGTATACTCTTTGTCCAACTGGTTAGACAGATTTTACCAGATTTTGCTAGATTTAAAATCTGCAGCCAGTAATATGAATAACTAGGGGTAGTATCTTAGTTACCTATTGCTGTATAACAAATTATACCACAGTTTAGTGGCTTAAAACATTTGTTATCTGAGTTTCTGTGGGTCTAGACTCCAGGCACAGCTTAGCTGAGCCTTCTGCTCCAGGTCCCCCTTGGGGCTGCCATGAGGGCCTTGGTGGTGCCAAGAGCCATTTCAAAGCTCAAATCAGGAGTTTCTGCCTCTAAGCTACTTCTTCTATTTGTTGGCAGGATTTGGTTCCTCATAAGCTGTTGGACTCAATCTTACTCAACCAACTCACTGCCTGTTGGCTGGAGGCAGCTCTCAATTCCTTGCAACACGGGCCTCTTCTGGGGGCAATTCCCAACGTGGCAACTTCTTTCATGAGAATAAGCAAACAAGAACCACAGAGCAAGAAAGAGAATGCAAGCAAGATGGAAATCACCTCTTTAATGACTTTACCACAGAAATAACGTCCTATCACTTGGCTATATTCTGTTCATTAGAGGCAAGTCACTCAGTTCTGCTCACACGAGGGGGAGAGTATTACATAAGGATGTGCAAGCCAAGAGGAAGGGATCATTGGCAACCTTTCAGAAACTGCCTACCATGGAAAGTATGGAATTCATTCTGGTAAGAGTGCCAGCAAAGACAGTAGCTACACTCAACTCTAAAAGTCCCCAAATACCGAAGCTCTCACTTGAGTGCTAACAGCAATTTTATCCTGAGAAACATATCTGAGATGTGATTTTGGGTGCTATTCCTGGCAGAGCAGCTTTTAAGCTCTCTTCTTTGGACTTTTCAAGAATTCTCTGAGCTACTACATGTCCTTGAATTAAGTTCCTTTCATCTACTTAAAGTAGCCCATTTGTTTTTGCTTCTTATAATTAAAGCCTTTATGGAGAGAATGAAGCAAGGAAACCCCAGAGGGCAAACAGAGACCTCATCTTGTCTACCTCTGAATATCAGGTCCATACCTGGTGGATAGTAGGCACTCAATGAATAGTACTGAATTCCTGAGTAAGTAAACGGGCATCAAGTCCAGGGGCCAAGTTGGGTCTGAAATTAGCATCAAAGCTTCAAGTGAGGGATAAACGTGGTTTAGGAACTGGTTAGGAAAAGTAATTCAGTGTAAATATGATGAAAAAGAGACAGGTAGATAAAGTGATACATGATACTAGGGGGTCAGCTTTAAGCATTTAAGTAAGGCTGGGAGTTTCCCGACAAAATGGCATGATGCCAGAAGACATAAAACTCTATGGAGTGAAAAAGACAGGTTGATCATCAAAAAAAGTACACTGAATGTGAAGAGAAATGGCAGGTAGACTGCAGCAAAAGTCCCCCACTGAGAAGGGATAACAGACATAAGTACCTCCCCCAAGGCCTGAACTCAGAAAACTTTTGAGCATTTTAAAAGCTCCATATTGTATTCTTTTTTTTTTTTAAAGACTTTATTTATTTGAGAGAGAGAAAGAGAGAGAGCACAAGCAGGGGAAGGGGCATAAGGAAAGGGAGAAGCAGACTCTCAGCTGAGCAAGGAGCCTGACGTGGGGCTCAATCTCAGGACCTCAAGATCATGACCTGAGCTGAAGGCAGACCATTAACCAACTGAGCCACCCAGGCGCCCCTCCATATCTTATTCTTAATAATGATATAACAGTATTTTTCTTTGTTTGGGTTCTCCCAAGCTGATCTTGAACAAATAATTCAATTAAAAGTCATCAATTTGGAGGTAGTCCCTGGACATGCCACAAAAGGAATGCAGAAGTGAGACGGGGAAAGGAAGCCAGCCAGTAAAGGGTGCCATGTCAAGTTAGTTACTGTGTGGGAAACTGGAGCTTAACCCCACAAGGAAATTCTGGGAGCTCGTGTAGAATACACATGTGTATTATCCCACTGGAGGGGTGATTGAACTGGGATATTTATATACTAACCCTTGTTGGCCATTGTTTGGCCCAGAGGATATAAAGCAGGTTCAGGTGGCCAGAGAGAGCTACAATATCTTGTTCATGACTTAAATGTAAATAGCATGCCAAGCAATTATTTTCTTGCAGCAAACCTTAGAGTTAAATACTATTATGTTAATTCTGGACTTGAGGAAAAATGTGGCTTGACAAATGGCCTATTGGAGCTCAATTTTCTCTAATTCTAAAGACTTTATAGAAATAAAATGGTTCATCTTGACATAATGAAGATAGAAAAGAGAAAGGAATAAGGAACTACTATCAGCATGTCATAAAAGCAAAACAATGCCATAAATGCAGAAAGAACAAGCAGCACTTTAGTGTACTAAGTACATGTTATATCCCTTTTTAAGAAAGTTTGAGACTTAGAGCCAAAGATTGAATGTGGGAAAATTCATTCCTGAATTCCTGCGCTCTTAATTATTGACTTTTTTTCCCTCATCACTTGCAATCTTTCTGTTTCCAGAATGAGAAACAAAACAAAATATATAAACCTGAGTTGTGAGAGATTCATTACTGGAGGAAGATTACTTATTGGAGATTACTTATAATAGAAGACTTATGGGATTGAATAACATCCCTCCAAAACCTATGTTCACTCAGAACCTCAGAATGTGACCAGATTCAAAATTAGGATGTTTGTAGGTTTAAGCAGTTAAGAAAAGGTTACACTGGATTAATATGGACCCTAAATCCAATGACTGGTAAATTTATATGAAATCCATGTGAAGACAGGGAAGGAGAGCAGGTGAACATGGAGTGGAGATCAAAGTGATACAGCTACAAACCAAGTCACACCATGGATTGCCAGGAGCGACCAGGAGCTAAAAAGAAGCTTGGATTCTCCCCTAGAGCCTCCAGAGGGAGCACAGACCTGATAATACTTTACTTTCAGACTTGTAGCCTCAAGAATCCTTTGTGAGAGAATAAATTTCTGTTGTTTCAAGCCACCTAGTATGCGGGAATTTGTTAGAGTGGTCCTAGGAAATCGATAGAAGGATGGTATGGGATTAATGGTGCCCCTCCCAATTCACACGTTGAAGCTCTAAGCACCATACCTCAGAATGTGACTGTATTTGAAGATGAGGGCTTTATAGAGGCAATTAAAGTAAAATGAGGTCATGTGGATGGGCACTAACCCAATATAAGTGGTGTCCTTATAAGAAGGAGAGATTAGGACACAGACAACAGAGATGGAGAGAGAACCATGTGGGAATACCGGGAGAGGGCAGCCATCCACAAGCCATGGAGAAGCCTCAGAAGATACCAAACCTGTTGACCCTGCCATCTTGAACTTCATGCCTCCAGACCTGTGAGAAAACAAATTGCTATTGTTTAAGCCACTCAGTCTGTGGTAGTTTGTTATGGCAGCCCTGCCAGCTAATAAAAGGGGTGTAGGGTAGGGGAAAGATGAAAGATGAAAAACAAACTTCCATTTTTATCTTGATTATACCCTGATTCTTTAGGGGCAGAAGACAACTGCATGTGTGGCTGAGAGATCAATCCTCTGAAGGAGGAAGGAGGAGACTGAAACATGAAGAGGATCTGACAGGTGGGGCGTATTAATTGTGCATGGGCAGCTCTTTGCTGCAGCCATGTTGGCAGAAATGGGGCAACTGAGTCTGAAGAGCCTTTGTACTTCCTTGGAGTGCTTATGTAGAGATGGCCAATGCTTTGGCCAATTTTTTTTTCCTTCTTCTTTGTCTAGGAGTGTTATTTACATAGACTACAACTCTGATTTTAGAGTAGGAGGAACAGGGATTTAATCAATGGGTAGAAATAAGGAGCTGGTAGCTTCCAGCAGATCTTTACTTGGGAATCTCTGTGTTTCAGATTCCTTGTAGTTCTTCCAATACAAAGCACTAGAATTTCATAGAAGACAGAGATCCAATGCAAGCACTCAGTCTGGGAATAAACAATGCACATTCAGTTGATATTTCCCTTGCAATATAATTTTCATGTATCTGAACCTCACTTATGCAACACAGTATTTAAGAAAGACAAATCCCCATCCTAATGCATGGGGACATATGGTGGTTACACTTGTGGTGAACATAGCATAATGAATAAACTTGTCAAATTGTTACATTGTACATCTGAAACTAATGTAACTAATGTAATGTGTGTTAAACATACCAAAAAAAAAAAAAAATAGCCAACAGGTTATCTGTTGAGCAGATGAACAGCATATGAAAAGGTTTTCAAAATTACTAGTGATTAAGGAAATGCAAATAAAAACCATAATGAGCTACCTACCACCTCACTCCTGTTAGAATGGCTTACATGAAAAAGACAAGAATTAAAAAGTATTGGTGAGGACATGGAGAAAAAGGAGCCCTGGGGCACTGCTGATGAGAAGGAAAACTAGTGCTGCCACTACGGAAAACAGTATGGAGGTTCCTCCAAAATTTAAAACTAGAATTACCCTACAATTCAGGAATTGCACTACTGGGTACTTACCCAAAAAAGACAAAAACACTAATTGGAAGGGACACATGCACCCCTATGTTTATTGCAGCATCGTCTACAATAGCTAAACTATGGAAGCAGTCTAAGTGTCCATGAATAGATGAATGGATAAAGAAGATGTGGTATATATACACAATGGAGTATTATTCAGCCATAAAAAAGAATGAAATCTTGTCATTTGCAACAACAGGGATGGAGTCAGAGAGTATAATGATGAGTGAAATAAGTTGGTCAGAGAAAGACAAATACCACAAAACAAATGAGCAAAGGAAAAAAGAGAGATGAATCAAGAAACAGACTCTTAAGAGAACAAATTGATGGTTACTAGAGGGGAGGTGAATGGGGGACTAGGAGAAATAGGGCATGGGGATTAAAGAGTATACTTATTATGATAAAAAAAAGGTCAAATTATTAAAAAAAAATAAAAAAAGAAAGACACATCCTCTGGACTTTCTATAATGTTACTTCCAAACCAGACAGCTATTGAGGGACAGAAACTGGGGGACAGAAATTATTGTGCAAAACAGAAATTCTACAGTGGTGTTTTGTTTTTGTTTTTGTTTTTTTTAGAAAGTACAATCCATTATACGATGAGAAGATATTTCTATTAAAGAATAAATTCTCTTTATACTACATATTTTGTACATTAAATGTGTCAATGTTTGTGTCGAAAGAAGAAAGGTTACATGACTTTTTAGTTTGGATAAAAATGCATCCCTATTTTTGGCGCTACACAACATCTTCATACATTAATATATAATTGAGTTTTATTTATTGCACAAGAAGGTACAAACTGTAGATGAAAATGACATTTCTTAAATTCTTCTGGATGACAGACTAATGTTTGCATGCCTTCCAGTAACACAGAGTGTATTAAAGACAAGAAAATTTCACTTTAGGAAAAAAAAGCACCCAAACATAATTTTGGTTCTTTTAAAAAAAGGCAATTCTAAAGTGAAAAGAGTTAAAAGATATATATATATATATATATATTTCAGGTTAGGTAGAGTCTTTGCCTCTAATTATCTTGTGCTTTAAAATTTCTTTCAAGGAACAACTTTTCCATTATTGTATTTCTCACAGGTAATGGCCACCTTATATAAGAATCAAATCAAAGTAAAGGTAATTTATTGTCCACTAAAAATTTCATTTTCTGTCAGCATCCAAAATATGAGATTGTATATATGAGCCCAAATACAAATTATAGAGATTAATTTTATTAAAATGCAGCAACAAGCAGAATTTTTCCCCAATACAGTAAATCATTCAGATGGATTAGAGGCCTTGAATTTAAACCTGTGATGTTATCTTGCCCTCTTAAAAATGGTTATAAAAGCTACAGTTAATAGAGTTGTTCAGAGACATTCCCATTTCTTCCTTCCAAAACCAGTTTTAATACATTTTTCTTCAGATTATTAGGCATATGAAATAAACCAAAAAAAAAACCTTCATGGCTAGAAATAAGTATACATATGCTTTTATATGTATATTAATGAAATTATATATAAACAATTAAAATGGTGATAAAAATCTATTAAAATCACAGCTTGCTGGGGCTTTCTTCAATCACTGGCCACTCAAACATCTTTCAGAGCTCACAACAGAAATTTTGTCACCTTAGGAGCTGGCATGGGCCAGCTGCCTCTTATCTGCATGAACTCTTGTTCTGTCCAAGATACTTGATCGTACAAGTATCTCTTCACTCATCATACCCAGAACATTGAAGCCATTAAGAGATACTCACGGGCACACCAACCCCCTATAAAGGAAGTACTGTGTACTAAAGTCAGGTCTCTTGGGTTTTTGATGGCATGCTTATCACTGTGACTTGAATTAATTTGTTTTATTTTTAAATTTTAAATTCCATTATAATTAACATACAGTGTTCCAGGTGTACAGTATAGCGATTTGACAGTTCTATACATTACTCTGTGCTCATCAAGATAAGTGTACTGTTAATCCCCTTCACATATTTCACCCATCCCACCTCCATCTGGTAAGCATAAGTTTGTTCTCTACACTTAAGAGTCTGTTTTTTGGTTTGTCTCATTTTTCTTTGTTTGTTTTGTTTCTTAAGTTCCACATATGAGTGAAATCATATCATACCTGTCTTTCTCTGACTGAGTTATTTCACTTAGCATTATACCCTCTAGGTCCATCCCTGTTGTTGCCAGTGGCAAAATGTCATTTTTTATGGCTGAATAATATTCCACACTACATTGTCTTTATTGATTCATCTATTGATGGATACTTGCATTGCTTCCATATCTTGGCTATTGTGAATAATGCTGTAATAATCATAGGGATGCATATATCTTTTTGAATTAGTGTTTTCATATTCTTTGGGTAAATCCCCAGTAGTGGATTTACTGGATCATATGGCAGTTCTGTCTTTAATTTTTTGAGGAACATCCACACTGTTTTCCATAGTGGGTGCACCATTTGCACTTCCACTAAGCGCAAGAGGGTGATTTTGATTTTAGCCATTCTGACAGGTGTGAGGTGGTATCTCATTGTGGTTTTGATGTGCAGCTCCCTGATGATGAGTCATGTTGAGCATCTTTTCATGTCTGCAAGCTATCTGTGTATCTTCTTTGGAGAAATGTGTGTTCATGTCTTTTGCCCATTTTTAATTGCAATATTTGTAGTTTTTTTGGTGTTGAGTTGTATGACTTCTTTATATATTCTGGATACTAATCCTTTATCAGATATGTCATTTGCAAATATCTTCTCCCATTCAGTAGGTTGTCTTTTAGTTTTGTTGGTTGTTTCCTTTGTTGTGCAAAAGTTTTTATTTGGATGTAGTCTCCATAGTTTGGTTTTGTTTTTCTTTCCCTTGCCACAGGAAAGGGAAAACTGTTGTTATGGGTTTTATGGTTGTTTTGTAGTTCTTCTCTGTTCCTTTATTCTCCTGGTCTTTTCTCTTATAGCTTACTGGCTTTCTTTACTGATATACTTACCATTCTTTCTCTTTTATTTTTTGCATATCTGTAATTGGTTTTGATTTGTGGTTACTATTAGGTTTCTATGCAATATTTTATGAACACAGTAGTCTATATTAAGTTAATGGGCACTTAAGTTTGAAACCATTCTCTACTCCTCTCCCTCTCACATTTTAGTGTTATGCTGTCATACTTTACCTCCTTATATTTTGTGAACCCTTGACTGATTTTTATAGATAATAATTATTATTAGATATATTTATTTTATAATTATATAATATTTATATATAATTATTTTTATATTTATATTTTTTATATTTAATATAAATATATTTATATTATATTTATATTTTATATTTATAATTATATAAATATTATATAATATTTATAGATAATAAATATTATTATTATCAGTAAAATAATAATTTTACTGATTTTCTGTTCCTACTTTTCTTACTCCTGCTTATGGTTCCTCCTTTCCACTCAAAGAGTCCCCTTTAACATTTCCTATAGTGGTGGTTTAGTAGTGATCAATTCCTTTTACTTGTATTTGTCTGGGCAACTCTTTATCTCTCCTTCTATTCTGAATGATAGTCTTGCTGGACAGAGTATCTTGGCTGCATTTTTTTTTTTTTTCTTTCAGCACTGACTATATCATGCTATGTCCTTCTGGTCTGCAATATTTCTGTTGAAAAATGAGCTGACAGCCTTATTAGGTTTCCCTTATATGCAACAGTTTTCTCTTACTGCTTTTAAATTTTCTTTGTCACTACTTTTTGCCATTTTAATTAACTGTCTTGGTGTGGTCCTTCTTTGATTTGTTGGGGAATCTCTGGGTCTCCTGGATCTGGACTTTTTCCAAATTTGGTTAAGTTTTCAGCTATTATTTCTTCAAATAAACTTGCTGCCCCCCTTTCTCTCTCTCTTCTCCTTCTGAGATCCCTATAATGTGATGTTATTATGTTTGATGGTGTCGCTGAGTTCTCTATCTTCATTTTTTAGTATTTTTCTCTCTTATTCATCTTGATTGTTTGCCATTACTCTGTCAAATAGATTGTTGATCCATTCTTTTTCCTCTGGTCTACTATTTATTCCACTGGTGTATTTTTTGTTTCAGTTCTTGAGTTCTTCATCTCTGATTAGTTCTTTTTTATGTTTTCTATCTCTTTGTTGAGGGTCTCACTGAGGTCCTCCACTCTTCTCAGGTCTACTGAGTATCTTTATGGCCATTACTGTAAATTCTCTATCAGGCATATTACTTATCTCCATTTTGTTTAGCTCTCTTGCTGTGATGTTGTCCTGTTCTTTCATTTGGAAGATATTCCTCTGTCTCCTCATTTTATCTAAGTCTCTGTGTCTTAGGAAAGTCAGCTATGTCTTCTGCTCTTGAAAGTAGGAAGAAAAGGTCATGTGGTGCCCTGTAGTGCAATGTCCCCTTTACTAGAAACCAGCACTTCTGGGTTGTCTCCTATGTGTGTTGTGTGAGCCCTACTGTTGTGGCTGAGTCACTGTGACCTGCAGTCCACTAGTCTGCAATGGCTCTCTTTGCCTATTTGGTCCCTGTGTTGTTAGTGGGCCAGTTTGGGCTACTTTGGATTTGAGCTGAGTCAGACCAGGCATTTGCCAGAGATGCAATAGCACTAAACTGCAGGGTTCTTTCCCTGTGTTATCTTCTGAGAAGTCTGCATTAGTGGGTGGGGCCTTTAGTCAGATCAAATCCCTGCCTCCAAGCCACTACTAGAGCCACAGTTGAACTGGTATGTGGTTATTGTCTCCTTTCTCTGGGCAGAAGGCAGTTTGGAGTGATGCTGGCCTCTGTTGGGGCTGTTTGACACTGCTTATGCCATTGCTTTGGATGGGATCTGGCCAATGGTGTATTGGAGGGGGCAGACCTACAGGAGAGCATGGGGTTGGGGTGTGCTGGTCTGCTGCTGGAAGGGACCTGCATTTGCCCAAATCTCCTCCAGAGGCCAGCTAGGTTGGAGGAGGTGGATCCACAGAAGTGCATGGTGGGGCATGCTGTAAATAAAATATGTGTAGAGTGTTCTCATTGTTGCTGGTTCCCACAGGTGTCTGTGTATGCAGGTTGGGAGTAGGGGAGGGAAATAGTGCTGTGAACTCTTTTGTTCTTAGGGAAATCTCCTAAAGATCTCTGCCCTTATAGCACACATTCTGAGATTTCAAACAAATCTCCCTCCTATATACCCCAGGCATTTTTCAAATTGCAGCTTCTATATTTTATCTCTGCAAGTCTGTTTGTTATGCTCTCTTTTCTCTTCTCTTCTCTTTCCCTTCCTTTTCTCCTTCCCTCCTTCCTCCCTCCCTTACTTCTTTTCTTTTTTGTGAGTAAAAGAAAAAAATTAATGATCTGGATTTATCCAATGAAGGGTGAGCTGAAACTTTCTTTAAAAAAGAAAAAAAAACCTTTTTAGTATTGAGAAGTCATTAAAATAATTGTAATAGGTACTTAGTATCTATTACTCATGTAATAGGTACTCAGTAAAGTGTGGGAACTCAGTTTCCATTCTCCCTTCTGGGTCTCCCAGAACTGAGTCTACTGAGTCTACTTAATGGCCAATATAGGGAAAGTTTTTCTTAACTATTCAAATAGTCAAACCAGTACGTTTTGGCCATATTATCTGGCAGCCACCTCCAATGGTTTCAACCTTTCTGAAATTCTCCATATTACAGTAATAATAATGATGATGATGATGATAATGATAATAATAAAAGCCACCAAGTTGTGTTCTAATAGGGGGGACTATATAGGGTTCTTAATATGGCCAACACTGAATGTGGCTTTTACATCTTTAGGCATATTGTTTTCAATCTGTAAAATGGGAATAAAAAAGGCAATGTTTTTCATAAACTGGGACAAACGTCTCTGGAATCTGATAGCAGCCAGTATAACCTTTCCAGTAATGCCCACAGCCCCACATGCTGCCATCCTTCCACCAGGGGTCACAGGACATGGAACAAACTCTGCTTAAATCACTGCAGCCTCCTGGTTCCCATACCAACTTCTCAGGCTCTGGTCCAGCTGTCCTTTCCTCATTACTTCCTTGAGGCCTCTTTCCTCACTATATAAATTAAGTAATTGATATTTCTTTAATCACTCCTTCCTTTACTTTTTACTAAAAAGATCCCAAGTACCAAATATGGTAATATTTAGAAATATTATTAGCAATAGCAATAATTAGCAAAAGCACTAATAATGAAAATAATAACTTATTTTGGGGGCGCCTGGGTGGCTCAGTGGGTTAAAGCCTCTGCCTTCGACTCAGGTCATGATCTCAGGGTCCTGGGATCTAGCCCCAGAGTGGTCTCTTTGCTCAGCGGGGAGCCTGCTATCCCCTCTCTCTGTCTGCCTCTCTGCTTACTTGTGATATCTCTCTGTCTCTCTGTGTCAAATGAATAAATAAAATCCTTAAAAAAGACAAAGAAAGAAAATAATAACTTATTTTTAAGAGTTCCCCCTAAATGTCAGCATTCTAGTAGATCCCTGAACTGTAAAATGAACTGAATGGTAAAACTGGTATGGAATTGTGATTGGAATAAAATTACAGACCCACCATATTGGACTGGATGCAAACTGGAACAGACTATTTCTGAGTTAGGCTTATTATCATCCACTGAAAGGCTCAGAACCATATCATATTTTCATTGTTATCATGAAATAATTTCTTCTTTATTTTGTAAAGCTTATTTTGTGACACCTACTGTAATTGCTTCACTATTAACATAATAATGGAAATGGAAATATTATATCAGACTCACAGGGTAAGTGTCAAAAGAAAAAAAATGTAGGATACAGGCATGATGGAAAACAGAGTGGAGATTCCTCAAAAAAAAAAAAAATTAAAAATAGAACTACCATATGATCCAGCCATCTTACTCCTGGGCATACATTCAAAGGTAATAAAAACGGGATCTTGAAAAGGTATCTGCACTTCCATGTTCATCACAGCATCATTTACAATAGCCAAAATATGGAAACAACCTAAGTATTTGTCAACAGATGGATGGATAAAGAAATGTGATACACACACACACACACACACACACATTATTCAGACATAAAAAAAGGAAATTATCTCATTTATGAAAACATGGATGAACCTAGAGGACATTATGTTAAGTGAAATAAGCCAGACAGAAAGACAAATACTGTATGATCTCACTTATACGTAGGCTCTAAAACAATGTCAAACTCGTAGACATGGAGTAGTTGATGGTTGCCAGGGACTGAGGTGTAGGCGACACGAGGAGATATTGGTCAAAGGGTACAAACTTTCAGTTATAATAAGATGAGTAAGTTCTGACGATCTAATGTATAGCATGGCAACTATACTTAATCATACTGTATTGTACACTTGAGATTTACTAAGAGAGTAGATCTTTTTTTTTTTTAATTAATTTTTATTAACATATAATGTATTATTTGCCCCAGGGTACATGTCTGTGAATCATCAGGCTTACACATTTCACAGCACTTAACAGCACATACCCTCCTCAATGTCCACAACCCAGCCACCCTATCCCTACCCCCCCCCCACCTCCCAGCCACCCTCAGTTCGTTTCGTGAGTCTAGGAGTCTCTTATGGTTTGTCTCCCTCCCCATCCCTTCCTGTTTCATTTCTCTCCCTCACCCCCGCAAAACTCCCTCCTTGCCTCTCAAATTCTTCATATCAGAGAGATCATGTGATAATTGTCTTTCTCTGACTGACTTATTTCGCTTAGCATAATACCCTCCAGTTCCATCCACGTCGTTG
>CM053616.1:9149713-9217191 GCA_028646535.1 Procyon lotor | reverse complement strand
GCCTCGTCATTTTGTCAAGGTAGGAGTAGATGGGTGAGAGAGAAAGAGTCTCTGGAGTTCCGCAGTTTTCACTGATTGATTAACTAGGTCTTGGCAGAATATTCTCGCTGATCTTCTGGGGGAGGGGCCCGTAGCCTTGGTTCTCAAATGTCTTAGCCCGAGGCGGAATTGCACCGCCCTTGCCAGGGGATGGGCCAAGCACGGTGCTCAGGTTCGCTCTCGGAGTCTTTGTTTCCTGAGGGCTTTCCATACCGCCCTGGAGCCGGGAATGAAAATGGTGGCCTCCCAGTCTCCGGCCCAGAGAAGCCGAGTGCTGGGTGCCGCGATCCTCCACAGGCCCTTAAAGGAGAGCCCTTATCACTCCCTTCTCCCTTGTCCATGGTCCACGCTCTGTGCTCAGCTAGCCTGTGGTGGAGCGCTTCTATCTGTAGCGCGCGGCCCCATCTGGAGTCCCCAGACCGGCAGATTCCTGCTGCGCACGCCCGCACCACTCCTCCTGGAGGAGGAGGAAGGAGGGGGTGTCTCCAGAGCCGCCTCCCGTGGGGTCCCCGCTTAAAGTACGGCAGCCCTCTATGATCTATATGTCTCTGTTCCTATAGTCCAAGGTAGGCCTATGTGGCGTTGCGTGGCTCCTTCTCTGCCGCCGGCTTCTCTGCCCCGATACCTGGGAGCTCTGCTGCACTCAGGCTCCCCTGGTCCCTCGGTGACCCCACGGGTCCCGAAATCACACTGTTCCCGTGAGGGCTGAACCCCCGGTTAGCCTACAGAGCGATGTCCCTCAGCGAAGCGGACTAGAAGTTCCGGATTTTGTGCTCTGAGGCTCTGTGGCTGCTGGGAGCCGGCCCCTCCCCCCGGGGGGTCTCTCTTCCTGTCGCTTTAAATTCACTTTTTCCACTCCTACCTTTCTGAAAGTGGTTGATTTTCTGCTCCTAGAACTGCTGTTCTTATTCTCTTCTCTCTGCTGTTGTGTTTGCTGGCTTTTAGAGTGGTTTTCAGCCTCTTTCTGGATCCCAGTGCTCTCCGTGCCTCCTACACCTCCGCCATCTTGCTTTGGTTAAGAGAGTAGATCTTAAGTGTTTTCACAACAACAAAAGGTTAGCTATGTCAGGTGATGGTATTCATTAGCTTGATTGTGATAATCACTTCACAATATATACCTATGTCATAGGTATACTATTTGACATAGTACACCTATGTCAAATCATCACATATGCCTTACATAAATATAATTTTATTTGTCAATTATACTTCAATAAAGCTGGAGAAAAAAAGAAAATTGTAAGAAATGGTAGAAAATAACATAGCTTTATTTCCTTTACTCTAAGTACATCTATAAGCTCACTTGTCAGTAAATTGGCAAGAGTAATAATGATGAGGGTGACTGCCTTAGCACAGACTGGGACATGAGAATAGATGAGCAGAAGGTACTTGCAGAACAAATGGGACTTTGAAAAGCTTGACAAGCTTGTCCACTGCATTAAATGTGAGAGTGCAGGAGAGCGCTCAAGATTTTATCTTCTGGTGGGGGGGGAAGATAAGACTTCTTATCAAAGACTGTTCTGTGATCATATATGATTTTGTTAATTTTGTGTATGGTCAGTTACATACAATTTTCACTATCTTTATTTATGTGCTTGTGTTTCAGTAAAAATTGACTTGGGACGCCCAGGTAGCTCAGTCAGTTGAGCATCTGGCTCTTGGTTTCTGTAAAGGTCATGATCTTAGGGTCCTGGGATCAAGCCCTGTGTTGGCCTCGGCACTTAGCGTGGAGTCCACTTGTCCTTCTTCCTCTGCTCCTTCCCTTGCTCTCTCTCTCCATATATAAATAAAATCTTTAAGAAAAAAAAACCTGACTAAAAAATACTATTATGCATGGATGTTACATGGTTGGGTTATTTTGAATTCCACTTATCAAATTATGGAGGGTTGTTTCTGTATTTCTATGGAAATTCTATTACAGTTGCCAGAAGATTTTTATGTGGAACCTTTCTGACATCATCAGACATATTAGTCTAAACTGATGATTCACAGAAGTACATGGAGTTTTTGTACATATGGGATAGGATTACTATGAAGCTTCCAGAAGCCACTTCCAGAGAAAAAATCCCAAACCTTACTTTTGCAGGATTGCCAATTTATGTGTAAATCCCCCCTCTGAAACATCCAGGCCATGGAGGCACAAGGAGAAGTAACCAACATAAGCTCTTTCCCTTCTAAAGAAAATAAAAATGAAACTCTTAAAAGGTGAGATTTATGACAAATGGTAGCTGATATTATCCATAATTTCATTAGTGAACTCCTGATTGCATAAAAGAGTACTTTATGAAAGCTTCTCTTTAGAAACCTGATTATTATATTTGTTTTTCTTTTAATATGCACACACAGTGGGGGAACATGCATGGAATTTATTAGGCCTGGCTAATTTTCTATCAATTCTAGGAATCCAAGATTAGCCATGTGCAGTTCATAGCTGGCACTACAAAAAGAGAAAATGTCCCCTAGAAAAAGCGAGAAGTGCTTTATTCCTTAAAAATTAAAGTAATATGAGATGTAGAATATCACAGTACTTTGAGAAAAAAATGAGCAAAATTCCCAGAATCAATCAGCCAAAGATAATTGTGTTATTAAGAAACCATTTGACTATATGTAAATGAAAAGCCATATTTTGCTCAATCTACAAAAGCTTTACAGCATATCTGGAACATCTAAATTACCTTTATTAATAAATATAAAATGTGTAATTTTGGGTAGTATGCTGGATTAATTGCCTAACAAAGTAAGTGAGTCCCATGAGCATGCTATGCAAATTATTTTGTAAAAGGTCATTTCTTTTAGCAACAGTGGTCAAGTCAAATATGAAATTTCTGGAATAATGTGGCACATAATGTGCTGATATATTCAAATACTATGGGTATTAAACCCAACCATGCCTTATTTTAGGAAGCTAAGTGTAAATTAAATGAATCTGAATTATTTGTGATTTCCTTAGTGTTCACTTACTCCACAAATGTTCATTGATAATCTACTGAGTGTTTGGCACTGGAAAGCGTACAGTCAGCTCCTTTGCTTATTCTGGTCTTTGCAGCCATCAAATACTTGATGTCCAGACATCTACCACATCAACACACAGGAGGTACTCAATAAGTACTTGCTACTCTCCCCCATGAACTATTGTGGAACATGTCCCTGGTAGGTCTTGAGAATACAATGATGAACAAGACATGCAAGGTTCCTACCCTGATGGAAACCATCCTCCAGTGGGAAAGACCCACACTAAGAAACAAATAGGATCACTTCAGAGAGCAGTAACTGCCTGAAGAAAGGTAGTGGGACAGAATAAGACAAGTATGGACAACATTCAGTAGAAGGATCAAAGAAGACATCTTAGAGGTGAAAACTGACTAACCAGGGGTCAGTCACACAAAAATTTAGAGGAAAGTCTCTTCAAGCAGGAGTTGCTGATACAAAAATCCATGCTGGAGACCATTTTTAACAAAAACAATTTCCCTAAGTATGGAGTCTTAAAACCTCAGGTATTTCTCATTGTTCATGAAGAGGAAAGGTTCCAAGCTCCTGGCCAGTGGGCTAGATGTGGGCCGGAGCTGCCCTGTTTGGCCAGCACAATGTTTAGTGGTTGTTTTCTTGCATTATTTTAGGCCAACAACCAAAAGTTGTGAGATTTCTGACTAAAACCCAATTTTCTGACTTTTCTTTAGAAATGAGGTCTGGAGTCTTATGACCTGAATTTCAGCACAGCAGGTGTGGGCTATACAGCTAGTTGTGTTCTTCAGATAAGGTGTGAGGTTTCACTCTGCCTTTGCCAATATCTTGCCACTTTCTTATTTTGTCCTAATCCTGAAACCAAACTTCAGCTGCCATTTCTCACCATGTACCTGCTATTGGTTTTCTCTATATCTTCTATCAAAACTAGGAAAAGAAAAGTGAGGTTTAGAGGGTTATGTGTTTCAAGAAAAATGGTTAAAGAATATATAAATCAGTCTTTGTATCAGAGGGATACAACCCACTTTTCCTCTCATTTACAATTTTTCCTGGCCCTATGAGGCATATGAGTTTGAGATACTTGAACATGGGTTTTAAAAAAATAAGAGCATCGTCCAAAATTATTTTTTGAAGTTAGGTATCTGGACTTATTTGAACTTGAATCTTAGTTTCAACACCTACTAATCTGATAATGGGCCAATTACATGCTCCTTTCATCCTCAGTGTTCTCATCTATTAATCTATTGATTTGGATCCATAATAATCAACCTTGTCACATTTTTCTAAGAATTAAAGTTTACCTATAGAAGCACATAAAACATGGTAGACCATAAATGTAAAATTCTCATTATTATGTGTATAATTTGGGGTTTGGCACAGAAGACTCACAATGACTTACCTTAGTTACATTCCAAAGTTCTCCTCACGTGGTTAAAAAGAGAAGAGACGGAGGAGGTGGGATGAAAGGAGGGGAGAGCAGTAACATTATTTATTGTACAGTGTATGCCAGCTGTGTACCAGATTCTTGACTCACAGTATATTATATTGTAGGTTACCTCAATTTTACAGAGAAGGAAGAGGAAGTGCAAAGAAGCAATGTAACTTGCCATGGTCACACATAAAAGAGATGCCTGCATGCAAACCTTTCACCACCCTTTTTTTTTACCATCTCCCTGTCCCCCTCTAGAAGAGATGGAGAGCTACTGTATGACTTCCTTGAGCCGCAGAAATGAAAGCAAGTCTAGCATTAGTGGATTTATCGAACTTGGACATGCATAGGAATCATCTGCAGAGCTCACTAAAAATGCCCTACAACCAGGGGCTCTGATTCAGTGGGTGATCCAGCCATTTCATGCTAAGAGGCACCAGTGAGTGTCTTTCTGATCTCAGGGGATAATTTTTAAGTGAAAAAGTACAGAACTTGGTGACAAATTCCATATAGTACCTGAAGAACAGACACTGCATGAGAATGGATAAAACATAAGCTCCTAATGTCACAGAGAAAATCTTTAGAATGGTCTCAGATTATTTTTTTTTTAATTAAGGTAGAGTTGGGAGGAAAGATAAGACTTGATAGAGTGAAATTTCCAAAATAATTAAATTCCAATGAAAAATCTGATCGTGCTTTGTTCTTTCTATGCATGGTCAGAAATATTTTACATCATTTGCTTATTCAAATGTAGAATATATGCATGTTTAACTGAACACTAAAGTATTAATATTTAGGACCCACCTTAATTATACCTTACATATGAGCCATTCACATTTAAACTAACTTGTACTGTACTTTGCTCTGAAATGAGTTTTTTACACATCTACTACCAGTTTCATTATATCTCTCTCAGTAAAAACCCTAAGATTCATTACAGAAAACAGCAGATACTACTGGAAATTACTATCACTGAGTGCATGGCTGGAAACTGTTCATACAAAGAGAAGTAGACTAGGTCTCTGTCTTTTACCTTATCTTCCAGGTAGAATGAATTGTAAGACCTAAAATTTCAAGTATTGCCTTAACATCTTTGAGCCTCACAAGGCTCCAAAGGCCTAACCATGAGTTTACCGCTCTTGCTAGATATGCCTTCACGCTCAGCATGGAAAACTCCACCAGCTAGTCCCCTATCAGCTGGACCAGCTACACCTGCCCCTTCTCAATTTGAAGATTTTATTTATTTATTTGACAGAGAGAGAGAGAGCGCACAAGTAGGCAGAGAGGCAAGCAGACGGAAAAGGAGAAGCAGGCTTTCTGCTGAGCATGGAGCCCGACGTGGGGCTTGAACCCAGGACTCTGGGATCATGACCTGAACTGAAGGCAGCTGCTGAATTGACTGAGCCACCCAGGCACCCCTGCCCCATTTAAAGGATTATACTTTCTTGCCAGGTCATAAAAATACTCAAATGAGCCAATCACAGTCTTCTGTGGGAAGAACTAATGCCACCCTAGTTACTATAAAGCCTGCCTCCCACAGCCTCTGTTGGGTCCCTCTACTTTGTTAATTTGATTTCCCTTATTATTATATTTTTTACTTACATATTTTTATGTTGTTACTAAATACAGTTCATTTATGGATTGAGTGGCCATGCCACTCAATTCTTTTTCAGCTTCAAAGGTCTTACTGTTTTAGTATCAATTTGAATGGACTCTTTTATTGGTAGAAAATACTATATTTGTTGCAAATAGTTTCGTCAATGTATTTTTCATCTTTTGGTTTTAATTATGTATTTTTACCTTTTTCAAGTAAAAATTATATCTAAATTTTAAATGTCTATGCAGATCAAATGTCCACTTTTTTGGGGGGCTGGGGGTTACGCCTGTGGTTGCTTTTAAACTAAGAAAGACTTCCATCCAGAGATCTGACAAATAATGATGCATTATTCAATTTTTCTCTAGTTTGATTTTTTTAACTCTTAATGCATCTGAAACCTATTTCTTAGTGTGGTGTGAGGTGAGATTTCTAATTTCTGGCATGGTATTTATCAGATAAAGGATCTTAATTTGTAATTCCAAATTCTTTTCTCCTTTTAATCCCTAGGGTCTTCACTTTCCCCATGGCCAAGTAGAGAGAGAAAAGATTACACAGGCAAGTGTGAAACACTGTATTGTTGTTTCCCTAATTAACATGGAGTGAGGAATCTATTCCAGGGAATGAGTTCTCTGAATATCCTCACATTTTGGTTGATAACTTGCCTCTTGCTTGTTTGTAAAATAAATTAAGGCAGAAAAGAGATAGACAGACCGAAACATACATAAAATACTCACAATTAGGCAAAATAAGAAAAAAAGGAACACAGTAACTCTCAATGTGTGCTAGAATCTGTCATCTATGGAAATATAAATATAAATATAAATGTCTGACTCTAGATTATTAGACAAGCCAGGAACCACATTTTTTTTAGGAAAATTGTGTAGGGAATGTTGGGAAAAAGAGGTCTACGTCTGGCCAGATCTGGGGCATCTGACTGTGAGATGGGGCAGGAAATGATGTTAGCAAAGGGTATCATTGAGTCAAGCAGAGGTTAAAAACAACAGGTTTCTGTTGCTACTCTTCGAAGGGCCAACAAGACTGGTTTTAAGCAGAATAATCTATCAAAGCTAATAAGAAGAGTCCTGTGGAAGTGCAAATCCAAATAGAGGTTCTAAATGACCTAAGGGATTGGGGAAATGCAGAATATTAGTGCTTTAAAGCCCTATTCATCACCTATGGGCTTTTTCCAGTGGCTTCTACTTTGGCAGAAACATAAATTAGAGGTGAGAACAGAATAGGACATGGTAGAACAGGGCAGCCAAGACACATATACCATTCCCAAATCACTGACTAGAAGGGTCAGAAAGAGGGAAAGGCATGATTAGTATGGTTAGAGAGACTTGTAGAGCTTTCAGGAAATATTTTCATCTGTTTGTTTCTCTGCTAGCTTGTTTATGTATTTGTTATCTGTGTTTATGTACCAGGTATTATGCTCAGATCCAAAGACAAAGAAGTCCAAATGGTCTAAAACTACATCTATCTGCCAAATATTCATTGAGGTCCTACTATGGACCATCACTCACATTAGTAGGAGTTTGGAATACATGCGGGAACAAAACAAATATGGTTTCTGCCCTTATAGGAACTCTTACCTCTTTCTCTTGAAATCTTTAAAAATAGAAAATACAGAGAATCATATATCACACATTCCTATATCCCCTAAAGATTTAACAAATAATAATATTTCCATATTTGTTTCAAAACATATTTTAAAAAATAAAATCACATAGTGAGAGTTAGAGCTGCTTTGACCTATCTCAAATGTAATTTCCCTTCCTCTCTTCAGAGAAATAATTAATTATCCTGAAGTTGGCATTCTTCTAAGTATTTTAAAATATATTACCACATACATATTTGTTCATAAAAATTTGTAGCATCATTTTGTATTTTGGAAATTTTGAAATGACGTTTTTAGTGCAAAATGATAACTTGCTTTTTATATTTCACATCAGGTTTTTGAGATAATTACTTAATATTTTTAAATAACAACTATGCCTCAGCCATCATCCTAAGTGAATAATCAAAAAATAAAGCAGTGAACAACCTAAATTTCTGCCCTTAGGAAGCTTATATTGTAGTAGAGTGAACAAGCAATAAACAACAAAATATGAAATATCCTATATAGACTGCTGTTAGACTTAACTGAGGCCCCCCACCCCCATCCCACATTCATGCATTGAACCCTTAACTTACAATGTAAATTAGTTTGGAGATAAAGGTTTATTAGGAGCCAATAAAGATTAACGGAGATAATAAAGGAAAGGCCTTAATTCCACAGCACTGGTGTCCTTATAAGAAAAGACATCAGAAATTTTTCTTTCTCCTCACACGTACACAGAGAAAAAGGGCCATGTGAGGACACGGACGTCATCTCCAAGCCATGAAGAGAGTTAAAACTAGAAATCAAATCTACGGTACCTCAATCAGGAATTTCTAGCCTCCAAAACTCTGAGAAAATAAATGTTTATTGTCTAAGCCACCCAGGGTGCAGCATTTTGTTATGACAGCCCCAGCACATTCATCAGCTGCTATATGTTGAGTGCTAAGGAGAGGAAGTAGGAAAAGGGGAGATGGAGTGATAATGGTCAGACTGGCAGTTGGAACTCAGTGTCCAGGGAAGTCTTATCCAAGAAGCTACTCTTGAGAAAAGACTGACAGAAGTGGAGGAGGTGGTCACTTGTCTAACAGAAGGAACAGGAAGTGCCAGTACAGTCTGACACAGTAGTGTGTGGCGTGTTCCAGGAGCCATGAGGAGGTCTGGATGGAGAGAGTGGAGGGGATGATCGAAGGGGAGGGAAAAGATGAGGTTGGAAGGTTAATGAAGGCCAGAACATGTAGAAACCATGGGAGAGTATTTCAACAGGAATGATAGGGTCTGACATTCATTTTAACAAATTGTTCTCAATGGTCCTGTTGAGAAAAGAAAAAAGTCCAAGGGCAGAAGGAGGGAAACCTCTTGTAAAACTTATTTCAGTAGTAAAAGCAAAAGATTATGGTGATTTCAATCAGGCAGGTGGCCGTGGGGGTGATGAGAAGTGATCAGATTGGAGATACATTTTTGGAGGCTCTCAGTAACTTTAAGAATTGTCTTCCAGTAAGACAGGTGAAAAATGAGGTCATAGGATCCTAAGTCCAAAGCATTAAGTTGAGATGTTGGAATACATGGGCTATGAGATATAGGGGTCTGGAGTTCAGGGGAGAGATCTAGGCTGGAGATAAAACTTCAAAGTCATTGGCACAAGGATGGTATTTTGAGCTATAAAAATGGATGAGATCACTTTAAGAGTAAATGTTGATAGAAAAGAGAAATCCAAGGAGAGGTTATGGAGATGACCAGCAATCAGTAAAGGAGACAGAGAGACTGGCCAGAAATTTAGGAGGAGAACCAGGTGTCATAGTCTGGATGTTAAATGAAGATAATGATTCAAAGGGGTCATGAAATGGCTCAAATTCATCAACGTTATTACAAACACATCAAGGTCATTAATTTACTTTATATGAAGTTTTCTATGATAGGAATACAATCATTTTGATTTGTGCATTGTTATAATGGTAGATATTTTAGTTCTTTATGATATTTCACTTTTATCAGTAATGTAGCAATGACCATCTGTGTCCATGAATGATAGTTGCTTTAGGGTATTCCCCAGATGTAGAAATGTTAGATTGTAGAATATGCATCTGGAACTTTTCCAGATATTGCCAAATTGTTTTTCAGAGTCATTGTGCCAATGAATGCTCCCACCAGTAGTATCTAAGAGCTTACATTCTTGCTCACACAGGGTGTTGTTCAATTTATTTTTGACAGATGGATATGAATTGGTATCATGTTGTTTTAATTGGCATTTGCCTGATAGTCCTATTGAAAAGCATCCTATGTAGAATGCCTATTCATAGCATTTGCCCATTTTTCAACTAGGTTGTTTTTCATTATTATTACTTTGCAGGAACTTCTTATGTAAATTGGGTACTAACCCTCTGCTGGTTAAACACATGGTAAATGAATGCTTCTTCCACTATATTCCTCATCTCTTAACTTTGCTTATAGTATTTTTAGTTGTACATTTTTTTTAAACTTTAATGTATACATCATAGTTGGGAGGAATTAGTTTTAGAAGGAGAAGATGGAAGACTTACAGATAAGTTTTAAATTTAATAACAGAAAGTAAAGTGAGTCTTGCACCTGATAAGTCATTACTTCAATAATCAATTAACCAATCCAAATAATCTATTAACCAATCAAAGAGCAATCTGACCATATTGCAGAAGTGGAAGGCTAGTTGCTACGGTTCTCTTGTGAAAAAAAGGAAAACAATAATTTATGCAACTGAAGGAATATCAGCAATGCTGAGACTGAAGTTGAGGTGGTAGAATATGACTTTACAGGCACTCTTGTCTATGCATTTGTTTGATTTTCTTGAGCTAGGTTCAGCGTCCTTAGTGAAGGCAGAGAGAGAGAGCACACTCTGAGCTCTTTCTAGCACTGAAGTTTTCTGGGAGTTCCTGAAGAAGAGGCCCAACAGAACAAGGGGATATATATGAAGGTGGAGAAGGGATGGTTTAGAAGTGGCATGGAGGAGTGAAGATACTGCTGTGCCAGGTCCCTACCCGAGGTACATGAACTGCTATAGACTGAATTGTGTCCCCTGCGAAATTCCTATGTTAAAGCACTAACCCTTAATGTGACTCAATTTGGAGATACAGTTAATAATCCCTACGAAGAGGTAATTAAGGTTAAATGACGCCCAAAGGGTGGGGTCCTCATACAATAGGATTAGTATCTTTATAAGAAGAGACACCAAAGAGCTCTTCTGTTTTTCTTTCTCTCTTTCTCTCTCTTTCTACCATATGAGGCTACAGCAAGAAGGTAGCTATCTGCATTCCAAGGATAGAGCTCTCACTAGACCCTGACCCTGCTGGGATCTTGATCTTGGACTTTCAGTCTCCAGAACTGTGATTAAATACATCTCTATTGTTTAAGCCATCTAGCCCATGGTATTTTGGTATGGCAGCCTGAGCTACGACATGGGTAAGGGAAAATGAGCCACCCCCATTGGAGAGGGCTCAGCAAGGATTGTATATCAAAGGAAGAGTAAGGTTTCAATAAAGTTAAAGAGAAATTAAATAAAGAAAAAAATAATAAATTTTCCATAAGAAGCCAGAAGTTTAAGTCAGTTTGTTTTCTGGGAAACTGAAACTCAAATGGACATAGTTTTCTTTATTCCACAAATATGCCCCACAATACTGTTGATATGTTTACTTTGGATCTTGAAACTCCAATGTATTAAAATAGAAATTTTAATATTTATAATGGAAACATTTATAAAATTTCATGTTTGAAATTTTTGTATTTAAAAATCCACTAGTTTATTTTTTCTGCTAGTTTGTTTTTATGATTTTCATATATTTTTCGAAATGACCAGATATCAGAGTTTCTGGCTGCTATTCTCAAGTATATAACATATTGTAGGCATAGGTTTTTTTTTTTTTTTTTTTAGTTCCAATAAATGAAAAACCTAATTTCCTAAAAATTTACCATATTTTAATTTTTGTCATACTTTTTGACAAATAAGGAGGGATATCAGGGTGTTACAAAATAATTTTTATATGAATATCACTTATGGATCCTTCAATGATTATATCTTGAGGTAAACTGGCAGACTTTACATTTTAGGCACTTTAACTTGCGTTTCAATGTAAGTATTCCTCTTGCTTTCTGTTTTTGCCAGTTGAGTTGAATGCATAAAAATAGAGCATACACAACAAATAATATTAATATAAAAATCTAAGCCATCACAACTACTATATTAGCTATCAGTCTACTGGTAAGGGATAAACAAAGCGAGTCATGAACATGCTGCTTTGAGGTACACTAACTGCCAAGAATGCTAACTCATTACATACTCAGTGGGTCTACGATTATGTTTAAAAGAGAAAATAATTGTGTGGATTAGTTTTTATCAAAACAGATACTGAAACAGGGGCCCCTGAGTGGCTCAGTCATTTGAGCGCTGGACTCTTGATTTCTACTCAGGTCATGATCTCAGGGTGATGGAATGGAGCCCCAAGAGGGGCGGCACGCTCAGTGGGGAGTCTGCTTGAGATTCTTTGCCCCTCTCTCTCTCTTCCCTGTACCCCTCTCCCTGCTTATGCACTCTCTTTCTCTTTCAAATAAATATATAAATCTATTTGAAAAATAAAATAAAAAACGAGATACTGACACAGATGACACTAGTACCTTCATGTAAAGCCAACCTCAAGAACAACTTTCAATTTGCTAAGGTCAAAATCTAGCCTTATTCAAACAGTTACATATTTAAATTTTCATTAGCATTCCCATTAATCCTGACTTAGACACTTGTATCTCAAGATATTTTTAGGCATTAGCTTTGCCATGTTTCCTTTACCATTAGCCATGCTATACCTACAACCCTGTTCATCTTTTCATAAATAACTTCTATTGTTTTTAACCACAATTATAATAGCATAATTTGGAGAGGGCATTAAGATTTGCTAGAGCTGGAATATGTATACAATCTCTGAGTGTGTATCAGGAAAATTTATTCTGCTAGTGATTTCGGAGCAAGAAATTCTCAGTGTTACATCATCCTACAATGACCACTAATGAGCTCCATGGCTATAAAAGTATAATAAGTTCCAAGAATTTTATGTAGAGATATTTTTCTCATTTAGAAGTTTGGCTTTTACTATCACAATGTAAATACATCCTGCATGATAAATCTATTTGTTCCTGAAGAGATTTAATATTTATCTGTATGCCTTGCAAACACCTTATCAAAATGAGAAGTAGAATGATGACTTTAACAATAAATCTATTTTAATGTGCTATTTTTTCATGTTATATAAAATGTTGAGAACTTTAAAGACTAAATAAATATTCAAGAAAAAATCATTTATGACACTAAGGAAGAACAGCAAATAGGTTGAATAAATCACACGTACAATTTTGAATTTAAAAATCCTTGATATTTTTTGAAAGTTTGAATTTATTTTTGTTATTTAGACTAAAAAAAAAGCAAATAAAATATTAATTCAGTTGTGTATCCACAAGAGGCTCAACTGGATAAAAATAACTCAAAGGTTGATTTTCAATATTTTTTTCCTCAGGTCTTATCTGGAGATTTTTTCTTATTCCCTCTCAATGGACTATTAGTGATGTAATCAGTACTAATGGCCCTTTATCAGAAACATGACTTTTTACTCCTTTTTGTTTGTGTTGCATTTTGCAGATTCCAAGGAAGTTTCTTTGGCTCTTGCAAAAGGCCTATAAACGCCAAGAAGGCAAAAGAGAATGTAGAGATTATAGGCAGGCGATCAGAGCCAAGTCTGTTAATAGAACACTTGTATCTGGCTGATCTGGCTACCCTTGGAGTGGATGTAGCTGATAAACCTCGGGTCTACTGAGCAGATGTCCCTCTCCAGATATTTAAAAGACTGCACACCTCCCACTGCTCTCAAAATAAAGATGGAAGATGCCAGAAGACATGATATACAAGCTTTTGTATTTCTTCCATTGCCTTTTAAATATACTAGAGGGCCCAATGGTCATGTTCTTTTATTTTACTACCTCGCACAGAACCAAAATAAATATGGCCCATGTAAAACTAGCTGTACTGTTGGAATCTGTTTGGTCCCTTCACACAGTCATTATAACCTGAAGGGTATTCTATTCAGTTAAGGAAGAGCAAATACTAATCTCAGTTTTAAAATGGATAATCATCTTCCAGTTAATATTATTATCATTGCAAAAGAGTAAAAGGATGTATCCTTAGAGTGCCCAATTAGAGATAATGTGCTTAATTGGTGAGAATACTTAAATGATCACCCTTCAATACATGTAAAAAATAGTATTCCCATTGTCAGTGTTTAATTCCTAATTGCTTTGGCACCATCAGCAGTACATTTCCTGAACATTTCATCTGCAGTTGAAATGATCTATTTCATTTTTATTCAATTGGGGAGAATTCAGCACTAATATTTCCCACAAATATTTTGGGAATTTCCTTATTCTGAAGTGAAAGCCCAATATTTTTAGTAATTCTAAGTATAAATTAAAAAAAATTAATCATAATGTTTTTTCCAAATTTATAGCTATCACATTTTCACTGGAAAGTGACATTTTATTATCCTAAGAAAACAAATTGTAGGGGCCCCTGGCTGGCTCAGTGGGTTAAATCCTCTGCCTTTGGTTCAGGTAATGATCTCCAGGGTCCTGGGATCGAGCCCCACATTGGGCTCTCTGCTCAGCAGGGAGCCTGCTTCCCCCTCTCTCTCTGTCTGCCTCTCTGCCTACTTGTGATCTTTCTCTGTCAAATAAATAAATAAAGTCTTGAAAAAAAAGTAAAAAAATTGTAAGCATTTGCTTCTACGTATTTCAAGGACAGGAAAGAAAAGACAGTGTGTGACCTCCCAGATTGCAGAACAGAGGCCAATACCATTTTTTTGGGGTGGCTGGCTCTCCGTTTAACCCAGTTGATGGAACACACATGCACTATAGTCCCCTCACGGTCCCCAGACTTACTCGCTTTCAGAAATATAAGTTCTCTGGCAAGGAGAAAGTCAGGAAGCTGCCTTCATTCTGTGTGGATATAGCTTTTACTCCCTACTTTTCCTCCTATTCTCAATTGAAGGATAAAACTTCTAGAGAATCAATGTTTATGAAGTAGGCACAGGAAATAATATTGGCATATTGCGTTCCAAGAATTTTATGGTGATGGGAATTGGAAAAATTCTGAGGGTCTCCTGAGTATCTATTTTTTTCTTCTCCTGTTCAGAGTGAAAGTGACTTGGAAAGTGAGAAATGTTCATCTCATCGTAGTTCAGGATAGTTACACTTGATAAAATCCTAATAATTGACATTAACAAGTAAGCTAAGAGTTGTGCATATTAACTGGACGTCTGGCCAAACCTCAGCAAGGGGATTTTCATCCAGCATTGAAATGCCTAGAGAATGGGACCAAAGGCAAAACATCGTTTGTCCACTGGCAGATGGTGAACCTTGACAAAAGGCACCCATCTAAGGAGGAGAAAATAAAGCAACACTAACAACAATAAAATAACAAGAAAGGGACTTATGTAACGAAACAGCAGGAAAAAAAAAAAGGAAACCATCATCCTAAAAGCTGAGAAAATGATACCAGAATCCAGAAGTAATAATAATAATGAAAGGAAATTACAATACCTCTTTAGACTCATTATAGGATGCAAAACAATACAGGCTCTATGATGCAGGTGTGAAAGGAACACATAAAGTACAGGGTAATGTGGACATAAAACAGGATGCGGTGAAATGAGAGGTAGTTAAGAAAGGGAGATCGGCAAAAAACCTCTAATACAATGAAGAAATTAAATTCATATTTGACATTAAAATCTATTTCAAAATCAAATCACTGGTAAAATGTAAATGTCAATTCTTTTTTCCAGAATGCAAGAAAAATGACCAAGAGATTAAAAAGAAGGTGCCACAGGAAAAAAGAAGACAAACATGGATGATAAATTATGGGAGAAGAATTTTGGATGTTTTGAAGGAGAAGAAACCATTGGAACATAAATAAAATCTAAAACAAACAAGCAAACAAAAATCTGAGTAAGCCAACTGTGAAATCACACTGTGCTATACATAAAATAATCGAAGAGTTCCATCCCTAGACACCCTTGGCAAAATTTTTGAATTAAATGGTTAAAGAAAATATTGAAGGAACACCCAGAAAAACTGGCTGCCTTTTTTCCTCTGTATTACTAAGTGCCAGAAAATGCTGGCATTCGAGCTATAGTGTTTTTAAAGGAAAAGGCTATAACGAAAGAATTTCTTCACTAGTGAAATTGTCTTTCATTTGTGAAGCCAACAAAAAAACATTCTCTTATAAGCAAATTTTTAAAAATATACAATCACCTACCCATCTTGGAACAAACAACATAAAGAAATATTTCAGATGAGACAAAAACCAGAATTAACAATTTAAGAAGACAGAAGTAGTGACAGACATGGTAGAGACAAATTTGCATTTATTTTCCCTTCTAAGAAATATACCAATGGGAACTTATCTGTACTATGGAAAAAGATTAAAGCATTAAGAAACACATTATAGTACAATTATAGCATAACTGTGAAAAAATCCTAAATATTTAACAATAGAATATCATTCAACAAGCTAAGTTTATGATGAATTTTAATGATATGGGTTAAGTTTATGATGAAATATTTAGCAAAGAGCAAAGAATGAAGTGATAAATCCACGAATTAGCAATGTGAAGAAAATACATGTAACTTTTATCTGTAACATTTTTATATCTTTAAAAAAAGATCGGAAGCAAACATTAAACAAAATAACCTCAAAATACTTTGGGTAGTGGGTATATAAGTGTTTTTTTTAAACTTCATTATATATAGTTTTTCAGAACTAATTTTTTTCAAGAAAAATCATAGAGGGGCACCTGGGTGGCTCAGTTGGTTAAGTGTCTGATTCTTGATTTCTGCTTAGGGCATGATCTCAGAGTGGTGAGTGTGGTGAGATAGAGCCCTGTGTTGGGCTCCACACCCAGTGAGAAGCCTGCTGTTCTGCCCCCACCCCCCCCAAAATGAATAAATCTTTAAAAGAAATCATAGAAATTAGATTGTAAGAAAAATTTGCCTATTTGCCACTTTGGGGCACTGATAATATTTTTCTTCCCCCCCCCCCTTATTTTATGCTTTCCACTAGTTTTTCCATATGTCCTACAGAAAATTTGCATTGTCCTAGATGAGAGAAAATCATTCACCAAGCTTCAGAAATAAGAGCTTTTCAAAAAATTCTAACACCCACCCATGAGTTAAGCGAAACTTAACCTTCCTATCAATTTCCTCATTCATAAAATAAGAAGGTTAACATTTCTGCTTCTTAGAATTATGAGGATTACATAATAAAATGTTCTGAAGCAATATATCTCTGGAAGAAGGATTTTTCTGAATGAGTATCTTTTTTGGGAGGGGCTGATTTTGCTGGAATTCGATTAATTCGGTTTGTGACTGAGAGGCTCAGCAATTGTTCTTACAGTTGTAACTGGAATTAAACTGCTGTATGAAGTTCTTTTTAATAGAGAATGTTGTCCATTCCCCTTGGAAGACAGAGTAAACCAGCACCAATGTCATTCTGTGACTTTGGCCACATTAAAGAGAACTATAGAGGAAGACGCAGAAATTTTACTGTAGGGGAGGAAGCCCCTTGGTCTGTTCAGTAAAGTGGTGCAGGGTTAAGTACAGAAGAATCCATCAAGGAAGTGGGCTGCAGGGTGTTCTAATTGATCTAAGGGGTAGGGAGTTAGATCCAGAGAAGCAACAAGTCACCGTCTGTCTGGTCACCTGACCCTGTACCTCTTCTTCCTCAACACACAGCTAGACTACATTCCCTGGCCTTCCCTGCAGTTCAGTTTGCCCCTGGGACCAAGCTCTAGCCTGCGGCATATAAACCGAAGTGATGTACACTTCAGAGTGATGTGCTTGACCTACGAAACCTTCCCATAAATGATCCTTCACTCTCCTCTCTCTTTCACTGGCTTGGCACGGATATCCATGGCAACGAGCCTGGGCTCCGCTCATTGCAGAGACGAGAGATTACCAGTTTGTTCTGAGTAGGCACTTCGGGTTTTTCATGAGCATAAAATAAACTTTTAGTGTAGTTACCCACTAAAATTTTTAGTTCATATGTTATAGTGGTTAGAATTGCTCTAAGTAATAGAGGTTTCCTCACACCAGGGAGACAGCAAGTTGAGGATATACCAAACTGAGGTCCCAAAACCTGAGAGTAGAGGTCAAAAATAACAGGAGCCCTCATAAAGGCCTTCAGATTTTGAATCAAGATGGCAGAGTGGAAGTGAGGTTCTAGTGCACAGCTGACATGGAGCTAAGATTTTTTATTTTAATTGCCATGCCTAGATCTTATCATACAGCATCTGCAGTGAGGACAGAATCATGCCTAACTGGAAATCAAAGGGAATGTTATGTAATATTGCCATTAACATACAAATATGTCCTATGGCCCCCATCATTTGAAACAAAACAAAACATTCCCCGTGATTCTATATCTTCCCTTTAGCTGTCCTCAATTTCTCCACCTTCTTCCCAGCCAAACTCTGGGAAAGAGGAAATCGTCCACATATGCTATTTCCCATTATTTCCCAAGGAGTCTTCATCCTACTCCAATGCAATTTCTGCTTGCACCATCTCAAAAATTTCTGCCAAGGCAGCCACTGACTTTCATAAAGGCAAATCTAATGGAAGCTTTTCAATCCTCATCAAACTAAAAGTTTCATCAGCTTTCAGTAGAATTGATGGTTTGCTTTCTACTTAAAACTGTTCATTGCTTTTCCCTCAGCTTAGAATAAAATATAGGAAATTTTAGCATGATCTAGGCATCTCCATGTGAGCCGGCCATCACCTGCCCAATGTTATGTCTAGGCAATATCATACAATGGTTTAAGCACTGGGACTCTTCCATTCAACATCTTGGTTTCAATTTTGACCTCTGAAAGTTCTTTCTCCCTGCTTCAGTTTCCTTTATGTGTAAAATGGAGAGCATCATGATGCCTATGTTATAGATCTGTTGTGGGGGTCAAATAAGATAATGCAGAAGAAATGGTTACAACCATGTGCAGCACATATAAAAAGCTCTACTATTATTATTATTATGTTTTCATACTTTTATACTAGCAAATTATCTTCCCACCCCACCAGATTTCTCCCTGCTCCCCGAGCCAAGATTTATTTATTCCTCCTGCCCCCACCTTGGCCTTCCATATGCTTTCTCCCTCTGAGAATGCTTAATCCTCCAATATCCCCAACTGTCTTCTTTTCATTCTTCCCTTTGGGGAGGTTTTTCTGCCTTTCTAAAATTGCTCCTCATTTTTATTTCTTAATGATACTCCATTATTTTCCTTCATGCACATAAAACAACATGTAATTGTCTTGAAACACATACTCACACCGCTATAGTTATTGCTTTGGTGTCTTATTGTATTACAGGCTTCACACTTTCAGTAATCGTGCAGGCTTTGTTCACTTTGGGCCTATCACTGTGCCTGGTGCATATCAGGTTGTCAATAATTGTGTATGGCAGGAATAGTTAAATGAATGAATGTAAGTGCTTCCTGTATAGGGCTCCAGCTTCCCCGGTGGGTGAGCAGGCCTGCTGAAAAGAAAAGGAGGGGCGACAACAGGTAGAAAGTGCCATAGACAGAGGAGACAATGTAGTGTCTATAGAATGTGAAATGTTTCATATTTAGACATGAATATTTTAGTGGTAATCAAGAGCTACTTCATCTCTTCATCTCGTAATACTTATGACCTTTTTACACAGCATAAAGTGTATGTACATAAGATTAAATTCGCCTTAAAAGGCCACAGGATCTTCGCTAGATCTGGAAACGGTTTCTGTTTCAAATGATATAAGCTCATTGAAGGCAAATCTTAAATGGTGCCTAGGACAAGGCATTGAATAAGGTAGGTGCTCGATAAATACTGATTAATTACTAAATTAGTTAATAGTTCCCTTGAAGTGGTGGGGTAGCTGTAATTGCCTATTTGATTCTAAGTGACTTGCATCTAATTCCACATTTTGATGGCAACAATCTTGCCAAGTGAAATTGGCTGCAATCTCCGGCTAAGCTCAACTTACTTTAATATTTTTGGCATTTCCCCAAAATATTTACAGTTTTCTTTTCACCTTCAGTGATTTATTATTCAACCATGGTTCACAGAGGTTAAAAGCATCAACCTTAGTACATATACAGTGTTGCTGTCGATGTCTTGAACAAAATTTTCTCATTCCAAGATGAGTCTCATTCCATACTCATTCCAAGTATGGCAAAGAATTTCCAAGCATAAATTAGATGCCCTCCTCTTTTTCATTTAAAGCATTTTTTACTAAGAGCATATTATGCACCAGACATTACCTTCAAAGGTGACTTCAGTGGGGTCATGGAGAGAGGGATAAGACATGTGCCTCCTCCATATGACCCAAGAACCTTGTTCTTTCAGCTAGCGGTTCACACACTACCACTCTCATCTAGATGCCTCCAGACCTTCTCTGTGAATTTTTGAGTCTATAGTTCTGAGAGACAGAGAAGTCCAGCATGTTTCTAGCATGTGACATGAAAAATTAAGTAGGTCTATTACCATTACTAATTAAAGCGGTGTTGGGAAATCCTCTCCCAAAGGGTATGCATCCATCTTAAAGAGTAGACTGTTGTATGATGAAGACTCACCTCTACAGGGCAAGTTCCCTGAAGTGAGACATTACACTTCAACTATGGTAAAATACCAAGAGGTCTGGTTCTCCTAGGGCAAGAACATGTGCATTTCATTCCTCAAACAGGGCATTATGAGAATGAAGATTGTCTTTAATGCACCCTTTTCTCCACGTCTTCTTTTGCAATCTTCCCTCTACCCATTCCTTCACAAAACAGGCTCCCAGGGCCCTGATACTGTTCTTTCTTTTTACCAGAAGTCCATTGTACTTTGCAGACCCTAAAAACACATCCTCTCTGTTTTCCCCATCATCTTTTATCTCAGGGCTCCCCATTTTGTTAAATAACAATGGAGACAAATCAGTCAACCAGCTCTCTCTGTTATGACTTCCAGTCCTAAGAGAAACACAGATTCTTTATGCCCAGTCTTTCTTTTGCTTGCCTCGCCCTTGATTTCTTTCATTTTCCGTGAATACTAACACCTTTAGTTTCTTCCCTCCACCACTCATTTCATGTGCCCACAGCAGCAATTTAACCTTTTTTAAAATAGATTAGAAAACTATAATTTTCTACTAAATTCTTATCAAACTCTTTTCTTGTTTTAATCTATGTATTGCTTATCTCTCTCCTCATTTCTATTTACCTTCTAATTAACCACATCCAATCTCTACTTACGCAGTTGCTGATCCCAAACTAGAATTTTCAGTGTGAATTTTGTTAAGATGGTGAAACATCTTCATTCATTCATTCATTCATTCATTCATTCAAATAACATTTACTGGGCATCCGTGTGGCAGAAACTAGAGTCCGTCCCAGGAAAGTCAAAATCCTTGCCCCTAGTCTTGTGAATGAAGGGGCATATGCAGTATATAGTATTAACAGTAAAGAAGAGAAAGCAAACATTGGTCTGGCTTGTGATTTGTTTCAATCCAAGCATGCAGTCAGAATACATATTAAAACTTAAAAGAGCATTCATAGCTGTTTGAACATTTGCAACGGCAAGTTGAATCATATTGGTGAATTGCTGCCCAATCTTGTTTGCAACACAAAGAAAAGTGGGCTTTTATGTGTGTGTTGTTTTTTTTCTCAGTGCTAATATACACAGAGGAGGAAGAAAAGGCAACAACTCTGAATATTTTGTCTCACGAAGAAAAAATCCAGTATCTTGCACTAACATAAAATATGTGGTTAGAGTAGTGAATTTATGTTTAGGATTCCAAACAAAAATCTCTATCATTGATATGCTTATGAATCAATTGAACCTTGGGTGAAAAAGAGTTCCCAAACTCTCAAAGGCAGCATATGACACCTCTCCACAGAGCCCCAGAGTGAAAACAGGACACTGGTCCAAAGTCTTGGTACATCTTATGCCTGGTCTCCTGCTGGCAAGAACTGCATGCCTTCTGGGAGGCCCAGAACTACCTCTGACAGAAGAAACCAGGGATTCATTCTGAGGGTCAAGGCCAGCAAGCTCATAGAAGCTATTGCAGTGCACGGTAGGAGATGATTACAAGTTGATGGTGAGTGCGCTTTTCCAGGCACGTAGAAGGGTTTTAGTACTGCAGGTGCAATTACCACTTAGCAAAGAATCAGCACCCTTTTACTGAAATTAGAACATAAAATGAGTCAGGCTGGTGGACAAATTGCGGTCCATGGCCCTGCTGTGTTAGTGACCTATATTCACTTCCAAACTTAGTATGAAGCTCCAGATCTGCAGCTAGCGGTTTAGTGGAAGGTGGCGAGGCAGGTAATGTGTTCAAGGGAGAAACAGAAAGAATTCAGAGTTATGACTTCTCTTCAGATAGTGCAACCTTCATCTTCAAACGTTGCTAATAGTAACATGGAGGAGTCAGGAGAGCAAAGATGCAGATTGAGAACTGGAACCTGTGGTAAGATGACAGGAAGCACAGGACAACATGGTTAGAAGCTTGAATGCCATTAAAAATGGGTAGGCAGAGTATCTAAATGTACAACAAAGAAAAGTGAAATGACAGGTCTTGAGAATGGTATGATTTTAAGGTTTTAATGTGAGATTTACAGTGAGGTTATGAGTGCAAGGAATTTCTACTTTCCTTAGAGTAGTCTTCATCTGAATCACCCTGTAAGTGGAAATAAGCAGAGAAACTGATTCCAAGAGAATTATAAAGTGAACTTTGGCTGGAAGAAATTATTAAAGGCCTATGATAAGACTTGTCTAGACCTTACATTTATGTTTCTTCTATATGACATTATGTTTTGTTTTTATCCATTTTTTGGGGGGGGTTGGGGGTCTTGTAATTGATGTGAACATGGGCACAAAATTAATTTAAAGAAATCGGGAAAATACTGAGATGTAAAGGTACCTAAAAATTCACATATAATTGGGAGCATTTTTAAAATTACTTTCATAGGAAAAAAGTTTTATTTATTTTATTTTTTAAAGATATTTATTGATTTATTTATTTGAGACAGACAGAGAGCACAAGCTAGGGGGAGAAGCAGAGGCAGAGAGAGAGAGAGAAGGAGAGGCAGAAGGAGAGAGAGAGAGAAGCAGACTCCCTGCTGATTTTGGGAACCTAACATGGGTTCCGATCCCAGGACCGTGATCTGACCATGATCTGAGCCGAAGGAAGATGCTTAACCAACTGAGCCACCCAGGTGACCTATTTTTAATTTTTTTAGTTGAGAGAAGGTTTTTTTTTTCTTCTTCTTCAAGTTTTTATTTAAATTCCAGTTAGTCAACATAGTGTAATGTTACCTTCGGGTGCAGAATTTAGTGATTCATCACTTACATACAATACCCAGTGCTCATCACAAGTGCCCTCCTTAACACCTATCACCCATTTATTAATAAAATTGATAAAATTGATAAACCCTTAGCCACTTATTAAAAAGAAAAGAGAAAGGACCCAAATAAACAAAATCACAAATGAAAGAGGAGACATAACAACCAACAGACATAATGACAAATAATTATAAGAGAATACTATGAAAAATTATATGTCAGCAAATTGGACAATCTAGAAGAAACAGATAAATTCCTAGAAATATATAAACTACCAAAGCTGAAACAGAAAGAAATAGAAGAAAGTTTTAGAGTACAGATTTCACCTAATTCAGAGCTTGGAGTCAGATTAAATTTTACAAATTATATGCATGTAATTTAATGCAATGCAAGAAATATTTATTAAGCACTATTACAGCATCATCAGGGATGAATAGACAGTATTTTAAAAGGCATTTTTAAAACACAGTAGTTTTTTCTGGTCCTAAAAAGTTAAAAACTATTTGAGAGCAAGGGCATGATGAGAGATAATGAGCGAAAGAATTGTGTTCAGGGATTTGGCAACAATTGGAAGAGTTCCTTTTTATAACACATTTTTAATGACGATGTGGGCAAGTTCTGACGCAAGAAATCTAGACCTAATGAAGTCCACATCCACCAAGAAGTAAAGTTTTAAGAAGTAACACATGGGAAACACTGCAAAATCCTTCAGACTTCAAGGAGCAGGGGAACTGAGAAAACATGTACCCAATTTGGCTATTAAGAGAGAAGGTAGTGTTGCAAAATTGGCCACCAAATATAGGGATCATGAAGAAGGCAAAGTCTTCAGGAAAGTGGAAGCAATACTTCCAGTTAGCTCTTCTAGGACACAAGATGGTGAGAGCTGCAAGAATCAAAAGAGGCCAGAAGCTTGAATGGTGCTTTGTGTGTGTGTGTGTGTGTGTGTGTGTGTGTGTGTGTGTTGCTCTTTTTATTGTTTCTTTACATTGAAGGTTAAAGTTTGCATAGAGAGGTGATGGAGCCCACAGAGAAGGAGATACTGGAAATAAAAATAAAACTGAAAAAAATTAAGGTTTAGATCCTGGTGGGGCAGAGATGCATTGATATTAAGAGTAGAAGTTAAAATATCCATGTTGTCTTGGAGAGGAAATAAGTAGTCCTTTGTCAACCTGCAGGGAGAGGGTGGTCCTTCAGACAGGAGTAGGGGGTTGGGGGTAATGTTTCTCCCACTCCTAGGGAGGCCTGAGGAGGGGGTTGGGGGGTGACAGGATTGAGAGGAGTCTGAAAGGAAACAGAGGTGGTAAATCAAGGGAAAACCTGGACTAGAAAGGAGTTGATTAGGTTCATGTGCAGTGATCTTCATTCTCTTGATAAAGCAGGAGGCAGGGATGTCCAACTGAATTTCCAATTCTGGACTAAACTACAGGATCAGTTTTGATCCAACTAATCCAGGGGCACTCTAAGAGACTTTAGAGAGGAAAGCTGGTTAGATTAAGAGTAGATCTTGTTTTCATTATTATTTATAACACGAGTTTCTTTTTTTGGAACATTTCATAAACTACATTAGGTGTTTAAGTCCTCTCTACCTTATATCTTTCATGTTTCCATTATTATTTCAGAGAATGAGTCAGTATGTTAAGTGGAAAAATATATTTGAGTAAACTTTTCAATAAAACCAGTGTTCAAGGTGTGGGAGAAAGGGGAAGAAGCTAACTTTTATTGCCTAATCTTAGTGGAAGAGATAAGATTCTGGACTAAATCAAAATGAACAAATTCAATGAGAAACACATTAACTGATTGTTGGAGAACACTTATTTTATCAAAATAAGATATTTTAATAAATAGCATATTGTTCAACTAATCCAAAAGTCAAATGGAAACATTCTATTCTTAGACACTTGCCAAATCATAATTCTCAAAGTTTGTATTCTGGACATACAAACAGCGATATGACAGAGTAATCTTGTTTTTGCCTTAGGGAAAATTATACTTCTACTTAAAATAACCCCAAATAGTGGCACTTCCTCTGAAATTTTCATTATCAAGTAAAAATTCGAATGTTTTAGAATAGTAAACTGATCTCTGAAGTGCTTCAAACAACTTATAGTCAATTTAAACAATTCAAATATATATTCTTAAAAATTTTTCAGAAATAATCTTCTCTGTTATCCTTATGTAATAAAGGAGGAAAGAGATACTTACATAGAGTAGTTTTCTCAAGGTCATAATTATTTAAGAACAGACAAAAATCTATAACCTTCTGTAACTCCTCCTTCACTTAGTCTCTTATTCATCTATCCATCATGCTTCTTGCTTCCGTAATTACTTTGAACCTGAAGCAGCTCTCTTCCTCAAGGAAATGCCTCTTGGAGGGTTTTGTAACAGTGTTATATACTTCATTGGCTCCTTGACTAACTGAAATAGATCATTTTCCATATGTGGTGTTATTCTACAATAGTGATTTGGAGGAAAGAAGGGGCCAGGTGGAGAGAGAGAAAAGAAGCTGGAAAATCATGACAGCATATGCTCTCAAAATTAATGAGCATTTTTTTTTCGGTCTCAAAGTTGTGCTGAACTTTCAAGACTTTTAAATGACATTTACTGCTCTAAGAAGAGTTTTTATAGACTCAAAAAAAAAAAAAAAACAAAAAACCCCAAAAAACAAACAAAAAAAACCAAACCAAAATAAAAACAAAAAAGCAACCCCAAACCAAACAACAACCAATGATCACCTCTGAGGAGGAGCACCAGTTGCTTTGGGAGGCTAAAAGCTCCAACTCAGCCTAAGGCCAGTGACCTAACACCTGCCCTCATTTGTCCTACTGGGAATACCAGCACTCAGCTGAGAGGTGGTGGTGTGTGGTCCAGAGACAATGAACTATATACACCCTTGTTAGTTTCCTAGGGCTGCTGTGACAAAATACCCCAGACTGAGTAGCTTGCAGCAGAAATTTACTGTCTGGAATAAATAGTTCTGGCAGCTAAAACTTTGAGATGGAGGTACTGGCAAGGTTGGTTCCTTCTGAAGGCTGTGAAGGAAGGATCTGTTCTAGTCTTTCTCTTTGGCTCGTAGATGGCTGTCTTCTTTCTCTGTCTCTTCACATTGTCTTCTATGAGTGTCACTGTGTTCCAGTTTCTTCTTTTTGAAAGGACACCAGTCATACTGGATTAGGGCCAATCCTAATGACCTCACTCTAACTTGATTATGTCTGTAATGACTCTATCTCCAAATAAAATCACATTCTGAGATAAGAACTTCAACATCAGAATTTGGGAATGTGGGGGACACAATTCAACCCTTAATGACTTGATAATCCAGAAATACCATCTTTTTTTTTTTTTTTTTAAAGATTTCCTTTACTTGTTTGAGAGAGAGGGATAAAGAGAGAGCACAACAGGGGGGAGAAGCCAAGGCAGAAGGAAAAGCAGGCTCTCTGCTGAGCAAGGAGCCCCACATAGGGCTTGATCCCAGGACCCTGGGATCACGACCTGAGCCAAAGGCAGATGTTCAAAGGACTGAGTCACCCAGGCACCCTTCCAGAGATACTATCTTAAGTGTATTTAAATTACCAAAGTAGCTTGAGAGAGAACCAAAAATACTGACATAGTGTGTGAAAGAATGATAAATCTGTATCAATCTATTATAAGGCGTTTGGTAAAAAAAAAAAAAGAGAGAGAGAGAGCGAGAGAGATAAATCAAGAAACAACAACATAAGAACCTTATTTGGGACTGTAAAGATAGCCAAAAGAAAAACTGATGCTGGAAATCATTAAAAGGGGCTTCTCCTAAGATCTTGGGGCAAAGAAAACGATCAATTATTTTCATCATAGATTCTGTCATATTATTTTATTTTTTAAAGATATATATACTTTGTATATACTTAAAAGTATATTTACTTTTAAAAAGTACACAAACTTTGATAACTTTTAATTAAAATTAAACTACATGTCTATTCCTGATGACTATGAGACTATACTGATGGCTGCAAGAAAATAAGAATAGTCTGGGAAGACCAAGTAAAATGACCTCACCTGATAAAAACTTGCATGGTGCTCCTATGCAGATAGTTGTCAACTGATAGTGGAAAATGAGACATCACAGGACTAGGGGAAAGAGCTGCCTTTTTTCACTGACAAATGTAGTATCTAGTAGGAAAGCATTGTAGACAGAGGATAAAATTGAAAATATAGTTTCAGGATTAAAGGATAGAGTACGGGGCTGGGAGTATTTTAGATTTTTTTTTTTTTTTTTCAGAAACATCACTCATTTGTTTTATGGTTTTGAATAAGACACTTAACCTTTCAATCTCACTGCAAGTATTTTTTTTATTGTCTGTAAAATGGGAGGAATACTCCTACTTTGATTTATAATTTTTTTCTCAGCTATTTTATTTTTCATAGTCTTTTTTCTTAATATTTGTGTGTAGATAGATATTATATAGACATACTTGTGTGTATATACATGTATATAAACTTGTTTTGTTGTCAGAGGCAATGAAATTTTATTGCCATAGTGTAATAAATTCTCCTTCAAAACACTTCTTAAGATCACAAAAACTCACCCTACTTCTGATGCTCCATAGCAAAGTTCCTGTCATCAGAATTGTGAAGAAGTGAAAATCTATGACCCAATAGCAGAAATTAAGCAGCAACCTATTGGTTCTGGAATACGAAGGGTCGCTTGTAGAACATTTTGCAGTAACCCTGACTTTAACGGCTAATCAATTTAAGTGAGTTCCCTATTGGTTATGAAGAAAAACAAACAAACAAACAAACTCTGCTCAATAAGACTCTACAAAGCCTATTCCTGCAGAGAACCCAGAAATTGAATTTAGAGAAGCTCTTTTCAAGCTGTAATGAGCCACCTGCCTCCAGCTATAAAACCCAAAGAAGAAGGACAGGAAACATGCTGAACAGCAAGAGGCAATTTCTAGCATTGTGCAGTTGGGTCTCTGTAGAGAAGTAATCTTTTGTATGTCACCAGCCTTTCAGGGAACGTGAGGTTATGTCTTGGGTTAGTTTATATCCCATCATTGCTGTAAGTGTTATCATTTGCTTTTTTATGCATTGGCAACTTAAACAGATAAAAAATGAGGGGGCAAATTTTATTTTGTGAAATGCTCATGAATGTTTACTAAATATTTGTTAATCACCATAGTAGGTGTTACAAACCAAAGGGAAGAACAAAGTTTGCGGGGGCGGGTGGGGGGGGGGAGGGTGGTTATAGGAAAGCAGCCTTCAAATTGAAAGCACTCTTCAGGCAGAGGAAACCATCACAACAGATCATTGAAAAACAAAACAAAACAAAAACAGGCTCAAACACAAGATCTATTATATGGATACATGCATTGTAGATTTTGTTTTGTTCTACCTAGGAGCAGTTTTCTGAACAAAGGGCTGTGAAGTCTTTGGAAAAGGGAAGACAGGAAGCAGAATGTCCCCTCCCACATTGCAAAAATGACCTCATCTTTTTTACAGGAGAGAATTCTACTAGTCTTTTGCTACCTCAATGCCATTGTTGTATTATTCAGCTTTTTGAATTCTCTCCATTCTCTGTGTGATAGTAAACTAACATATTTTTTACTAATAAGGGAGATGCCCTTCAATTTAAAAAAAAATGCACATAAACCTCACTAATTTGGGGGAAAATAAGAAAAGAGAGCTAAAGTGATTGTTAAAAGTCAGTTCTTAGGGAGTTTGATGAGTGTAAAGTATCTCAGGGTAAAGGTAACTTACATATTGATTCCTTTGGCCTGGAGCCAAAATGGCCCTGAAAATCCCTACTCACCACTTTAGGGAGTAAATTTACCTCGGGATTTTTATTGTTGTTAATTTGTTTTTGTTTTTGCTGTTTTTTTGTTTGTTTGTTTGTTTGCTTGTTTTTGTTGTTTCTTCTTAGCAAAGAAGTGACATGATCTGGAGTATTCCTTGGGAAGATAATTCTGGCAATGATGAGGAGGAATTGAAGGGAGTAAAATGCTTAGGTAATTATATGATCTACATAATCTTAGTTAGGTAAGTGATAATAAGCCTGGTAAGATAGCAGCAAATATAAGATATATTATAGGGGAAAAATATCAACAAAACCATGCTTTATTTATCGTTTCTCTTTCTAAAGCATCAAGGCAAGCTGTGTCTTGTACATTGAAGTTGTATTAATACAGATTGGTGGATAAATGAATGCACACCCATGAAAAGAGGAAATGATTTCATATGTGAATGAACCAGTTAAAATTTATGGGGTGGGGAAGGGGACTGTGAGCAATAATGCGAAAAAGATAAAACTATAGTTTGAAGCCTTCATGACTGTTGGTATTGGGTGGTCTTGGTTTGTAAAAATGATGCATTTATTATGGAGACATGTTCTTATCAATTTCGCAATTGTTGATTATCCTGGGTGAGACATCCAATTCCATGGTGCAGGACACAAAGAGCACCTAGTATATGTAGAACAGACTGCAGAGGTGTGATGTTTGAAGGATGTATATTAGTAACAATTACAAATTGTAGTAGTAGTTTCCCTCCTGGGGAAAGAATGTAGACAGAAGAGGAATAAAAGGAAGAAAGGGAGGGGAGGCAGGGGCAGAAGCTCAAAGAACAATGTTTATGATGGATGAGCATTATATGACTCTGCAGTGACAATGACGCCGACACTGTAAGAAAGTTCTAAAATATTAATTATGAAGAAAAACCCATTCTTCTAATATGAAGCTACTAGATTGGTAACCCTGTCCTTCCTTTTTCTCCAAAAGATATCACTTGTCCTGCTGGCTTTTTGTTTTGTTTTGTTTTGATTTTGTTTTTGGTTGTTCATGCCCAACACGGGGCTTGAACTTATAACTCTGAGATCAAGGGTTGCATGCTCTACTGAATGAGCCAGCCAGGCACCCCTCACCTGTCCTGTTTTGAGTAAATAAAATAGAAATGTTTGAACTAATCAGAAGATAACTGTCCATGTTAAAGGCAAAAATGAGGGAAAACTTTAATGAAGTCCCAATTATAACATGAAATGATTTTTTAAAAATAGCATTTGTCAAAGATTTCTCTTTTTGTGAAAATCACTGAACTATACTGATGTATCTACTCATTCTACAAACATTACTTACTTTCATATAAATTATGCTAAAATTTGAATCCTAAATTATTAGTGACAATATAAATCTTAGATTTCTCTGAAAGCTCAAACCACCTTTTATTAACAGAAAGCTAAAATTATATATGTGTGTATACACACACACACACACATATGGTTTAGGAGATTATTGTAGTTAAAGGCACTCAAAATTTTATGAATTAAATGCATACATAATGAAGAAACAAAATGATGAGAAATACTAAAATACATAATTTTTATCATTTTATTTTTATACATATAGAAAGGTCAGCAGTTATAAATATAAAATAGGTGGAATTGGGAGAGGATCTTTAAGAAACTTACATATTGAAAGGTAAAATCCTTTGGGAAATGCAGCCCTCCCATCAGCTAAGGCCTACCATTACTGAATGATAGCAGATATACATGAGATCATAAATATCTGTGGGAGAGCCAAATCCATTTACCAATAAGGTATATGATAGTAATAAGCATCTATGATTTTAAAAGTAACTTGACTCTTCCACGTGATCAAATCTCCCTGCAGTTCTGAACTCTGCTTCCTTACTACTGCTTTCTACCTTGTATTTTCTGTATCACAAGGGGTATTTTTTTATTATAAGCAGGGAATTCTCTTCGTTGATTCAACTGTCTATATAGTGCCTAGTCCAGGGACATGCACAGTGTGTGCAGAATAAGTTAAAAAGGAGGAAACACGACAGGGAAGCTGTAGTGTCTGATTCTTTGTTCAAACAAAGCCAAGTTAAATAAGAATCTTAGAATAGTAAAGCAGATTAGAGAGACTGTATGATGAACACACCTCTCCACCAACATATTTTTGCAGCCAAAATCTCAAAAAGGTAAAGAAGTTTGCTAAAGTCACCAACCTGGTTAATGGCAAAACCAACTTGGCATGCTTTCTTTGAGTGTCTGTGCGGGATGGTGAGGGAGGGAGGTGTTTTAGGGGTGGTGAATAAGGAAAGGAGGGACTGGAGGAATGGAGGAGATACAAGTACATAGCATACCTTTCAAAATTAAAAAATAAAGAAAATCTAAATACTTAATTCTCTCAATGCTTCAAGTCTTTTGATTTTAAGCTCACTAACACCTCAACGAAATTCCATTCAGTAACAGTAACAGTAATCAGAACAATATTCAGCTCTGTGAGATTTACAGTCCTCTTCTGCCTTTAGAATTCTAAACCATAGAAAAAAACATAGTGGGATATCCAAAGTTGTCCTGAAACAGAAAAGAATGAAGTCCACACCTTCTTCATTTGCCTCTCATCTCACATGCTTTTTTTGTGCCTTCTTCTGGTGTGAGAACAGGCATTTGAGAGCATCAACCTCCATGACACATTGTGAATTCTCACACGGTGGAGGGAGATTGGAGCAGGAGACAAGCAACAGGGACAAACAAGCCATTAGAGTGCAGGATCCCATTTTCAGGTAAATGACCTTGCTAATGAAGAAAACAACACTGAAATGTTGCCAACAATGACTTAAATAGAATACTCCCAAAAATCCACTCTAAATTTAACTTTCTATATAAAGCCTTCTTCAAAATTTTCTATAACCTATTAAAACACTTTAATGAATATCATATTGAGATGGAAGGAGGCCATTATAGTGAACATCCATTGTGTGGGGAATTTGCATTAATAGCTAAAAAGGTATTGGTCTCTTGCTCCTTAGCAACTGCAAGTGATTTCTTGTAAAATTTTTTCCCCTGTTTAAGATGACCTTGTTCTTTTCCTTCCTAATTTATAGTCCCAAGAGGGAGGAGGGTCTGAGCAAATGGTTATTAAAAAAATGCCAGATTTATGAATGCACTTATTGTCAAACTAACATTCAGAAAAAGATAATTAAACTGTCCCCCCTCACTCTCCAGGCCATTCGGAATGGGTGGGATTGAATTTGGGGGATTACGTGATCCTAACAAAAATAAGACAATTACGTCTAACATTTGTGGGGGGCTTAGAATGTTCCAGGAACTGTTCCAAATGTCAAACATGTATTAACTCATTTATACCTTATAAAAACCTCACACGATCAGGCATGTTATTATTGCTTCCATTCTCTATGACAGAAGCGAGGCAGACAGAGACTATATAACTTGCCCAAGGTCACACAACTACCAAGTAGTAGAACCAAAGTGAAAATGAGGCAATTTAACTGTTCTTAACCTGTAGGCTACAGGTTTCTCTTACCGGACCCAGTGTTGGTCCCACTGTCCAGCCTAGCATTCGTTCCCATTTAACCATGAGACAGATATCAGCCCAGCATTTGGCTGCTCAGTGAAATTTGTGAATCCTCAAGTCCTGGAACATTAAAATTTAAATGTATTCTAGTTTTCTGTACTCTAAGACTCCAGTTTTTTTGTTTTTTGTTTTTTTTTTTTAAGATTTATTTATTAAAGAGAGGTAGGGAGGAGGCAGAGGGAGAGGGAGAGAGGGAGAGAGAGAATCTCAAGCAGAATCCCCACTGGGCATGGAGCTGGACCCATCCTAGGAGTCTGAGATCATGCCCCAAGCCAAAAATCAAGAGTCCAGTGCTCAACTGACTGAGCGATCCAGGTGCTCCACTCTGCAAGCCTCCATCTTACAGCTGAAGATCTGAAGAACAATTAGGAAACTGACCCATGAAGGAAGTGCAAGCGGCACACAGAAGCCGAAGCTCTATGGGGTCCCGTAAAGCTTTCAGTCCCTCACTGGATCTCCGGGTCCAATTCCCTTGTCATGTGTCTGGCAAACTTACTTGTACTGATACAAAGAATTTCAATAAAATTAGTTTTTATTAGCTGTTATATATGAGGCAATATGTTAAGTGTTTTTAGCTACATCTCTAACTTAGATTTATTATCTCACTTATTTTATAAGTGAGAAGTCTTCAATGACTTGGGTTAAATGCTATAGGATGGTTTTCCACCTTGTTTAATTCAGAGACAGACTTTCCCATTCCTCAGCTTCCGTCAAGGCTCTTGTACTCCCCACGGAGATCCCTTTTGAAGACTGAAGGTCTTACTCTCCCAGATACTGCCCTCAAGAACTGCTGAAACTGAATGGGGTCAGCCCACATCCAAAAAATGTACAGGTCAATTTTCAAGGCTCACCTCAGTCTCCAAGTTCCCCATGGGGTGGTGGTGTTGACGGAGGCCATGCTGTGACTATGTGACTGACCAACTTTCCTGTCTGTTAATTCTGCTCTCTTTACTTTTCCTCCCCCTCAGGTGTGAATCCCCAAAGCCTTCCTCCTTAGCAACTTCCTGTAGGCCAACCTGCATCTCAAACTCTGCCTAAGATTCTCTCTGTTGCTCTGCCCCTCCACCCCTGCTTGTGTGTGCTCTCTCTCTTTCTCTCTCACTTAAAAAAAAAGAGTCTCAAGATGTACTCACCCTGGATTTAGGTGGGACCTAAATCAGATGACTGGTGTCCTTATAAGAGAGAAGACACAGAGACATAGCACACAGAGCAAAAGGCCATGTGAAGACAGAAGCAGAAACCAAGACGATGGGGCTACCAGCCAAGGAATGCCTGGAGCCACTAGAAGGTGGAAGAGACAGCAGGAATTCTTCCCTAGAGTTTACAGAGGAAACATGGCCTTGATGACACCTCGATTCCAGACTGTGGCCTCCATAACTGTGAGACAATGAACTTCTGGTTTTTTAAGCCATGCAGTGTGTGGTACATTGTTACTGCAGCCCTAGGAAATGAAGACATTCACATGATGCTTTCAAACTGAGCAAGGGCCCTTCCAGTTTCCATGTCCAGCACAGAGCCCACCCAGGGCTTGATTTCATGACCCTGAGATCATGACCTGAGCCAAAATCAAGAGTTGGATGTTTAACCAACTAAGCCACCCAGGTGGCCCCCCAGGGAGATTCTTTATTACATTTCTAAATAACCTATTTCCAAATAAGGTCACAGGTTGAGGTTCTGGGAACACATGAATTCTGGGGGACATTATTTAATTCAGCACACTAACACACAAATGTGCTCTTCTGCACAGTAGCCCCTCTTTATTGGCACCTGGCTCTTGTTCAGTATTCTCAGCCTTCTCATTTCCTCTCCATCTGCTTCTGTTAGAGCATGCTCAGCTTCCCACAGGAGCCTCTCCTCCACTGTTGTTACATCTGAATTTGAGCTTTACTTCTCATTAATTTATATGCTCCTAAGGCCCAGTTCATGGAGTCATAGTAGTCACGTTTCAACCAGAGAAACAGAACCAGTAGGCTAATAAAGTAGGATATAAAGAGATTTGTTTCAAAGAATTGGCTTGCATGATTATGGGGGCTGGAAAGTTTGAAATTTACAGACCAGGCCAGGAGGCTGGAAACTCTCAGGCAGGAGCTGGTACTGCAGTTCACAGGCAGAGTTTCTTCCTCAAGGAAACCTCGATTTTGTCTTTAATGCCTTCGACTGATTGGATAAGGCCCAAACAGATTATCAAGTATAATCTCCTTCCCTTAAAGTCAGCTGATTGCATACATCGAACACATGTACAAAATGCTTTCAAAGCAACACCCAGACTTGGTATTTGATTGAATAGCTGGGTACTTCATCCTAGTCAAACTGACTGGTAAAACCACCTGCCACAGGAAGGATGGTCTATTATCTGACTTGGGAAAGCCCTATTGGACAATATTGGAGATCAGTGGGTTTTCTGGGGAGATTATTACAGCTACAGTGTAAAATTTTTTACCCATTGTGAATTTTTTTAAATAAAAATTTTTACTGTTTGAACTTGAAAACTGTGTTCTTTTATAAGAGCAAATAAATATAAACATATTCTCTAGAGGACAATCTATAAAACAGGCCGAGCCCTACTGTAACTTTCTTTATCCCAATGAAGTTTAAGTTTACCCAAGACCCCCAAATGATGAATTGGAGAGCCTGGATTTGAGCTCACACTTGTGTGACACCAGAGCTAGCTCTTATGTAATTTTACTTAACCAGTAAGTAGAAAGACCAGAGCTAGATCTGAGTTCTTGACCGTCCAGTGTTGGCTCTCTTTTACTGGACTCATGAAGTTCTATAACCATGACATCAAGGCAAAATGGCACAGTGCCCCCACCAGAGGGAGAAGAGACAATATAATCTCCATTTTTAACTGCAAAGCACTATATTTTATTCGAAGCCTCAAATTCCTCAAATCTAGGCCAAAGCAAATCTATTTAGGTTTACACAGGCTGGTGTGTCTTGTGTGATAACAGCTAATGGCAGGAGGAAAGAATTATGTTCTATATGAAAATCCATTCATGTACCTGGTTTACATGAACTAAAAATTAGTCTTTCTATGACTGGTAAATATTTACAAGCATTATTCAATACTAGGCCCAATCTTCTTTTATAAGAAAGCTCCATTCTAAGAAAATTTTCTTAGGAGTGAAGTAAAACTATATCTTAGAAACTAAAACACCATATCATCATGACTCAGGTCCTTAATATTTCTAGATGTGTATGCTTTTTTATTTGACATTAAAAAATGTTGAAATACTTCGACAGGCTTGCACAAGAAAAACTTATTAACAGATTTCAGCCTACTGCAATGTATCTTTCATGGTCAGGCAGCTTTGTGAAGCAAATTGAAGTCGACTCTTGTCAGCTTGGACCTATTTTCATAATTCCTATTTTGCGCTCATTGTTCCCTGTTAATCTCCATAGTTCTAAAATTTGACAGCAGTTACCTGAATAATAATATTAATTATTATCACAAGGAATATTGCTTACAATTTAGTGTTATTGCTCAGCTCTGTAATTTTCTATGAAGCCAATGGGATTTTAAATGATCAGCAGGAATGCATTACAGAATTTAGAAGTTCTCCCAGATTTCCTTCTGTTCTCCTTTAGTCTGCAAGAACTTAACTAATTTTCATATTTGAAATTGGTCTCCATTGGTAAATAGTCACGTATGTCTACGAATATTTAATAGCATTTGCCTTCCTGACATACTTCAGCATTGCATTCAGTCCTGTTTTTTCCCAGAGGCGCAAATCCCTACCCTGCAAAGTGCTGATTTCGGCTGTGCCGCCACAACAGGGTAATCGTGAATAGAAATGTATATGCACATTATAACTGGGTGTGACAAACTCAGAGGGAAAGCTTAAAGCTTATCTGAGTGAACACTATCAGTAAGGATAATGCATATTTTTACAAAAGTTCATTTGAATCATAAGGGATTCAGTGCAGTTATAGACTGAACTGCATTCCTCCCGAATTCATAAATTGAAGCCATAATTCCCAATGGGACTGTATTTAGAGATAGGACTTCTAAAGACACAGCTAAGGTTAAATGAGGTCATATGGATGGACCCTAATCAAATCTGACAGGGTTCTTATAATTAGAGGAAGAGACACCAGGGATGTGCATGTGCAGAGAAAAGGCCATGTGGAGACCATGTGAAGGCCATCATCCACAAGCCAAGGAGAGAGGCCTCAGGAGAAACCAACCCTACTTGCACCTTCACCTTGGACTTCCAGCCTCAAGAACTGTGGGGAAAGAACTCTCAGGGCTTTCTCTGATCACCAAAGCTGCTCTGGCTGTGTGTGCAGCAGGCCAGAAGTGTCAGAGATTAAGTTCCTGTTGTCCTTAATCATAATCTGTAGTATCAGGCACCTTTTGTTGGCTTCTTTCCATTCTCTTTCCCCCTCTTTCTCTTTTACTGGGGTTCCCTGGGACGACCTCCCAAACAAACTGCTTACACTGAATATTTGTCTCATTGTCATTGTCTAGGGAAACCGGAACTAAGAGAGCCACTAAGGGCTACTGTGAGGATTTAATAAAGTTCTATATGCATTAAGTAGGGCACGTGATTTAATGAGCACTGGGTGTTACATGCAATGGATGAATAATTGAACTCTCCATCTGAAACTAATGATACACTATCTGTTAACTAACTGAATTTAAATATGGTTAAGAGGGAAAAAAGAAAATATCTACATCAGTACTTGAGGCTTCATAGTAGCAGTTCAATAAATGCTGATTATTATAGTAATGGGAACCCCTGCCCTCTTGAACTGACTTGGACTCTTTGTTCCTCTAGCCTAAATTCTTCTTCTTCTTCTCTTTCTCTTTCTCTCTCTCTCTCTCTTTTTCAATTTTAAAGAGAGAGTATGTGTGAGATCATGACCTGGGCCAAAACCAAGAGTGGGATGCTTAACCAACTGAGCCACCCAGAAGTCCCTCCTCTAGTCTAATTCTATCCTAAGTTCAGAACTTATTAAGCATCTCTCTTTCCCCTGCCCATATCTTAACATATTCTAGGGTTCATTCTGGTAACTGGGAAAAGAGCACAAAATGTTGAAACAAGGAGCAAAAATGTGTCAAGGGACTCCATATGAAATTCTGCACATGTTCTGGTGGAACACGCCAAGTAGCTCACACTGACACCTTCCCATAGCCTGAGAAGTGTTTCTAATTCATTAGCTTGACAGGTTCCTTTTTCACTAACTCAGCGTCAGAAATGCCATGTGATTGAACTGGAGGTTTCTGGGAACCATATCCATTTGCATCAGAAAGCCTTAAAATGTGAAAAAGAAATTATGATTATCTGTAACGATTTGTCCAGTTGGTTGGTGGTGTACAAAACCACAGAGTGGAGAGTCCAGATCCTGGATCTATGTGTCTATCTTGGGCAAGTCACTGACTTTCTTCAGTAGCTCAGATTACTCATGTGGACATGAATGTGTTCATTTAGGTTGTTTCAGACTTTTCTCAAAGCACTAAAAAGCTTATGATTTTTTTTTTTGGGGTCAATGAATGAATTTTCATGATACATTAACCTGCATGGAAAAAGACCTGGCCCAGAACTAGAGTGCAAGAAAATTATGAAAAAAACTAAAGTACTAACTTGCAAATTTGAAGTTCAGTTTTTAAAGAACTCACACAACCAGAAACTGCATAGGATTCGACATGAGCAGAATATTCTAGGTTATCATACATATCATATAAAATGGTGTTTTTAAGAGTTTGATAGTGCAGTTCAAGAGTGCAGCCTGAACCAACTGCTTGAACAGTGAGTCACTTACAAAGAGCCCCAAGAGCTATAGAAAAGAGGTGCTATATGAGATGGTACAAAATATGATATGTTGTATGGATTATTTGACCAAAAATCGATAAGCTGCTCTTTTTCCAGCTTGTGCATGGAAACACAAAAGTGAAACTGACTAGAAATCAAAATGAAACTGACTTGCCTATTTCTGTTGACCCAGAGAATTAAAGAACAGAATTGACCCAAGAGCATATGAGATGAGAAGTAAATGGGTTTTTAAAGATTTTTTTCCCCTTCAACACTGGAAAATGCAACATGTGTGTTTTCTTACGCACTCCCTTCACCTAGTCCAGAATTACTAGGTGCTTTTCCTAGTCTTGCAACCTTGAAAGCTTAGAGCTGGCTATGCCAACTCTGTGGCCTTCAGGGAATATGTGCATGTAAGACAAAAAGGAGGCATCTCATCAAAGAGAGAACGCATAAACCCTCCCTCAACAACAACAATAAAAATCATGGCACATTTTGTGCCTACACCTGTTTTTTTGTCCTCTGCTTTAGCATATTCTACCTGTTTTCCCTTAACTTTTCCATCCAGATCTACTCAGACACCAAAGCTTGTTGCTTCTCACTTCTTGCCTCTCTCTTGCATCTTTTCCTTTTGATTTTATGGCGGTAATTAAGCCTTGTCTTAATTAAGCCTCCATCCCTCAGACTTCCACAATATTCTCATAAGTGGAATTTTGTTTGTACTAATTTTCCTTCTTTGAGCAATCGAAGAATGCATCATTGATTTACTGTTTAAATAACCTTTCAGTCTTAGGCTTCTACTCAAAAAGTATGCTGAAGCTCTCCATCTCCAACAGCTGCAAGCCCACACTTGTTACTGGAATGTTAAGGTCAGTTAGTAACCAGGAAGTAAACTACCCTTCCAACTACCTCCCAACCAATTAAACTGGTCTTTCTTTTGGGAACACTGAGTTTGTCATCACTGCGGTTGGGCTTATATTAATGGACTCTGCTTATAATGTTCTTTCAGTCCCTCTACTCTATTTATTCGGCTCTCCCTGGCCTCTAAATGCCAAACTCACGGAAAGTATCTTCTTCCAATAGGTTTTCCCTTTCTCCCTGGCTTGAAGTGAATACTCCCTTACAGGAGATTCATTTAAATCTGCTGTGAAAAGATCATGGCAATTACAGACAGAGCAAAGATGAATCGAAGCTTACATCCTCCTTTGACAAACAGTCGTAGTGCCCAACAGTCTCATTCATAAATTCACCCAATTAATGCAGAATATTTCCTGCAGTGAATACATTGTTAACTTAATTCCTTTCTAATTGAACTTCCTCCATTCCAATACCAGTACGTTTGGAGCTATGATCACTCCACCTCTGTGGAATGCTTCTGGTACAAGGCTGTCCAGAGCTCTGCCATCCCTAAGTGCAATGTCACTAGCAATGTCTCCTACTGCCTAGACCATAGCGGTGCATTCTAACAAAACATATTACATCTCTGAATGATCAATATGATAATTTACTGGAAGTTATCCATTCAGTTTAACTAAAGAAAACAAATACTCCTGTGCACACACAGTCCGCATTCATCAATACTCTGTGTGACCAGAACATGATGCCTCGAGTCACATAGTTTTCCTGGTCTCCGTTTTGGTGCCTACAACTTGCAGTTTTTTATATATCTTTTTCTCACCATTAACTCCCCCTCCCCTCTCCATAACATTTGAAGTTTCAGGACCTGAATAAAGGTGAAAAATGCAAAGACTGAGTTCAAAAGTTGGGTTTTCCTTTCTAGTAAGTCAGACTTAAAACCTCAAACTCATGACTTTTGACTCTTGGTTCTCCCTACTGTGCAATCTGATCAGCTCCCAGTTGAATCATCATTCAACAAACAATGAACTGATTGTTCATTTCCTTATGAAGACTTATTTGGCAATGGCACTTTTTCCACAGAGTGAGGGTCGTGGTGGGGAGAGAGGAGGAAGGGGTAAGCAAGGGAGAGGGAGAAAGGAAGGCCATCTGTTCCTTTGCACACCTGCTTGGTTTTCCTTCCTTCATGTGGAACTTGGATTAGGTCTTTATACCTGGAAGTAGCAGGAATATAATTATTCTAGCTGAACAGAGGTGTGAAGATCGAATCAAAGGTGGATCTGTTGTGGCTTATAGTTAGCATTCTGCAAAATTATAGTAGGGACTGGGGGCCGACTTGTGGCCCAAAGAACTTCAGTATGAGTACTTGATCATACCTCAGAGAAGAAAAGGTGTTTAATGTTTTAAATTCATTGTTGAAGAAGGGCTGCAGACCTTTCAGCAGAATAACAAGTATGCTTGTAGAAAAGTAAATAACATATGCAATTTATTAACAATATCCTTCACATATGAGTGGCATTATGTAATCTCTGTATAGGCAACTTTGAGATTATGATGTATTTTCTAAGTCACAAGATATATTGAAGAAGCACAGCTACATGGTCTTTTAAAATTATTAAAATATATTGAAGATTTTTAAATCAAATTGTAAAACACAATAAAAATAGATGGTTCCATTCCTATGATAAATAACAAATACTTCGTACTGCTATCTTATTGAAATATGTGACATTGTTTTAAAAGGAAAAAGATCTACAAATTATAATGGCATCTGCATCTAAAAATCACTAAAAATTGCAGTTTGATTATCTACAGAAATCAAGTACAAATGATAAAATGAATATACTTGTATTTAATTGGAATATTGTGAAGGTTAATGAAATCAAACAACCTTGAAGGGATGTAGGTGCTGGTTAATATACCACATTGAATTTTTGGATTAATATTAAAGGAAAACGACCTGATTCATTTCTGTTTATTCCACTGTTCAAACCAAGTGAAACTCCTGGGGATTATTAGGGAGACAAATTAAAACAACAGATGGACTTGCAGTTGCCTGCATAAGAATGTCTTTTCATAAAGCCTCCTGACAATTTCAGAGATTCTAAGGTGTTCTATTTAATTTCAAATAAAGAACACTACATTTTCCCCTCTTTCCAGGCTGTCAATCTCTGAAGGCTCCAAAGAAAATGATTTGAAAACATCATGAAAGTATTTTCTGGGGCCTTTTATAACACACATCTTGTAAGATAGGTATAAGACTCACTATTTTTTGATGATAGAAAGAAGAAGAAAATGTAAGCAGTTTCTATCTCTCAAAAGTATGAATCTCCATTTAGGGTATTAAATGGGAATAATTATTTTTATGGAATACAATTTTGACATGGATTTTAAAGAAAAAATACCCAATTTCCTACTGTATTTTTATTTCACATAATTAAAAGAATTTTATCTTATTTTATGGATCACTGAGTTAAATTAGTCAAACGGTAGCTGTGGTAGCATTTGCCTCTGTAAAAGTTTTGTCCTCAGAGAACTGAGTCTAGGTAATTGTGTTCCGCATTGTTATTTTTTTTTTTAAAGATTTTTATTTATTTGACAGAGAGAAACACAGCGAGAGAGGGAACACAAGCAGAGGGAATGGTAGCGGGAGAAGCAGGCTTCCTGCCGAGCGGGAGCCCGATGCGGGGCTTGATCCCAGGACCCTGGGATCATGACCTGAGCCGAAGGCAGACGCGTAACGACTGAGCCACCCAGGCGCCCCCTGCATTGTTATTTAAGATGTTTTGTTAATAAATATTTAGGGCACTCACTGACCTAATTTTTAAAAGAAATTTGGGTTTTTTTTTTTTTCAATTTTGATAAAAGATTTACGCAGGCAAAATATATCATGGTGGCCTCTAGTGGGGAAAGCTATTTAATTTCAAAGCATTTAATTGTACTGATGGCACTAAAAGTCCATGTAAAGAAGGCTGTATACTAATAAAATAAATTCTCACAATGGGCGCTAGGGATTTCTGCTTCCGGCAGCTGCACAGTGGCATTTTGCAAACCAACTCTCCTTCTGAGAACAACTAGAAAGGATAGTTTTTTGTTTTTAATCTGTCTGAAAGCATCAGAGATGTAAAAGGGAGATTAAGGGCTCACAATACCATAAGGAATGAAAGTCCTCAAGAAAGGAGCCCAACATTTGCCACTTTTCTCTTTGGGGCATGTGTTTATTCTCTAGAGGTGACAGAGGTTGAGAAGCCAGGCAGAGCTGTTGGCAATGTTATGGGACTGGGAGCAAGCAAAAATGTGCGTGTATGTCTCACACAGATGCAGAGACTCCAGTAAACACTCTGGACTCTCTGCTGGAATTAATGGAGGACTGTACCCCAACAAGGAGAGTAAGTGAGTGGATCAATTCTCACTGGGACTGAAATCCAGTTAGAAATCACAATTCTTGGGGCACCTGGGTGGCTCAGTCGTTAAGCGCCTGCCTTCAGCTCAGGTCATGATCCCAGGGTCCTGGGATCGAGCCCCGCATCGGGCTCCCTGTTCGGCGGGAAGCCTGCTTCTCCCGCTACCATTCCCTCTGCTTGTGTTCCCTCTCTCGCTGTGTTTCTCGCTGTCAAATAAATAAAATCTTTAAAAAAAAAAAAAAAGAAATCACAATTCTCAATCGGATTAAGGAGATCTGTCCCTAGCTTAAATGTAACATCATTATCTCTAAATGTTTTCATAAATTATCTGGAGCATTCAGTAAAAATTTACAATGTATTCCATAAGACAAAATAACAGAATGAACACAAAAAAGAGAAGGAAAAAACATTGTAGGAACAAACACACAGAAGATCTACATATTCAAGTTATCAGACACGACCTTTAAAACAATTATTGTTAATATGCTAAAATGTGGATAATATGATCAGGACTTTTCCCTGAAAAGTGGAAACAATAGCCTAAATGAAGAATTAATAGATGGGCTTAATAGCAGATCATACAAATTAGAAGAAAGGATTAGTGAACTGAAAGATAATTCAATAGAAAATATGAATGAAACATAGGGGAAAAAGGATGAAATGTAAGGGATACAGTAAAAAGATCTAAAATGTGTGTAACTAGAGTCAAAAATTAAAGAGAATGGAGCAGAAGCAATATTTGAAGGTACAACGAATGGGAAATTTTTGATGCTGATGGAAGTTAGAAATCCACAGAGCTAAGAAGCTGTCTATATGGAATCATACAAAGTACCAGAACTAACATATTTTGTTAGAAACCAAGAGCGTGATTACTTAGGGAGAATAGAAACTAGAAAAGAGTATGAGAGATGTTAATGGTTTAGGCAACATATATATATATATATTTTTTTTTTTTTTTTGATTGGGGTATTTGATCTATACACAAAGGTTTATTCAGTTTGTGAAAATTCATGGGCTGCACACTGACAATATATACCCTTTTCTCTATGTGTTTTATACTTTAATTAAAAGTTTTAAAATGATTAATAATAATGATGATGATAATGATAATAATGCTATACAGATTCCCAAGCAGGAATAATACAATGAAAACCACTCCTAACCATAGTATATTAAAATCTCTGAAAAAACCCCACAATCATATGCTACTTACAAGACGCACGTCTTTAACAAAAGGACATAGGTTTAAAAAATACAAATCAGGACAAGACAATCTTTACCAAAAGAAAGCATATATAACTATATCGGTATCATACAAAGTAGACTTTAAGGAATAAAGGCATTACTAGACAAAAAGAGAGACTTTTTTCTTTTCTTTTTTTTTTTTAAGATTTATTTATTTATTTAACAGAGAGAGAGAGAGAGAGAGAGAGAGAGAGGGAGAGAGAGGGAGAGTGGGAGAAGGAAAAGCAGGCTTCCCGTTGAGCAGGGAGCCCAATGCTGGGCTTGATCCCAGGATGTTGGGCTCGATCCCAGGACCCTGAGATCATGACCCAAGCCGAAGGCAGACGCTTAACCAACTGAGCCCCCCAGGCACCCCAAAGAGGGACTTTTCATAATGATAAATCAATCCACTAAGAAGATGTAACACTTCTAAATTGGTATGCAATCCCAAAAGTAGATTCACCTTATGGAAAGAGATATTTTAACAGTCTCTATAGCTGATAAAATAAGCAAACCAAAAAATAAGTCAGATTATAGAAAACCTGAACAACCCATTTATAAATCCAACCTGAATGTCAATTTTGACATGTCAAACAAGACAAAGAACACATATTTTCAAGTACTCACAGAATACTTACCAAAACTGTCCTAGTCATTTTATAAATGAAAAAGCTGAATTGAGTATCTCTGATAGTAAGAGAAATGAAGCTATTGGCTCAAGGTTATAATTATAGTATTAGTTTTTTTCAGAACATATATATGGAATCTGGTCCTCAGTACTATAGTCTCCTCAACTTAAATAAGCAAGTCCAAAAGTGAATTCTAATAAATGCCTTGCAACTGATCTTCTGGTTGCCTGGATAAGAAGCATCTGCTATGAAGATTACGCTATAAACATAAAGAAAAGACTCTAGGGAGTGTCACTTTCTACTCCAGTGGTAGAATGGTGTCAGATTGTAGGCAGATTCAGTGCCATAAATACACTGAGAGGGGCTTTCAATTTATATTTGACAACACAATCAGGGTGTAGTGACTCCAAACAGAGCTTACCATAAGTAACTGTAATTTGCTCCTGATCTCACTCAAGTACACTATTCATAGTGAGCATGAATCTCCTAAACCTTAAGCCTCAAGATGCCATAATCAAGTGAAATTTGACAGTAATTAGGAAATCTATAGACAGTTTGCTGAGTATTTACTGGACAACTGTACCTCTCTGCCCTAAATTTCTGTGCAAACAGGAACACAATCTGTACATTTTTGGTAAAATACAAAATATTAACATTAGCTACAGCTCAGAGTAATGTTGAAATTTATATGCAATTGGTTATTAGCTACCATTTATTTGGCACTCACTATGAGGCAGGCACCATGCTGGGGAATATATATATGTTACATTTAATCTTCACAAAAAAAATTCAAGGCAGGTGTTATTTTCCCTTTTTAACTAATGAAAAACCTAGAATTCTGAAGATTTAAATAATTTGCTCAACATCAACAAACTGAGTTGGGTTCATATCATGTCTATCTATCTTGAATGTCACTGCCTGTGTGTTCTACACTGTAATCTGATACAAAAAAGTAATTATTCCAGGGGACACTACAGTGAAAACACAGTAGAGTGTGGAATACAGAAGAGCAATAACAGATAATACAAAACCAGGATATTGATAAAAGAAAAGCCAAACAAAACCAGAGCAGACATGGGTCTGTGAGGATTAGAACATTAGAGAAACACACCTGCATTGTTCATAGTTTAAACTGAAAGTATGTGTGGGGGTGGGGGTGGGAATTGATGGGTGATGTGTGATACGTATATGAAAAAGACTGTGTACCTTTTAAAATTAACTGTTTAGTAAACTGCATTTTATTTCATGGTACAATTACAGTTGTTTTCAATTAATCCTTTTATTAACCAACCCCCCTAAATCAGTGATCCTCAAACTTTAGCAGGCTTCAGAGTCATCTGGGGGGCTTGGTATGCACAAATTGCTGGGTCCTATCCCTGAGTTTCTGATCCAGAATGTCTGGGTGATATTCAGATTTTTTTTATTTCCAATAAATTTCTAGGTGGTTGTTGATGAAGCTGGTCCAGGGGTCACATTTTGAGAATACTGCTTGAAATATTTACTGTAGCTCAAATTGAAATTTCCAGTTAGAGATAAACAAAAAGCTAATGGTTAATAAAACTTAGATCTGATTATTTGCTGAACAAGTTTTCTTCTAGGTACTATGCTGAACACATTGCTGCCCTCACTCACCCTGCATAATAATCCTTTGAGGTAGATACTGCTGATGTCTCACGTCTCAGATGAGAAGATAGAGGTTGGAACAAGCTAGGAACCTTACCCATGGTCACACTGCTAGAACCATTTGAATCCAGCTAGTCTAAAGTCCGAAACAAATGCTTTCATGGTTCTCAAATATTAGCGTGAAAAAGAGATCATCCAAGGAATTTTAGAAAAATTCAGATTCCTGGGTTCCGTATTCAGAGATTCTGACTCAACAGCTCTACCATGAACCTCAGGAGCCTGCAATTCTAACTAGCAACACATTTGTAGACATTGAATTAAGCAAAAAAATATTCTGGTCCCAGAGGAGGCAGGCCAGGAAAGGAACAGAATTCATTATGTTGTGTTATAAAGGCTTATTCTCATCTGTGGGCGTTGTAGATACTCCACAGAACATTTTAATTAATGTAGAGAGTATTAAATCAAGTAAGAATTTAAGCTTTTTGTTTTATCATCAATTTAACAATTCCATCAACATTGAAAATGTGTGGGCCATTATCAAAGGTTCACACCCAACATGAGCATCTTCTACTTTGGTCAATTTCCTGGTCCAGCCTATGGGGGTTCCCAACATTGAAGAGCATCAGGGTCCCACAGGAGTGAGGTTGGTGGGTGCTGTCTGGGTGGTTTTGAGCTGTGAAGGTTCTAATTCAGTAAGAACAGGGTGAGGCTCAAGTGGCTATATTAGTGAAAACACTCTAGGCAACTCCTATCATCAGCCAGGTATGAAAACTACTATTCTAGATTATTCTCTGATTAGTTACTTTCAATTGTAAAGAGCTGAATTACAGATAGCAAGTTGTGCCTTTTACGGTTTTGAGTATGTATTCTGCTGGGTCCTTTATTCTGTTGCCTCGAGGAGTCACAGCTGGTGGTCCTGTCAGTCAGTCATATCAACACAGCCAAAGACTAGATTGAGAGACAGGAGGGAGAAAGCGGAGCAGCAGAGGGGATCTCGCTCTGCTGACCCCCGAGTCTGGTGCTCAGTTGGAAGAGTCACAAGTTATTACTTCACTGATTTTCTCAGGCAGTCAAATAATTTCAAGTAGGAAATCCACCTAAACAGTTTGCGTAGGTAGTGGTAGCAAGAGTGTGAAGACAGTTGCTGGAGCTGAAAAAAGGCTATCCATTACATTCACTTAATATGTGCTACATACCAACTAAGTGACAGGCACTGTTCCCAGCATTAGTGACCCTGTGGGAAGCCAGAAGATAAATCCCTACTGTCGTGGTAGCTTAAACTGATTAGTGGAGTTGGAAAATAAATAGGTAGAGAAATGAATGACCATGCTTCTGATAGTGATAAGCATTATACAGAAAATAAAACAGGACAATCTAAAAGCAAGTGACCAGGGATGAGATGGCCCTACTTCAAGGCAGTGATGAAAGAACACTATGATGAGGTGTCATTTGAGCCAAATCTTAAATGATGAAAAGCAATTAGCCATGTGAAGAAAAATAATGAGAGATAGTGGAAAGAACATATATAACATTTCTGAGACTTGAACAGAGGATGAATAGGTCAAAAAGTAAGGAAGGGCCAGATGATGGAGAGTTCTGGCAGTTGACATAAGTCACACCTGTACATGAAGACTTGAATAAATATAAAGGAAAATAGTATTCCTAGAGAGGAGGGCTAAGAACCATACAGATAAAAACTTTCCCAAGAAATAAAAAGAAATTATTTGTAACTTGATAAAATGACTCTAAAATTGCTATGGAAATGTAAACAAGCAAAAAATTAAAAGGAAGATCAGCGACAGAGAATTAGCCCTTCTGTGTTTTAAAACATAAAACCTCAACAATTTGAAAAAGTATGGTATGGGAGCATGAATCATTTTTCATACATCATATTGAGCTATCAACAGAGCAGAATAAGAAGTCAAAAATAGATGCAAATAGATATAGGGTTTTAGAATATGATAAAGATGGTACTTCAGATCATCAGGGAATACATGTGTATCGATAAATTGTGATGGGACCCCTAGATAACCATCTGGAAAACAAAATAAAGTTAGATCCATACCTCATCCATAGCCTGGGTTAAATTAATTTCAAAAGAAAGAAATGTATTTATTAATGTGGAAATGCAAAATGGTATGGCTACTTTAGAAAAAAGTTTAGCAGTCTCTCATAAAGATAAATATACACTTACCATATGACCCAGCTATTCTATTCTTAATCTCAAGAGAAATGAAAACATATGTCCATACACACAAAAACATGAATTTTACGTAGGCTTATTATATATAATCAAAAAATAGAAACAACCAAAATGTCCTTCAACTGGTCAATGGATAAGCAAACTATATGGTGGCAACATCACGGAACACTATCCAACAGTTGTGGTATATACATCCAATAGAATATTATACAACTGGGGCATGTGGGTGGTTCAATTAGTTAAGCACCTGACTGTTGGTTTCTGCTTAGGTCATGATCTCGGGTCATGGGATCTAGTCCTACATCAGGCTCTGTGCTCAGTGTGGAGTCTGCTTGAGATTCTTCCCCCTTCATCTCCTCCTCCCCTGTTCCTCCCCCAGCACCCTCTCTAAAATAAATAAATTAAAAAAAAATCTTTTTAAAAAGAGAATATTAACTATTAAAAATAAATGATAGTTGTAAGTATTGAACTGCACTAATATCACATGTATGTGATAAATATAAGTATCACATATACAATATTGAGCAAAAAAGTTAATTGCATAATAATAAATGATGTCTACAAATATGAAATTATGAATATCAACTATATATTTTTACAGACATATGCATATGTTTTTAACGATATATTCATAGAGGCCTAAAGAGATGCAAGCTTGATAAACATCAAGTTCAGGTTGGTGGATATCGCTAATGTGTAAGGAAAATAAAGGAATTAGGGTAGGGTACCTGGGGAGATGTGAAGTAATATTGTTTTGGGGGGCTGGGTACATGAATGTTTGTTTTATTACCCTTTACAACTACTGTTGTTTATTGATGGATTTATTCACTTACTAAGAAAATGCTAGGAAGTTGAAGATGGATTTGATGGTTGTCTTACCATGAAGAGAGTCAAAGTGTAGTTGGGAATCAAGTCATGTGAATACAATAAAAGTAATAGCGGTGGCAGCAACCACCACCAAATTACAGAGCAGTGTAAGAAATGCTATCATAGAGGCATATATCAGATCTGTGTAGAAGCATAAAGAAGAGATTGAGTCCATCTCCCTATAAGAGAGAGAAGGGTTCAAGAGAGAACTAGAAATTGAGTAGGAACTCACTCCACAGTCAAAAAGAGAAAGCCACTTCAGGAAGAATATTAGACGCAGAAGCATGTAGTCATGAAAAACCCTAGTGCATTTAAAGAAATGTGACTAGTTTTCCCAGCAGCCAGCACAGTACGTTTAGCTGGAACCCAGGATTGAGTGAATGCATGCATGAACAAAGCTAAGCTTTGGGCAAATTTTGGGTAATAGTGCAAGTCAGTAATTTACCACCTGATTTGCAAGCCTATGAGCTGGGACGTCTAGTTCACTTGTCAGCTTAGTTATTTGAGAAAGACCATAACAATTTTTTTTAGTTGTCTAAGAAATCTATTAATAACATTCTAACTTATGCACGTTTTGTTGAATCTTAAAACATGGGCCATACTCTTAAGTCTAAAAATATTTTTTTCATGAAATTAATAGAAAGTAAGTAGTTTAAATAACAATAATATTAGGTTAACTTATTTGGCACTATCATTTTAAAACATCACAAATTATAAATTTAATAATTAGTATGATATTATAGAAAAGGTAATTAACACCACAGAAATAAATTCTTTTTGGAGTAACTAAGTGAAAAATATTAATATATAGATAGAATTTTTTTTTTTTTTTTTAAGTAGGCTTCATGACCATCATGGAGCCCAATGCAGGTCTTGAACTCTTGACCCTAGGTCAAAACCTGAGCTGCAGTCAAGAGCAGACGCTTAACCCACTGAGCTATCCAGGTGTCCCTATAAACAGAGCTTTTAAAAAAAATTCCATTTGATAAATATGGATAGGGATAGACAAGGGGAAATGCTAGAATTTGCCAATGCCCTCAAAGCATTTGTTTTATTTATAAAATAAACATCTTTTAACAGTAAAGGCATTTAAATGTTATAGGAATTATAAAATTAAAATATATTATACTACATTTATTTTTGAAGTCTTCTGAATGGACTCAGTGAGGTTTTGGCCAGCAGCTTCAGTGAGTATTTCCATAGAGTCAGTCCTTGTAGCATTTCACCTCTGTTGAAACTGGTAAGGTGAACCCGTGAATTTACTAGACTGATTCTCAAGCCCAATTACTAAAGCTTCCGTAGTTTCTTATTTTGTTAAGCTGTTATTAAACTTTAGTGAGCTTTTATGTTTTCCTATTTTGCTTGTTATTTAACACTGGTTGCCTACTTTCAGAAGAAAGAAGACCCAGCAATTCCTTATAACTAAACATGGTATGATAGTTTTAAAACATTCACATACTTATAATACAATGAGATAAATAATGTGTAACCTCACCTATTAGCCTCATATCAGAATTCTCAGTCTTTCCCTTATAACGAGAGCCTTTCCCTCAGTTGAAAATGCACCTTATCTTTCTCATCACCCTACACCTTCAGTTTCTCAATTTTACACGATCCCCATGAAGTATTTTGTATGGCATCAACTGGATTTCAGTGGTGGCTGCTCTAACAAGACTTCCATAGTTCCCTGGGGTGATGGGTGGGCTCAGGGACTGCTCTGATCCAAAGGATTGAAAAGAACTAAATGTTCTTTTTCTTTCTCTTTTCTTTCTCCCTACTCCTTCCATCAAGTGTCTATAGCCAATGATTTTTTTGCTTTTCTTTGCCATTGAAGGATGTTTATGAGCAAACACACTTCCCTCCTGAGATAATTAATTTTCCTGCACTTTCTACCCTCTTTATTCTCCTGATATTTTACAATGCATCTCCCCCCTCCTTGTTATGCTAAGGGTACTTCTTTCATGCAGTATTTCCATTGGACTAATTGAAAATGCTCCAGCTTGAGCCATCTAGATGAGAGTATCTCCAAACAATGCTTTCATCTTGATAATGGGCCCCTGAGGACAGCGGAGGTGGAAGTGGTGTGAGGGGGCTACTTTCAAGTAACCTTTCTACACTCTCCCTTCTATAGGAACTCACCTGCTAAGGTTCCATTTGATATTATGGTTGTCAAATACTACTATTCCTCTCTTCTCCTATTGCACACATTTGTAGCACCAGTTTTCTGGTTCCTTCTTGTTTCATGCCTCCATGTTTTTGCTCTCTGGAATGACTTCTCCACCTCCCTTGATTTGGCAGCCTCTCATTCATCTTTCCAAAACAGCTCCAGGTTGGGCTAAGTGCTTCTCCCATTGTATCCCATGCAGTAAGTTTCATAGCCTATACTACTGATCTGGTTTTTCTTGTCTCTATAAACTGGTTGAGGGTAAGGAATATATTCCCTGCCCCTCCAAATTCTCCATTTGGAGATTTCAGCGTCAACTCCAGATGTGAGATTTAAGAGAAAAATACCAGTCTGGTGGATTCTGCCTCATAAATGTCACTCAACCTATTTACTCAATTTCTACTGCTTCTACCTTACTTTAGTTCAAGCCCTCATTTGCTTTTGCCTCGATTATTCTAGGAGTGTGGAGTTCAGTTTTTAAGTAGATTACCGTTCCTCCACGACAGGCTTCATTTTAAGTCAGAAAAAGGCAGGCCTAAGGGTATGGGCGTGAAAACTATTCCTGGAATTTAGCTTCCCGTGTGACGCCCAGCCCCTGAGTTGTTCAAATGCACCAATGAAATGCATAGACTTAGGTAATTGCCATATAAAGAATAAGGAACTCGCCTACGTGTGTAGTGACATGTGTAGTGACATGTGTAGTGACTTTGTGCTTGCATACTCGTGCATAAAAATGTTGCAAAGGGGAGAGGCGGGGCTTCTCGCCTTAGCACTGCGCTGCGTCGTGTGTGCTGGTGGGAGCCCCAGCTAGCTGGAAATAAACCCTCTTGCTCTTGCATCCAGCCTGCCTTTTGTGGGTTCTTTTGGGAGGGTCTCGATCCGGACATAACAGGAACAGCTACCCAATCTTCTAAGTCAGAATCCTGCTCCAATCCACTTTTTAAGATAAAAACTAGGATTGTTTTGAACTAAATTTAACAATATCTTCTGTCCTCTTATATTATGTTAGATTAAGTGTTCTCCCAAATCTACCCTTGTGCTATTTGACACTGAACTATTTCCAGTCCCCAAAAACTATGAAATAATCTCATGTCACTGTATTTTAGCTTTGTCTGTGATACCCTTCCATCATCTTTAAAACAAGTTCAGTGTGTGTGAGCAGTGCCTTCCACATAGTAAGCATTCAGATAATGATTATAGTGATGATGGCAGTAATAATAGCATATTGTGCATCTTTCTTTGACCTCCTGAGAAAGGACTAATTGTCCTTCCTCTGCATTTCCACACTATTTTACAAACTGTATTAATAGCACTTAATGCATTACACTATATTCAACTGTGTCTTATTTCCCACCTAAATTGTGACATTTCTAGAGAAATTTTCTTTCTGACATATAGTTTTTTGGCCCAGAGCCTGAAGAAACAGTGATTAGTATATACTTAAATAAAATACTTAAATGATCAATTAACCCCACTTTATAGACCAAAGAAAAAATGTTAAGTGACTTCCTCAAACTAAACAAATACTAGGGTGAGTAGCTCAATTTAAATTCTAAGGACAATGTTCAAACAATGAATACATATATTACATGAATTTCTTTGGAAAAGAAAACAATTTGTGACTCCTAGCAGCTATTCAAAAGCAGGTAAGCTATTTTTAGTTTATACCTTTGATGCCATCTTAATAACCGACTCATGCTACCCAGACCCGGATACTGACTGCCACAGCAAATAAATTATGTGCAGACTACACTATACCAAGCACAGCCCTAAGTGTTTCACATATATTAACTCATTTGATCCCACATTTCCTGGAAAAAGAAAAAAAAAAAGTTATTTTGAGCTTCCACAGTTGCCTTTGAGAAGACTGAGGTCACTTTGTCTTTCCATTACAGGTAATCTGGCACTTCACTCTTTTCTTGTAAAATTTTCACTTTGTCTTTGGTGTCCTATAATTTCAAGGGTATGTGGCTAGGTGTGGATTTGTTTGTTTCTGCTAGGGACATGGTGTAATGGCTAAAACTGAGAAGTTACATGTCCTATTAAATCAATATTAAAAAAAAATTTTTATTTTGGCCATTACATTTTTTAATACTGTCTTTCTTGAATTTGGTCTTCTTTTCTCTGAAATTTCTAACAGGCTAATGTTGAACCTTCTCATTTTTTTCTCATGCTTTTTAACATATTCTCTGACTTTTCATTCCTTTTTTCTGAATTCTGAGCAATGACCTCGGATCAGTCTTTCGGTTCACCAGTTCACCCTACAATGTATATATGATGCTGTTCAATCAGTTCACTGATTTTTTTTAATTTCAACTTTTATATTTTTTTACTTTTGAAGGTTCTATTCAGTTCTTTAAAATTGACTTTTTTTGTGTTTGTGTTTTTCTCATAGTCTTCGACATTTTCTTTCAGATCATTATTGATATAAAAACAGACTTACTTTATTTTCTACATCAATGGCCCATAAACAGAGGTGGCACTACTCCTCAGAAGGTATCTGGGAATGTGCATGGACAGTTTTGGTTGTCACAGTATCCGAGGGTGAGGGTAGGAGTTGGACTATTACCAGCTTTTAGCACCAAGACAGAGAACGATAAATAGCCTCCAGCAAATGGGTGAATCCTGCACAAGGGGAAGCTTTCCTGCCCCAAATTTAAAGAGTAATGCTATAAAGAAAAACAGAGTCAGTCAAAACTGATAGTTCCCTTATCTTTAGGGCCTCTTGAGTCTCCCAACTCTTGGACATCGTGAGTTCCTTCCTTCTTTCTTTTGTAATTTCAGTTGTGAGTTCATCTCCAGGGCAATTCATCTGTGGGAATTATTTGCTGGGATGGGTTGAAGGTAAATCTCTCCAGAATGACTTTATATTTACTGATGTCAGGTGCCGCAGGAATATTAATAGCCTAGTACGAGATTGTACGTGAATTTATGAGCCCGTGTCACATACAGGCCATGTAAGTTTGAATACTAAATCTGCATGATGGCTGGCAGGCCTGTGGTTATAAGATCTTAGAGGAGACTATTTTTTTTCACTCAGAATAGGAACAAAGAAACTTTGATGTCATCTGTTTCTTAGGTAAGTAAATTTTTTACCAGCCCATGCTGATTTTATGTCTGTCAATACCAATTACAACTTACCACCTTGTGTCAGGTGCTATTCACATGGGCATTAAGCCCACCCTCCTCAATTATCTATCTAGATAGGGCAGTCAGAGTACACTTGTGTTTATAACCCTGAGCTTTCAGACCCTCCCCTTTTTTTTTGAGTCCCAGATATTAACCTTATATTGTTTTAAACTCAGAAATGTATTAAGAAGTCAGACTGTGACATCTTATCCAGCATTTTAAGTCTTATTATTTTTTTTTCCCCAAAAGAAATGCCAGGCTATCTAGTCTGATGTACTGTCCTGTTCTTCATATTCCAGAACAAATAGGCTTCTTCCATTCTTATTTTACTGAGAAACCATAGACATACACAAAGAATAAATGCTGGACTGGTGGTTCTGGCATCTTTCTGGCCATTTCAATATTAAATATTTAAACTTAAATGAAGCTTTGAAGTTCAGATGATATATCCTAAAGTTGGCTCCATTTACAACAACACTTAGTATTTATGACCATTTTTCATCTAATGGTTTAAGCTGTGTTACAGCAGATTTCTCAGAGCTTGATGGTAGTGTAGCTAATTGAAGTTACAGAGCTAATGCACTGACCCATTCATAGGATGATTATCCAAGATTTACGGCTGTCACAGAGCAGCAAAAACATGCTGATTTACTTAAGAAATTCGTAACACATGAAAATGTGGAGTGGTTCAATAAGAGACCATTACAGCTATCTTAATTTCTTGCCTTTTTGCATGGCAGTACACAAAACTGATCAATGCACATTTTCTCATCTACTTTTAAAAAATAACAGCTTTCCAAATTTTAGTTAATGCACTCTTCATTTCCTTTTCGATTCCTGAATATGCCATAGAATTACAGACTTTCAAAGGCAGATTGTCATTTATTTCCCAAATTTGAGTCCTTTAATATTCTACATAGAATAGGCATATTCAAGATAAATGAAAGTGAGAAGAAACTACTGTTTAACTGATAGACTGTAACACAGGAATAAGTGTTACTAGGAGAGAGTTTCAAGTTGTAAATTACCGGATTACAAACCAAGGATGGGAATGTAAATTCATTCCTTGATTACAAACTAAGTTCCACTTTCTCATAAAGGACTGGCAAGTAGCAGTACAACGGTGTATGCAAGATTGTTCTGCTCATTAAGAAAAGATGAGTACATGAATGGCATTCTTAGTTTTGAAGACTGTTAGTTTTGGTGACTGAAACACACTGGCAATATAAAGTACAGGTATATCATTTGAATAAATATTTCATAATGGATTAAATGAAAGATCTATGATCACCTTATATTCGCAGCATCTGGTAACATGGTTATTAGGTGGCAGAGCCTGATCTCAGAAGAAGGAATGGAGTTTGTGAGGCTGAAGAAGTCAGGGAAGATTGGGCTGCTGGCCCAGTCCAGTAGTTAAAAGGACAAGCAACACAGAAGGTTCCCAGAAGCTGAGGATAAGATAGCATCCCCCCCTGGGGCAAATAATACACTATATGTTAATAAAAATTAATAAAAAAAAAAAAAGATAGCATCCCCTCTTCCAGCATGCATGATATAAATACAAGGGTGGCCCCCAAAGAACCACATGAACCCCCCCTCCCAAATGTAGAGGCAGTCAGAGTCAGGGCAAAGCAAAGAGTTAGTAAAGGAAATGCGTTTCTTTCATCTTTTTAATGTAATGATAGAAACTGCAGTGCTAAACAGAGCCAAGGATACCTGTATTTCCAAGACTGTATACTTTGAGTTCTCTAGCTGCTGCCTTTGTGACGAACTTGGCTTACATATCAATTACTGATGCTTGGGGTACCAGGCTCCAACGTAATTAAACTGAAAATCAAACTTTGATCCTCCAGCATTTAGAGCTGTTCCCAAGACCTGAATGTCAGGAATTAGTGTTAAACTGAAGTGTAGTGTTAATTGCTTATATATGACACGGTTAAAAGGGATCACTGTTGAGTTTCTATTTTAATCATCAAGGGCCTCTTTGACCCTCAGATGAAAGAGAGTGAACTATTCCCTGGGTTGAATTTAAAATAGATTTTATAACCCTGCCTATATGAACACAGTACACACCACTTTCTGCTTGGTTGCATTTTTTGGTCTACTCTTGATATTAATTTTCATACTGAATCGTAGGTTGTAATCTCTTGGTTGTTTCAGCTTCTACCAATGTCAGCTGAAGTAAAAATGATGTTTTTGTCACAGTATCACAAAACTCAAGAATTGTAATCATAATTTGCACACAATACATATTGTGTAAAAATATGTATTTTATGTATTATTTTTTAGATTTTATTTTTATTTATTTAGAGAGAATGTGTGAGCAGGGTGGGGGGAAGGACAGAGGGAGAGGGAGAGAGAAAATCTCAAGAAGACTCCCCGCTGAGGGCAGAGCCCAACACAACGATGAGTTCCATCCCCGGATCCTGAGATCATGACTTGAGCCAAAATCAAGAGTTGGAGTCTCAATCAACTGAGTCATCCAGGTGCCTCCCTTTATTCTTTTTATTAAATTTTTAAAACTAATATCTGCAGCCAATGTGGGGCTTGAACTTATGGCCCTGAGATTATGACCTCAGCTGAAATCAAGAGTCCGAGGCTTAACCAACTGAGCCACCCAGGTGCCCCTAAAATATGTATTTAAAACAACAGTGAGTTCTATGTAGGTGAATTACATAAAATATATTTATGTGACCCTGGAAAGAAGTTCTCAGGATAGAGTCTCAGATTTGTTTGACTGGGTTGTGGAGAGAGATGGAAAACTGAGAGGAATCAGAGGCCAAGGTCACAGCAGGTATGTATGTGAGCATGTGTGTGAACAGGTGTGTGTGTGCCACTGTATACTCCTATGTTGTTTACTTTGGAGATAATACCCCAAGGCCATATGGGGCCATTTCAATTAGGTGCAATTATGACCATAATTAGATCAATTAAGGGGCATTATGGGAAAGGAGGAATATTTCCACATCACTGAATATATGTAACCAAGGAACTATCAGAGAAAGAAGTGAGTAATTAGAGTTAATTCAGAAAGATGCACTTTAAGAAGAAAGTGCTAGTGTTATATTCTTCATGTTATAAATATATTCTACTGAACAATTGAGTTAATTCAGAAAGATGTACTTTAAGATGGTAGTTTTATATTCTTCATGTTATACATATATTCTAAAAATTATGTGAACCATTTCATGTTCACTTTTTTAAAAATCTGTTTAGTAAACAAATAAGTCAACTGGTTCTTGATTAGAAGGCTCCAGCACCTTTCCCCATTATTAATTAATCCAGTTTCCCAGGCAGCTCAGTCTTTGCTCCCCAATCACAGAGAACTTCTCACGCCTGAAATCTACAAAATCTGGGAGTCACTGAGCTAAACTTACTAAGCTGAAATTTTTAAGATTGCTTCATGATCTTAAAAATGACATCTGGGTATTACTCTCATGCATCCTCAGTTGCTTATGTTCAGAATTACCTTTAGATATCCCTCTGTCATTTAGCTCTTAATAATTTTGGGAAAAAGAGAGAAAAACTGCATAAATACATTCTCTCTCCCACACATGAGAGACTGACAATATTGAAATAAAATGCTTAACATGATTTACAATGTATTGGACCCTATTGGTCCAGTCCTACATAGTAACACTCTTCTTGGCACATAGTAAATGTCCAGCAAATATTGTTGGATGATTGATTAACTCCCAAGATACATTGAAAAGAACATAATGTCAAAGAGATATGGCCTCACATATGTTAGCTACATGACGTTAGGGAAGTTGTTTAACCTCTCCGGGCTTCTAATTCATCCTCTGTTAATAATATGTACCTGGCAGGCCTGCTATGAAGTAAAATAAGACAACATAAATAAGGCACATAGGTTATTGCCCCCACTATAGTGAAGTTCAATAAATATTAATTCCTTTCATCAGATGTCTTTTCAATGCTGCACACATGGGTAAGTAAGCAGTTGCATCTTAGCCAGCGTATTTATGGAATGATTTGACTTCACTTATTTAATTAAAGGTAAATACTTGTGCTATAAAAATAGCCATTGTATAACATTATAAAAATTGTGAAAGTTGGTATATATGAAGAAAATTCACTGAACCATCACTACTTTGAACTTCCTTGACCCAAAATGGAAGTGAAATAAGAGATGAAGAGTGTCTAAGACTTGAGTTTTTATTTGTTGTTGGATAAATATTTTGTCTAGAATGGTATCACAGGAAGTAAGTGGTTAAAAGGAACAGACATGACTTTCCTGCAGAAAGTGCAGGAAGACTGATCAGATTACCCAGCTGTTGGGGGGACAAGGGCAGGAATTCAGGTGAATCACCAAAAGCCCCAAGGCTGTTAGGAAACAGGCCATTCAAATCCTCTGCCTCCTCTCGGTCTCTCCTTCTAGAGTCATGTCGCACTTTGACCTACTCATTCCTCAGGCAGAGCTGCTCCAATCCCAGCTATCCGTGGCTTCCTTTCCTTAAGTATCCAATAGCAGCTGACTCAAGTGTCTACATATCCCCTCCAGACGTGGGGAGACACAATTTCATTAGCTCAGCAGAACCCAACATGGACTTTCTCTGGCCAGCTCATCAACCAGGACCACAGAAGAATGGCTCTCAGAAAGTTGCAAAAGAGTGGATTTAAGCAAAGATTGGGCATGACAGGCAAATTTAAAATTAATATCCTGAATCAACCCAAAACCCCCAATAAATATATCAAAAACATCAAGTCTTTATTCTAGACACTACTCTAGAGCTTTACACATATTGGTCATTTCGTTTTCTCAGCAACGCTGCGGGGCAACAATACTTGGTATCTTTGTTCCAGATGATGAAAGGGAAGCGCTGGAATGTCAAGTAATGTTCTCAAGACCAGACAGCCAGGCAGTGACACAGCTGGGCTCTAACACTGGGGGCCTAGCGTCCGAGTCTGCTTTGAACAGCTATGCAAGTCTGCCTCTCCAAATTCCTTCTACCTGCAAACAAGTTTGATTTTAGAGCTCTGGGCACTGTCATGAAGAGCAACATTTCTGGCACAGAAGAATCCCAAGGACAGAACTGTGTTTTCCTAAATCCAGATCCCTGTTGGTAACAATCCCCCAAGGCAAAGCAGCTAGCTGGAAGCAAGACAGAACCACCTGTTTCACGTGTGATCAGTGGAAGGGAGTGACAGCCTGTGTATCGCCAAAAGGGAGGTACAGAAGTGTTGAAGGAATGCACTCATTTTGCCATTCATTCATCAACAGATTTATCTCACAGAAAGCCATTTTCTCTGTGAATCATCTGTGAGGCAAGCCACAGTTTTCCCTGCAAAAGTATAATAGATCCCAATTATTTCCACTCTATTACTGTAAAGAGCTGAAAGGAGTATTACCTATCAATCTTATCATAACTATGAGTCAATTTCCTAACATTAGCATGAAAATGTCTGCAAAGGTATCATGCAGTTTGACATAATCTGTCTGGCTCATGTTCACATAGTGATGAAGCTAAACATCCTTACATGAGGCATACAGTTTGATGACCTCTTCTCTTTCAAAATTTATGTATCCCTGAACACTACTATAAATATTACTTTTGAATGAGAAAAGCTCTCCAGAACATAGCGAATATCAAATCCATTTTATTGTACATTTAAAATATAATTTTTAGAGTCTCAGGTAATTAACTTGATAGGCTATTATTATAATAAGTCCACTGTGTAAAACAAAGGGAATATTTATACTTGCTAATGATTTCTCCATAAGCTGGTGTGACAAAATATTTTTAAAAGACACTAAAATGTATCTTAGCAGTGTTTGAGAGGCGTATTACAAAACTCCCGTCTAACAGATGTGCCTGTGACAGTAAAGAAAAATAAACTTCCAAATATTCATGGGCATGTTTGCCCACCTTCCAAACCCAGTGTGCAATTGCTGTGTGCTGGAAAATTAAGCACCTGCAAAGTGGAATAATTGATTGACTGTGACTAAGGCTGTGCCAAAGTTTCTGAAGCCTTCTTAAGGCTCCATAACAAAACACATATAACAATGGTTGGTCACAAAACTAACATTGACAATTAAGTTTCACGAACTAACTGAGATTTGCAACCTTCTGGTTTCAATTTTACAGTTCAGTTCTGCCAGATGGAGTAGGAAGAAAATAACATACATAATTAAAATCAATGAAGTTATAGCAACCCCAAACGCCAAAAAAAAAAAAAAAAAAGCAAGCAAGCAAAAGAAATCTTGTTTCCCCACATCTGTAGCTATAACTAAAAATCTACAAGTCATAACTTGAAAGCCTTAAAGAAGAAATCTTAGCTATGATGTAAAAAGCTTCAGATAAGTCACTTAGATCAGGATATATTTAAGGATAATATATAAGAATATCAACAATTATCTATTATGGAAAGAGACATATATGATCTGAATGGAAAGATTAGGTACTCATGTCACTATTTAAAAACAATAATGAGAGTTATGTGCAATGACAAAATTGAAATAAGTAAAAGTGTGCTACCAGAGCAAGAAAAGATATACCAGTTAGTAGGAAAAGGAGATAGCAAGTTGCACAGCGGCTGGCACATAGTGGCCCCTCAATTATTTTTAGTTAATTAGTGGATTACTGATGCCATGAAAGACCCCACTTTGCTACAACAATTAATTTCTGATAAGGCATCACAAAGGGGTAACTGACAACTAGATTGCTATTGGAGAATGGGAGGAATTAAGTTATGTTATTTCTTGAAACATGTCAGATAATAAATTCAGATTAAATGAGGCAAATAAATCTATAACTGTGAATAAATCTTATCTCTAGATGGAATAGGACTTATTATTTCTTAAGGTAAAAAGGAAAAACATCTCACTCGGCCTACTGATTGCACACACCATTTTCTAGTCAAAACAAAAAGGCAATCTACTGAATGGGAAAAGATATTTGCAAAGGACATATCTAACAAGGGTTAATATCCAAAATATATAAAGGATTTATACAACTTGGGGTGCCTGGGTGGCTCAGTCTTTAAGTGTCTGCCTTCAGCTCAGGTCATGATCCCAGGGTCCTGGGACCGAGCCCCACATCGGGCTCCCTCCTCGGCAGGAAGCCTGCTTCTCCCACTACCATTCCCTCTGCTTGTGTTCCCTCTCTTGCTGTGTTTCTCTCTGTCAAATAAATAAAATATTAAAAAAAAAAAAAGAATTTATACAACTTGACAACAAAAAAAAAACCCCAAACAGTACAATTAAAAAACGGGCAGAGGACCCGAATAGACATTTTTCCAAAGAAGATATGCAGATGACCAACAGACATATGAAAAGATGCCCAACATCACTAATCATGACAGAAATGCGAATCAAAACCACAATGAGAAACCACCTTACAACTGTCAGAATAGAGTCATAAAGACAAGAAATAACAACTGTTGAAAAGGATGTAGAAAAAAAGGGACCCTTGTGCACTACTGGTACAGTAATATAACTGGTGAAGCTGCTATAGAAAACAGTATGGAGATACTAAAAAAAAACCCTAAAAATAGAAATAGCACATGGTCCAATAATTCCACTAGTGTATTTACCCAAAGAAAATGAAAATACTAATTTGAAAAGATATGCGCACCCCTATGTTTAGTGCAGCATTATTTACAATAGCCAAGATATGCAAGCAACCTAAGTGTCCACTGGCAGATGAATGGATAAGAAAGGGGTGTGTGTGTGTGTGTGTGTGCGTGAGTGTGAAATGGAGTACTACTCAGCCATAAAAATGAGATCTTGCCATCTGCAACAACATGGATGGACCTAGAGGCTATTATTCTAAGTGAAATATGGTAGACAGAGAAAGACAAATACCATATGATTTCAGTTATATGTAGAATCTAAAAAACAAAACAAATGGACAAGCAAAGTAGAAACAGACACATAAATACAGAGAACAAGCTGATGGCTGCCAGAGGACAGGAAGGTCAGGGGTGGGCCAAATGGGTGATGGGGAGTGGGTGGAGGAGGCTTCCAGTTACAGAATCAGTAAGTCATGAGAACGAAAGGTACAGCATAGTGAACATAGCCAATGCTATTGTAATAGAGTTTGTTGTATGGTGACAGATGGTCGCTATGCTTGTGGTGAGCATAGCATAATGTATAGAGTTGTCACAAAGAAAAAAGAGGGAAAGAGAACATCTCATTCAGCCTACTGATTACACATACAGTTTTTTTTTTATGTCCTTCCCTGAAATTCAATTGAAATTAGAAAACTGAGGAAAAGAGGATACTAAGCAAGAGAAGAAAAGCGAAGGAAATAAAATTAAGATATGAAATAGATGGTTAAGTGCTGTGAAATGTGTAAGCCTGAGGATTCACAGACATGTACCCTGGGGCAAATAACACATTATATATTAATAAAAGTTTAAAAAAAAAGATATGAAATAGATAAAAATCTTTATCTAATAACTTCAGTAAGAGTCAAGAAACTGCACACACACACACACACACAAACACACACACATCTATACATGTGTATAAAATGAAACTATTAGTATTGGGGAACATTGAAAATATTTAATGAAATAATTTGAAAAACCTCAATTCCTAGTTAGAAAAACCAAAATATTTAAGCTTGATGACATAAAAGACTTTGCCAAACAGAAGATTTGGCATATCTGTCTGTGTTAATGTGAAGTTTAATTTATTCATTTCCGCTGTTATGTAGCATTAAATTATATGAATACATTATATGAATTACATGATATATTTTATACCCAATTTTCAATTAGTAGACATAGATTTATTTTTCTATTATAAACAGTGGTACTGTAAATATTGTTGTTTATTCTTCTTATATATTTGAGAGCTTCCTTTGGGTATGTGAGTGGAACTCAAACTATGGTAGCTTCAATTTACTAGTTAATGCTAGATGTTTTCCAAATTGATTTATACTCTCATTGGCAGTATAGTAAAGTTTCTGGTGCTCCATATTCCTGCTAGCTCTTGGTATTGTCAGATTATTATTACTTTTCTAATTTGGGGGGTTAATTGGTATCTTTATGCTCTTGAGACAGCATTACTTTTTTAATTTGGGGGGTTAATTGGTATCTTTATGCTCCTGAGGAAGCTTATCTAGCAAAACTAGCATATTTCTCCTTTTGTTTGGATCTTCTTTAATATCTTTAACAGTTTATTATTTTTCATTAGATTTATTTCCAGGTAAACTATATTCTAAACTGATTTAAAATTTTTTTGAACCTACAAAAAGGTAGTTAAAGTAGTACTATATACTTTTCATACAAATTAACTATTTTTAATATTTTCTTTCTCCCCCGCCTCTTTCACTACATACTAATTTCTCCTTTAGATTTTTGGAGAACCATTGGAAAGTAAGATTTAGTCATTATGAAAATTCCCTTTGAAATATTTCAGTATGTTTTTCCTAAAAAAAGAAAATTTCTCTTACATACCCACAATAGCAATATAAATTATATACCACTTAATAATACTTTCTAATCTAAAGTCATTCAACTTACCCATTATTCTAATACTAGTCCTATTTTAAAAATCCAGATACATAAGGAACCATATATTCATCATGTGATATTTTTAATCACATTTAACCCAAAGTAATCTACTGCCATTTTAGTCTGAGACACTGACATTTTTGAAGAGTGAAAGTCAGTGGTCTTGAAGAATGTCCCGCAATCTGAATTTATTTGATTGTTTTCTTGTGATTAGGGTCAGATTATATGTTTTTGACAAGGATTTTACATAGGTGATACACTTCCCATTGCATCACACATAAAAAGTGTTTTGTCCACTCATTGGCAAATTAATATTTGATCATTTGCTTAAGGTGCTGTCCACGATATTTCTCCATTGCACAAGGACCCTTTCTTTTTGTAATTAATAAGTAGTCTCTGAAATGATACTTTGAGATCATATGAAACTCCTGTTCCCCAGTAACATTTTTATCATGATTGTTGAAAATCCTTGATAAATCAATTATTATGCTGGATGTTTACAAGATCACAATTTTATAATTTTCTTTACCTTTACTACCTGGAACTATCTGGAATGTTTCTTTTTTTTTTTAAGATTTTATTCATTTATTTGATAGAGAGAGAGAGATCATGAGTAGGTAGAGAGGCAGGCAGAGAGAGAGGGGGAAGCACGCTCCCTGCTGAGCAGAGAGCCCGATGCAGGGGTCCATCCCTGGACCCTGAGATCATGATCTGAGCGGAAGGCAGAGGCTTTAAAGCACTGAGCCACCCAGGTGCTCCTGGTATGTTTCTGTAAAGAAATTTCTTTTCTCTTTTTTTCCTTTTTTATTATAACTATGAGCTACTGACTTTCTAAGATTCGTTGAGCTAAAATCCATTACAGTCATCATTATTTTGATGTTGAGACTGCCCAGAATTTGGCTGTTGGGAGCCCTTCATGCCAAATTCTGGATTTTGTCCTTTTGGCATGTATGCATCACTTTCTCCCATTATGATGCAACAAGATAGTTAATGATAACCATGTGCATTCTGTGTCCAGACATGGAAGCAAATATTTCTTCAGAGTTCTGAATTCATTTAGTGAGATATGATATTTAGAAACCACATTCTGGGAACCAGGTAGACTCACTGTTATACAGATGTCACATGGATGTTTCTTGGCTCTTTTAGTACTCATAGCTAAATGTATGGGATTTCATTCACATGCCTCCAATTCAAATCCAACACTCTTAACCCCCATTAAAACAATGTAGTCATTTGCTTTTCCCTATAATTCCCACAAAATACTTTGAGATTTACTATATCAATATCACCTACAACAATAAATATTCTAGGTGAAATTAAAGATTGCTCTTGCTAATTATTACCGTTCTTAGACTATTTTCATTAAGGTATTTCAGGCAGAGTACTGTATTCAAAATCCACTTGAAATAAACATTTTGTTTCTGGTGGTAATGTGAATTGTTTATGCCTTTTGCCCATTTTTAATTAAGTTTTAATTTTGTCATTTTTCTCTCATTGTGAGACATTAGCCCTTTATCTGCGAAACGTGTTGCAGTGACAACTCCAAGATAATTTCATCTTCAAAGACTTTGCAACCTTCTGAAATCTATCCTACTTACATCTCTTTCTCTTAGTCTCTCTCTTTCTCTTTCTCCTCAGCTTTACATGATCTCCCAAAAAGGCATCCCTTTTTTTCAGAGTTTTCTCAGGTAAAGAACAAGCACTTTTCCAGGGCATAAAATGAATCTATAATAGTTACATTAAAATTCTGGTAAAGAACCAAGTAAATACCACAAATTATGGGTGTTTCTAAACCTGTGGAAGACAGGCAGGAATTTGCGGCAGAATTGAGCATTCTGTTAGATTCTTTTAGTCCTGGACTGCAGATCTATACCTAAACCAGTTTATTTGTGCTTCCCTCAGATGAGAAAAATTGTTTGAAAGCAGCAAGATAAGAAAGGGAAGATTAAAATGAGCCAGATGTGTAAAAGCAATGAATGGCCTTGAGAGAGCAAATTTACAACAAAGAAAATTACAGGAACTATTTTTTTAAAGAAAATTAGACAAAGATTCAAAATTATATACTAAATAAAGATTAAAAGAGACTTTAGAAAACTTTCAAACAGTATTCTAGAATAGTCTTAATAGCTAAAGTAAAGGAAGACCTATCCTTTCTCATTATAAATGTGCTCAAAACTGGATTTAGGGATATTGAAATGAGTACTTGCCAATTAGAAAATATCCAGTATGTGGGTGAATGTTTCCAGAGAATATTAAAAAGTTAACAAAATGTAAATTAATAAAACTTAAAACTATTTAGATAAAATGACCAAGAAATTCTGTCAGGATAGCTGCAAATATTACAACCAGAAGGGCCACCGGAAGAACTGAAGTCCCACATTGGGTGAGAAACATCAAGAACAACTTCTCCAAATGTGCCAGGGATGCCACTAGGAAGGAGATATTAGTACTTCAATATTAGTCCTTCAATTAGCACTTCTTGTTCTCTCTTTACCCTCAATTATAAAATTATAAATTACAAAACATTACGGCTTTATTCATTATACGGGCTGTCATGGTATCTACCACTAAGGCCACTTCAACTATAGAATGTCAGATGCATCAGAGAAAAATTTTGAAGACACCTGAAAAAACAAGAAGGGAGGTGACTGGATTTGTAATTAAAGTATAAAAAAAGAAAGATGAGGTGAGAACAAGGGTGAGAGAAAGAAAGCGTTTCCTAAAGTAAAAAGACTGGCTGTGTCAATATATGAAAAAGGCTGGAAAAGAGGAGACCAATGGTGATCCATCAGTTGTAAAAAGCTTGAAGACAAAGGGTCTTTATTTACTTTGTTTACTAGAGCCACTCAAGTAATAGAAACTTCTAACAATCCCTAAATTCTTTCCCAAATCTCAACCTATAACTTTTATTTTCAGATTTTTCAGATTCTTATTAGTAGAATGCTCTTTTCTCCTATATGACATAATTTCTACAGATTTAATAGGCAGGACTACATCACAAATCAAACTTCTAGATAAAACACATTTCAGAGAAATTATTTTAGGAGTTTTTACAGATTTTCCTATACATATTCAGAGTATCACGAATCTAGACTTCTGAATACTTGGCATTATTTATGGATCCACAAATTACCAAAGTATTAGCTAAGGTCACAGTATCTCTGTCGGTAAAAGCATAGAGCATAGGCCGTCTAACTGGAGCAGAATCACTCATCCTGGTTAATCACTGTAATGGGGTGAACAGTGCCCCCTCCCCCAAACTCATATCAATCTGAAACTTCAGGATGTCATCTTATTTGAAAATAGGGTCTTTGCAGATGTAGTAATTCTTTTTTTTCCCCCAAATATGTTTATTTTATTTTTTCTGTGTTACAAGATTAATTGTTCAGGCACCACACCCAGTGTTCCATGCAATACATGCCCTCCTCAATACCCACCACCAGGCTTGCCCACCCCTTCCCCTCCAAAACCCTCAGTTTGTTGCTCAGAGTCCACAGTCTCTCATGGTTCATCGCCTCCTCCAATTTCCCCCCCATTCACCCTTCCCTTCCTTCTCACAATGCCTTCCATGTTTTTCCTTATGCTCCAGACGTGAGACCATAAGATAATTGACTCTCTCCACTTGACTTATTTCACTCAGCATAATCTCTTCCATTCCCGCCCATGTTGATACAAAAGTTGGATATTTGTCCTTTCTGACGGAGGCATAATATTCCATTGTATATATGGACCATATCTTCTTTATCCATTCATT
>CM053616.1:9136928-9149613 GCA_028646535.1 Procyon lotor | reverse complement strand
CTTGAGGAATCTCCACACTGTTTTCCAAAGTGGCTGCACCAGCTTGCAATCCCACCAACAGTGTAAGAGGGTGCCCCTTTCTCCACACCCTCACCAACATTTGTTGTTTACTGTCCTGTTGATTTTGGCCATTCTAACTGGTATAAAGTGGTATCTCAGTGTGGTTTTGATTTGAATCTCCCTGATGCCTAATGATGATGAACATTTTTTCATGTGTCTGTTAGCCATTTGTATGTCTTCTTTGGAGAAGTGTCTGTTCATGTCTTCTGCCCATTTTTTGATATGATTATCAGTTTTGTTAGTGTTGAGTTTGAGGAATTCTTTATAGATCTTCGATATCAGACCTTTGTCTGTAGTGTCATTTGTGAATATCTTCTCCCATTCTGTGGGTTGCCTGTTTGTTTTGTTGACTATTTCCTTTGCTGTGTATATGTAGTAATTCTATAAAATTAACTCCTAGTGGAATAAAGTGGATCCTAAAACCAATGACTGACTCCTTTTAAGAAAAGGAGGCTAGACAGAGACACACATGGCTAGAACATCAAGTAGAGACAGGCAGAGACTGGAGCGATGCATCTACCAGTTAGAATGCCAAGGATTGCTGGCCACCACCAAAAGCCAGGTGAGATGCATGGAACCAGTTCTCTTTCAAGGTCTTTAGGAGGAATCAAGCCAGCTGACTCCTTGATTTTGGACTTCCAGCCCCCAAAACTGTGACAGAATGAGTGTATTTGTTGAAGTGACTATGTTTGTTGTAATTTCTTATGGCAGCCCTAAGAAACTAGTACATAGATCTTTCTTTTCATATGTATATAAAAATTTAGACTTTGCTCAACAACAGGCCAAGGCTGAGTCTCCTTGCCTCAGAGCAATTACAGACCTCAAATAAATTAGTCAAAACATCTTCAGATCTTGTACAAGGATCATTAAATCCCATTATCACACAGAGTAAATACCTTGTGTTAACATAGCATAATAAAATCTTAAAAAAAGTGAATTTCAGATAAATAACAACAAAAAAAGAAATCACCAGCATTTTTCTGCTTGTTAAGTACTTATTATGAATTATTGATATGTTATACTTCTCATAACACTGTCCACTTATGTAATATTCTTAAGGCAGTGACTCTATAACATTTACTCAATATAGCAGAATTACGTGGGTTTGTTTTTTGTTTTTTGTTGTTGTTTGGTTGTTTTTGCTTTGTTTTGTTTTGTTTTTGTTTTTTTTTAACTTCTTGCCTATTCTAGGCATGGAAGAGAACAGTTATTTTGGAAACACTTCTACCAAATCCTGAGTTAATGTTTTTTGTTCACCTTGGGCTTATCTTAAAAATGCAAAAAAGATACCAGCTTGGTAAGCAGTATCTGGTCTCTTCTAAGTACCTCCCTCGCCCTTTTTTTAACTGGAAGCCAAACAAATTCAAATGGCAAACCTGATACCCTTGCTAAGGCACGTCAAATTACTAAAGTAGAAGAGTAAATATATATACTAATAGCTGGCATGTTTTTGGAAAAATGAGACATTAATGTCTTTGAGACATTAAAGAAACAAATGTCCTCAGGTACTCTATAGAAATAAACAAAAGTGAACTATGTAATACCTTGATACTACTAAAATAATTCCTGGCATTAATTAAAGACTCATTATGGACACTCTGATAATATTTTTAAAATACAATAAAAGTACTTTAGAAAGACTACAGAAATATTTTAGCAGATCATCACACTAAATAAGCCATTTTGACTTCTTACATAGCATAAGAACCCCCCAAAAAGAAAAAAAATTAACAGTTCCATGGAGAAATTAAACCATTCTATTAGGGGTGTAAAAAGTTTGGCTCCTCAAATTCAGAGAAAGAAGCACTAGAATCACTGAAAAAAAAAAACAAACAAATCCAGAATGGCTACTAGCTAGCACCAGAAAATAACAATAACAACAACAAAAACAGACTCAAATGAATGCTTGCCAGAATCCTCCATGAAGCAAAGCACCACAGTAGAGACAAATTGGCTGTGATATTAAATAAACACCAACGGGAAAACTTTCCTAGAACAGCAGAGGATGGGCAATTCATGCCTCCCTGTAACTAACACAATTATTGTTATGGGAAAACAATAAAAGTGACACATGGATAGGAACTTTGCCTAAAGAACAGTGAGCATCTTCAAATAAGCTTTGTACAATTGGCTCTTTCCACAGATTACAAATATGAACTACTAATAATCTGCATATTAGGGGAATGGTTTGAAGCATTTTCCTGTTCAAAAAGTCACAGCATTTACAGTGCTAGAAAAAATTTACAGTTCACATTTACTACTTAGGACACTGCAACTTTTCTAGCCAATGATACAGGAACACATTTAACTGGAACATTCTTGAATTATGCAAGGCTTTGCCTTTTATTCGGGAGCCTCACTCATCTCATTACTGCTGAATTTGTGGACAAAAGGAAAGAATCCTAGCAGAACTGGCAAGTTATATTTTAGGAAAGATCCCCAACTGTGATCCAGTGTTTTGTTTTGTTTTTAAAGATTTTGTTTATTTATTTATTTGACACAGAGAGAGAGAGCACAGGTAGGCAGAGAGGCAGGCAGAGGGAAAAGGAGAAGCAGGAAGCAGGTTCCCCACTGAGCAAAAAGCCCGACTCAGAACTCAGGGCTCGATCCCAGGACCCTGGGATCATGACCTGAGCTGAAGGCAGATGCTTAACCAACTGAGCCACCCAGGCATCCCAGTGATCCAGAGTGTTAAGAAGCAAGATAATTCACCGAAGTTGCCAGGAACACAAGGTCCTCAGAGCAAGGCAATGATAGCAGGAAGTAGACAGAGTCTCCCAAAATCACTGGAATTAAAGTATGCTATGGGGAATACTCTCATTGCATGCTATTGTTTATTGTTCTTTTTAGCATACTTTTCTTCTTTACTTATTTAAGCATTTACACTTCTGATTTAGCCTATGATACTTGGCTCGCTAATAAAACTGACTTGTCTAAGTCTAAGCTCTTTTAGAAGCGATCATCACCCTAACTCAATACTTTAGTTCTCCTGGCCAATTGTAGTGCAACCAGTTAAAACAATGATATAAAGCCATGACACACTAACCTTACCAATAATGATACATTACACTCCTGGACAATTTGATGTAAGTATAGGAAAAAATCCTTACACTACAAAAAGTGCATCATGCAAAAAGGACTATTCATCAAAACAATACCACTTAAAAGTGACTGAGGGTTTTCATTTTTTTTCCCTCTATGTGGGATCAGGATCTTCAGTGGCAAAACAGAATGAAGGCTAATTATTCTGTGGAACTATTCATGAGATTTTTCCAAAATTTAAGACTCTAACCCTGGTGGTGGGTATTGAGGAGGGCACATATTGCATGGAGCACTGGGTGTGGTACGTGAACAATGAATCTTGGAACACTGAAAAAAATAAAATTAAAAAAAAAAAACACTGAAAATTTAAGACTCTCCAATACCAATAATATCATCTTACAAAGAGTCCAAAGGAATAAAACTCTTGCTGAGATTACAAATAATAATTGATGAAACACACTCCTGAAAGTCTCAGTCCTATTACAGGACTTCAAGATTTCTAGGTAGTCTTAAAAAAAAGTGATCTTCAATTTGGCTGGTGTAGTAAATACAATAGCCCAACCCCTGTGGGTAACGTAAATTGATTACATATTCTTATTTATGGGTAAGAGTAGTTACTCAAATCATTACTGATAACACAGTAGAGCTCATCTTCGTTTGGTCAGTGAGTAGGCAGACTGCACCATTTCCACCACTTTATGTTGACTTGGATTAACAGCATAAGGAAGTTAGAATATGTGTGTGTGTTTGGGGGTAGAAGGGCTAGTCTGTGCAAATTACAAAGCCTTAAAGGCATTTGTTAGAAATTAACAAATATTTAAAAATAAATGGGTTAACAGATCCATTTACGAAGCTAGAATAACAATAAACTACATTAAGGAAAAGGGAAAATAATGAGGATAAAAGCAAAAATCAATAAAATATTTTTAATCTATTGTTTCTATACACTGTATATAATAGCAAGAATGATAGGCTGAAGTACCATGTTAGGTAGTTTTGTTTCTACCAACTTTTATTTTGCTCATTTAATTGTTTTACTTTCCACATGGATTCTTGTACATGGCTAAAGATCAGACTTTATTAGATGTTGAGCAAGAAATGAAGTGAACAAAAAACATGAAACTTACTAAGCATATTAATGAAAAGAAATGGGATAGAACTATAAAAATAAGAACCACACTCATTGTTTTTTTATACCTTATTGATTGTCAATTCATATGACCTTGGAAGTAAAGTTTTGCTCTGTAGGAGAGTATTAATCCAAAAGTCCATGCAAATAGAAAATATGAATGTGTTTGTAATAGTTAATGAGAGAAGATGACATATAACTAATCGTAGAACTGGGAGAACAGAAGTATCCTGTGACATAGCATACAATTTAGAATCATAATTGTTCTTGAGGCATTTAGAGTACTAAATCCCCAGAACAGAATTTCACCAATATGGGATGCTGTTGCATTAAAATGACATCAAGATTTCTAACTGATTTTAAACAGGTGAGATAAGTTTTGAAGAAGTGAATTACCTCTTCAGAAAATAAAGTTTCGTTATTCAACTCTCTTCATAATTATCTCTAGGCTACTTACATCATCATTTTGATGATAAATACTCCGGGTTCTAACAACTTCTTCAGAATTCATGCCCTAACCTTAGTCCACAGTCACAAGGGACTGAAGCATGGTTCAAGGAAGGGAGCCAAGCATGTGTATAAAATCTAGTTCCCTTCTTCTTGGTCTCTTTCTGTGTCCGTGTCCTTGTCCATCTCATCTCCACTCCATTTCTGCTTCTATGCCCCCCTCTTTCTGTAGCTCCAGGAGAACACTGGAGAGTTTCAAGGAAACCTGAGTTGTAGTAGCCCCAAATCAGGGGCAGTCAGCTGCAGTCTCCCTGATGCACAGTAAGACTAGGCCAGCAAGACACCATCATTGACTATGGAGTACTGAGAAATTTCTATGCCATCCAGTATGTTTAGAAAGAAATAGCGATCAATGTCCCAAATTTCCTTTTTAGTCTCAGAAACACTCTACAGGGAAGGCAAGCTCCCCTCAAAGTCTAATGTTTCCTTTTAGGGTTTATCATCCATGACACAGGCTATCATAAAGAAGCAGCAGCTGGCTAATCAGAAGATAAATGATTAGCTACAGGAGAGACTGAAGTGCAGAACCTATCAGGGACATATCATAAAATAAGTAAAAAGCCCCTGGAAATTATAAAGAGAAACACATTAGGGACATGAGAAAAAACTTAGACAACTCTTTCTGGAAAATGTTCAGGGAGTCTCAATTGAAAACATTTTCGGGGCACCTGGGTGGCTCAGTCATTAAGCGTCTGCCTTCGGCTCAGGTCATGATCCCAGGGGCCTGGGATCGAGCCCCGCATCGGGCTCCCTGCTCGGCAGGAAGCCTGCTTCTCCCGCTACCATTCCCTCTGCTTGTGTTTCCTCTCTCGCTGTGTTTCTCTCTGTCAAATAAATAAAACCTTTAAAAAAAAAAAAAAGAAAACATTTTCAACAAACTAAGATTAAAAATGTTCACAGAGAGTCATTACTTCAGTTCACTTAGCAAACTAAAGAACTTTGGAAAATGTAATTCTTTAATTCTGAAATAACTGTAATAAAGAACTCGATCCAAACAGACGTATTGATCAATCTATTCCAGAACTGATGTGTCAGGAAGGTGCCCTGAATGTCACGGGTGTGAATCACAATGAGATACTTAAAATGCAGCAGTTCTTGGGGATTTGTTTTACAAAAATAACACTGAAGATGACCAAGAATTACTGGCTTGATCTGAAAAATAAGCCCCCATCAGCCAGAGCATGACAACAGTATGTTTTAAAAAACTCCATCGTGAGTATGTAATTTTCCACCCAAAATACGACAGACGGCTTTACTCAAAGAAATGATTGTGCTGGGTCAGATAATAGTGGGAAAGTTGTTTCTCCTGGTACAGTCTCTCAGTTCCTCAGCTCCACATATCAAAAGATTTCACCTCTGGAGGACATGAGGATGAACTGACTCGCAGCCAAGATCTACACAAGTCTGCTAAAGACTATAGGGTTGCATAAAATCATTAAGAGGAGGGTTTATGGTAGTCCCAGACAGAGAAAGTTCTAGGTCAGGCCCAAGTTTCCACCGTCAAGCTTTCTCAGGTCCTAGATGAAGCTGGAAGAAATAAGATGCACACGGAGAAAAAGAGAAAGCCAGAGAGATTGTCGTCCATTCTTTTTTTTTTTCCTCCCTTCAAGTTTGTTTCTTATCAGCTTGTGAGAAGCTGCTGGAAAGTAACACAGATTTTGCTGCCAGGTCTGAACTGCAGGGGTGGAATTGGCAGTAGTAAAACCAAAAAGATTGAGCAAATAAAAGATAATATAGATTGTCTCCTGTTGTGTCTGTTTTCAAATTACTGTGTTTAAATGAACTTCTTTTTAAGCAAACTGTCTTTAGTCTCTTTCTTCCTGGCCTCCAGTGACCTTTCACGGGCTCTTTATCTCCTTTGTGCCTCAAAGCCGCTGAAACTTTGATCTTTCTCTCAAAAGCTTCATGCGAATAAACAGAACCCACTTTCTGCATAAGCAGTTTGATCAGGTTTATGGACTCTTTGGGCAACAACATGTAATTTCTACATTACACCCTTATTTAATGAATTTATTAAAATAAAAATAATTAAGAAAAAAGGGGATGAGAAGGCAAATGGCAAATCTGCTGCATTTCATCTCTAGAAGAGGGCTGATAATCACGGAATAAAACTGGCTTTTCGCGTGGTCTGCAATATCAATTTCAGCTTTTTAGAGTCACTTTCGAGAGAGTAATAGGATTCCTCCCCACAACTGTTTGATAAGGAGCAATGTGCCTTCAAAGAGAACACCAGCACTTAGGGAGGAGGCAATGCTCATCATAGTAATGATTCTTCTCAAACAGCGTGGAAATGCAAATATTTGACCACTACTGGACGATGAAAACTGGTAATTGTGTTCCACAGTGTTTGGAAGGGTGAACCCCTCCCCCCATCACAAGTGGTCCTAATTCTTTTAGAAGATTATCTTTGGCTATTTCTATTTTCCTTACTTAGAATATTTATTATAGCTGCACTGCATTGATGGAATCATTTGGAAGGAATGACATAACAAAGACATTGAGGAGTCGCATTAATAAACAGATATATCTCTGCACCTATTCAGGTCATGTATGTGCTTTAAGAAATTTTAAAAATTTCCTCCATGTCAGCTACATTGGCTTCCTGTGGCTGCCACAGAAAATTCCCCAAACTCTGTGGCTTAAAACAGCAGACATTTATCTTGTCCCAGCTCTGGAGTTCAGAAGTCTAAAATCAGAATATCTGCCGGGCTGCACTACCATTGGAGCCTCCAGGGGAGACTCTATCAAGTTCTTACTCTTTAAGCTTCAGGAGGCGTAGGAATTCCTTGGTTTGTGGCCTGAAGGCTGCAATGCCCCAATCCCTACCTCTGTGGTCACACTCCCTCCTACTCATCTCTGCGTCTGTTCTCTGAATTTACCACAGTCTGTTTCAGGTTAATCTGGGCTTAATTTTGACTTAATAGAACAAATTTGCTCTAATATAATGTCTTTCCACCTGACGAGGGCACAGAAGGCAAGCTGAAGACAAAGCAGAAGCTGAGCCCCCCACCAAGTGGGATATATGTGACATTCCTCAGGCACTCCTGGCTGCCCTAAAGCTAAGGAAAAACGAATAGTTAATTTACAGAGATCACAATCCTGCAAGAGATGAGTTTCTCTCAGTTTACAAATGTCTTAGCAATCTACAAGAACAAAGCATTTCTACTCAATAACCTAGCTTCCAGAAGGAAATGTAGATACAATTAAATGTCCTCATAACCTGCAGCCCAATGACAGAGTGTACTGTTCCTCCAGGAAGCTCCCAACTATCTTCATGTTAATGCCTTGCCAGAGAGGAAAACAACCTTAACTTGACAATGGCCAGGCGTCTTGTATCCTGTGAGGCTTCTTTAACATAGGAAAATCCTTTGGAAAACCTTCCTTTTCTTTACCTCCCCTAGCCCCATAGTATATAATCAGCCACCCTTAACAACCGCGGGGCAGCAGCTCTTTCTGCCCACGAGTCCTGTCCCTGTGCTTTAATAAAACCATCATTTTCCATCAAAGATGTATCAAGAATTCTTTCTTGGTCTTCAGCTCCAGACCTGACCCCAACAAACCTCACCTTTATTCCAAAACCCCATCATGCCCATCCTTTTTCTGATCTTGTAATATTTTTCACACCTACATATGCTCTAAATCCAACAATACAATGCTATAACTATTATTTTCAACAACCTCGTAGAAAGAAAAAAAGAGAATATAGACGCACGCGTGGTCTTTTATTTTTGCCCACGTTTACTTTTACTGTTTCTGACACTCTTCGTTTCTGCTTATAAAATCAACTTCCTGAAGGGGAAGGGGTCACTTCCTTTCATCCAGAAGGACTTCCTGTAGTTGGGCGTGTCCGCTATGAATGAGTATGCATTCTCTTGATTTTTGTCTGTTTGGCAATGTCTTTATTCTCAACAACTAGTTTTGCTGGATTCAAAATTTGAGGTTAACTGTGTTCACTTCTAGCAATTTGAAAATGTTGAATAAGGGACAGGTGGGGCTAGGCAGAGAGTAGGGGGTCATGACATGAGAATCACAAAATTCAAAATGTGGGAGATGAAAGGAAACCAGAGAAAAGGGAACAAACCAGACCATCCTGTCCTAGGTGTCAGAGGTGAGGTCTTGTTATAACAGCTACTTGTGACCAACCAAGAATTACGAGACCTTAAAAAGGAAGTAAGCCACTGAAGGTGTTACCACTAGTCCTTACTCAGTGGTGCTTTCAGTAGAGATGTTAAACAGATTTAAGTTACTTGGTTAGTTCCATAAAAGACCATCCCTAAAAGCCCTCAGTGGCAACGCTGTCCAGACTCCTCTCATTCCTGAGAGCTTTTTCTGTATCCTTGCTTAATAAACTTCTATGGCTTTACTCACTCTCCTTTGTCCACAAGATTTATTCTTTGACTCAGTGAGATAAGAACCTAGCTCTCCCACATCAATATCATTCCACTGTCTTCCACCGTCCAGTTTTTCCGAAAAGTCAGCTAAACTTACCGTCTTTGTTCCTGTATCTGATGAGTCAGGTTTCCTCTGTTGTTTTCAAGTTTTGCTTGGCTTTTGGGGGTTTGGTTATAATGTATCCAAGTGTGGATCTCTTTGTGTTTGTCATATTTAAGGTGTGTTGAATTCCCTGGCTCTCCAGGTTAATATTTTCCATCAGTTTGGAGTCATTATTTACTTCATTTTTCTACCCGTTCTCTCTCCTGCTCCTTTTGAGACTACCATTACGTATTAGCTGATATGTTTGGTGTTTCCCACAGGTCTCTGGATTCCAGTATGTTTTTAACAATTAAAAATACATATATGGTTGGTTGGTCGGTTTGTTTATTATAACTTGCCTATAACTCTGGAAACTGCCTCTTGTGTGGTGCTTACGTCTTGATGTCTTTACTCAGTTATTTTATTTTTACTTTTAATTTAAAAATGCCTTTTCAGTGTTTTACCCTGTGTCTGCAAAGCTTAGTGGCCAACCAGTGATTTGGGCAAAAACTACACTCAAACACCTTGAGTCAGAAAGGTTTCCACCACTGCTGGTCTGTGTGAGCCAGGGTTGGGAAGTGCATTCAGAATAGAGCTATTTTGCAAGTCTCCTTCGTCTTTTATTTTCTGTCAGGCTCTCTTGGGTCTCCCTGCTTGTGTGGTTTCCTAGAGAGGCAAGGATATGTGGAGAAGTGATTTAGTTCATCTATGGCTCTCTTATCTCTAGGATCTCTGTTAAATTCTTGGTTATCCTGCTAAGCATCCCAACTGAGACAACAACCTCAGGCTAACAAAGTTGTAGGTTTCTTCCATTTCTTTTCTGTTTGTCACAGTAGCTCACAATGTTAAAGGTTTTTCCTTCCATCACAAATCAAATCTATCCTCTCTAGAAACAAAGCAGATAGCTTCTGCATCCAGAAACACGTCAGCAAAACCATTGTTCTCACCAGTGAGCTATGGATTGGGGGATGGATTGAGGGTGGGACAGCCCCAGAAAAGAAGTCTAAGTCCACAGATTCATAGTGCTCTTACCCAAAGACATAACTGTTTTTAAAAAATAAACACTAAATTTCTTTTGTCCACTTTTGGTCAATTTCTAGTGCCCTAAAATTGCTATTTTTGACAAATTTACCAATTTTATATTTCTTTTGGGGGAAGCACTTTTCTTCACTTTTCCAAACATTATAACTGGTGATCACAATCAAGAAGATAATTTTAAATTATTTCTGGTGCTCAATTCTACAAATTAACATATAGATAGAAAGACAGAGATATGTAATATATCTATATATATTATAGATAGATCTACATACATCTACATACATCTACATATATATAACATATACATTTTTAATTTTATATCACTGTTTAATATACAAGAAAACAGAGCTCAAAAAAGTATGTTCTACATTATATCTAAGTTGAGTATATGGTGAAGCCAAATTTGAAGTAAGATTCTCTTAATTCAAATGCTATGCTTTTTACATTATATCATGCTCCCTTTAAGTCAGAATCCAATTAAAGACACCTGAAACCAAGGAATTAGTGTGTTTCAGCGGAGTAGATAACCAATCAATAGAAAAAACTGTACCTCTTATATTGCCAACCCGATTGCTATGACCCAAGGACAAACACAGGACTCTATATAGGAAAGGGTCAGTAATTTCTTTTTTACTTACATGTCCACAATCAACTCACTTCATAATTTATGTCCCTTTTCTCACTACTTCCCTTACACCTCCAAAAATAAGAATTTTCATAAGAAAATTCAAAACTAGGTCTTCACCAAGTAAATGTTCAGTACTAATTCATAAGAAAGGAAAAATAGAATTGAAAGGCACTTGCTCCAGTGGCTTCACAGGTAATTACTAAACATGAATATAAACCTGCCAATAGATTCAAGAGTTCAACAAAAATATTGAATAGATGGACATATGAATGGATAGAAAGACATGGATAGATGGATGGATGGATGGATAGGTTGATTGATTGACAGAAAGCCTAAGCCATACAAGCGTCAGCCACTGGGCTACAAATGATCAGAACTGTTGATAGTGAAACTAAGACTCTGCTTTGATGAAGTTTGTTTCCTGGAAGTATTGGAAATATGGGAATTGTCAATTTTCTTATGTTATCTAGCCTCATTTTGTGTTGTAAATATAGTTACTTTCTTGGCTAATCTTTCAGCCATCTTCATTTCTGGAAGACGTAAAGAAATAATGTTTATAAATATCAAGTTCTGTAGGGGACTGAAAAACCAGAGACCACGAAATTTAGTCTTGCTAATCTGTGTCCTCCTTTTTCATTTAATAAAAAATCTTGATATCTCAAGGTTATGAGGTATATGAATATCAAATAATTACATAAAAATTTTACTCTCAAAACTACTTACATGAACCCTTGCACAGTTATATGCCATTGGCACATAAAATCACTCAACAGGAAGGAGGGAGATGAAAAATTCATATAAACATGCCCATCTTAATCCAGGATATGGATAAACCAGTAAAATGCTGGATTAAATGTTTATGTTTATTTTTGTACTCTTTGCAGAGCACCATGTTATAGTGACTTGTCACTCTCTCTGAATTTTTCTCAAGTACCTACTGCCATCACAAGTAAGAAATTAGGAAATATGTGCCTTTAGATTTGCCAATAATGCTGTGTAGGAAATGCATTATTCACCATTAGTGTACAGGATGAAAAGCATCAAGAATGAGAGTGTCAGATAGGCTTATGGATTGGAAGAGAAGAAAGAGATAATTTGGCCAAAGTTCAGCCCCTGAGCTCGGTGTTGGGCCTGAAGCACAGCAGAGGCGACCCACTCCATCCCTGATGTCTTGCTTTTACACATCCAAACTGCAGTGATTTACACTGACTCCAAACACCTGCTCCTGATGATGAAAAGATTGGAGCTTTGCAGACATCTTCTAATTTCGCATCAATATGCAAGCTGCAGTGTGTGTTCTGATGTCTGGTTAGTGACGGGCTATGGCATTGATTAATATGCTTTACCTAAACTTTATATCTTTTAGGGTATTTTTATCTCTCATTAGAAAATTAGAGGTATTTTCATTTGCTATTGGTGTAAACTGTGACAAAGGTGAAAATTATGAAAACCCACGGGATTCCAAGGCACGTAATCCCTTTATAACATATTGTGCTAATATGGAAAGTGGATGGAGTGCAGTATGTTTCCACCACACTACACTCAATAGTTGTTAGTGGCTTTTCTTACTACCACCACTTTTAGGCTTTAAATTGTCTTCAAATACAAATCAAAACCACAGTGAGATACCACCTCACACCAGTCAGAATGGCTAAAATTAGCAAGTCAGGAAACGACAGATGTTGGCAAGGATGCGGAGAAAGGGGAACCCTCCTACACTGTTGGTGGGAATGCAAGTTGGTACAGCCACTCTGGAAAACAGTATGGAGGCTCCTCAAAAAGTTGAAGATAGAGCTACCCTACGA